>JARWLC010000004.1:107228342-107690842 GCA_033318265.1 Phyllotis vaccarum
CCTTGAGTCCTTGCCTATTGCAAGTTTCATCAGTACTGTGAAGGAGACTTAGAGGGTCCCTGGGTGTGATTCCCAAACCAGCAGCATCACTGGGGAATTACAGAAATGCAAATTCCTGGGCCTGACCCCAGCCTAAGAGGAGCAGCAACTGGAATTGGGGTGGGGGCACTCTGTTTTCATGAGCCCTAAAGGTGATTCTGGTATTGGCCACCCAGTTAAGAAAGGCTCAGTTCCCGCCTCTCCTTTGATCTGTTGCAGGTGCCTCCCCACCCCCACACCCCTATATCACCCCCAGGGCACCTGCCTGCCTCTCTCTTTTTCACTCACAGAGTGTTCCTAACACACCAGCCAGAGTTATCCTGTAAAACATCAGTCTGTGTTCCCGGGCTTCCCGGCTGCCAATGTCTTCCTAGCTCATCTAAAATAAAAGGCAAAGTTCTTGCAAGATGTGAAAGCAGTCCTCAAGACCTTCTCTTCCTTTGCTTCTGACAGCGGTAGCTCCTCCTCTCCTTCAGCTACCACAATGACTCTCGTTCCAACCTTAGACACAATCCTTCCTCGGAATGTTCTTCCCTCTGACAATCCATATTGCTTCGTTTCTCACCTCCTTCACATCTATATTCACATGTTAATCTCTGAATAAGAATAAAATAGCAACAGTTACTTAGCCATCAGAATCTAATTACAGGCTCTTCCTGACGTTACACAGAGCTCTCCTCACTGTGGAACCCTCTCAGTATCCTCTCTTCCTTGCCAAGGTGTGGGTGGCAATTTCTCATATTTCCCAATATGCCTCAACATCTAGATGCTGGGAAGTTCTGACCTCAGCCTGAGGCTTCCTTGCCTCCAGGAAAAATACAGGCCACAACCATGACCACACTCTACACACCCACCTCCAACCCCTTGGTTTTGCCTGTCACCATGGCTGACCTTATTCTTCTCCAGAGGATGCAATTAAGAAAAGTCAGAATATACCTACCATATTCACTACTCTAAAAGCAGGCCAGCTTTAGACTTGAGGTGCCACGGGACGGGTGTTTAGAAATGCTGCAGGCTGGTCAGAGGTTGGGAGATAAGAGTTGACAGATGTCCCTTGCATGGCTCTGGCATAGCCTCAGTGTCTCCGTTGGCTAGAACCCACAAAGATAGATATCCAGGCAGCCCAGAGCTCAAAAAAGCCAGAGGTGCCTGCACCCCTCCCCCGACTGACTTACATGTCCATTGGCATCATCTGCTGGATCACCTGAGAATGCCACTCTGTAAAACTCCCCAACTTGTACTGTGAACAGGTCAAACAGCAAAGTAGTACATGGCATAAAAAGTGAACTTCCTGCTTCATTCTGTTCCCACTGTGGGTGGTGCCATTCTGAGTCCTTCAGTGTTCTGCCCTACCATCTAGCTCGGTTCTTAACCCCTAGCCCTTTCTCTAGGCATTCATGCAGCCATATACATTAGATCCATAGCTGTGTTTTAATTTTTTTTTTTTTTTATTTCAGGGCTGGAGAAATGGCTCAGCAGTTAAGAGCACTGATTGCTCTTCCCTAGGGCCTGGATTCCAATCCCAGCACCCACATGGCAGCTCCCAACTGTCTGTAACTCCAGTTCCGGGGACCTGACAGCTTCACAGAGACAAAATACAATGCACATAAAATTAAAATTATTTAATTATTTAATTTTTTTATTTCATACATCATGATTTACATGATTGTGGTGGTTTGTCTTGGTTTGTTGGGGGAGGGTTGTTTTGGTTTGGGGTGTTTTGGTTTGGGTTTTTTGAGACAGGGCTACTCTCCCAGACTGACTTCAAACTCAACACATAGTTGAACTTCTTCTGATCCTCCTTCTTTTGCTTCTTGAGTGCTGGGATTACACACATGTTCCACCATGCCTGGTGAATGTGCATGCTGGACAATGAGCCCTGGACCTCATGCATACTCCACAAGCACTCTATTGAGCAGGCTCTGTTGCAGTGGGGTTTCTTGGTCCCGGGTGGCCAAAAGCCCAGACCCACAGACCTGCTGCCTGAGACCCCTTAGCAGCCCGCCACCGCCACTCTGGCCCCCAGAAATGACTCAGACACTTATATTAACTTTATGCTGTTTGGCTTATGGCTTAGGCACATTGCTAGTTAGCTCTTACATCTTAAATCAACCCATTTCTATTAATCTGTCTGCCACATGACCCATGGCGGCTCACCTGTGTTCTTTACATGTTGCTCCTTTGGGCTTCAGCTCGGTCTGCCTGACTCCGTCCTGCTTCTCCTACCTATGCCCTGATTTCTCCTCCTACTTCTTCTATGGTGCCTGTCATGGCCCAAAATAGCTCCTTTATTTAAAGATTGAGATTCACAGCATACAGAAAGGCATTCCTACATCAAGGCTCCACTCCTAAGCCCATGGTTTGCTTTTTTAACTCATCAAAATAACTTGAGATTTTGAGGAGTCTTTTATGACAAAGCACCCAGAGATACCCCCAGGGTACTCCTGATTCAGATGGACCCTTGAGAGATCTTATCTACTCTGAGGCATTGTCCGTCTTAATTTATACAGGTATACTCATTGTGGCCATGACTTCTAACAGGGATGTAATTACAGAATCAGCCCTTTCAAAACTCAAAGCAGTTACCCATTGAAATCCCAAATAAGTATCAATGGTGTGGTACATATGTTTTAATTTTCCAAATTCTGCTAACTGAAACATGTCCATCTGCCAAATTTCACTTTTTAGTGTACCTTTAGGATTATTTCCTGCAGGTAATGGATTTTAATTATAGAAGGAATATGTAGGACTTTTAAAAAACAATTTTTTTGACTTGTTGCCAAGTGATGGAAAAATCCTTTTTAATTTTTTTTAAAGATTTATTTATTATACAGTGTTCTGCCTAAACACCAGAAAAGAACAGCAGATCTCATTTTAAATAGTTGTGAGCTACCATGTGGTTGCTGGGAATTGAACTCAGGATCTCTAGAAGAGCAGTCAGTGTTCTTAACCTCTGAGCCATCTCTCCAGCCCAGAAAGGCTATTTTTTAATCCTTTGCTATTGACATGTGTTTCTTATGAAATTCTGAGGCCTCTAGCATATTTCCTATTAGTGACGGTTCAATCTCATTATTACCTTGTGCTAGAGGACCTGGCAGACCCATATGGGATCTGATATGTGAGATTATAAATATATATAAAATATAAAAATATATAATTATACATATATAAAAATGTTCCCTATTTCTGTTAACTTCCTCTACTTGTATAAGTAGCTAAGTTAATTCTGTTTTATCAGGAATACATTCAGCAGTTTCCATGTGTAAAACAGCTCTTTCTGCATATTGAGAGTCAGTGACTATGTTGAGAGGTTCTGTAAAATCCATTAGTACCATAAGAATGACATGCAATTCTGACTTTTGTACAGAATTGTAAGGGCTTTGAACCACTTTATCTAAATCCCCTGGTTTATATCCTGCCTTTCCTGACTTACTTGCATGCACATAGAACTAGGGACTCCAGAGACTGATTTTTGTCATACAGAGTGAAGAAGGATCCAACTTGTTCCTTTTATGAGTTTTACTCTCTCACTTCACATCTCTTAACTCTGACCTTCCTTACTCACACATCCTAGTGTGCATAGGTAGATGTTTCAGAGGGTGGGTTCCATAAAAAGAAATCACTGAGCCAAGGAGTTACATTTTAATTTTGATAGATTAATTTTTGTCAACTGGACACAAACTAGAATCATCTGGAAGAACGAACCTTCTGAAATATTGCTTTAACTATGTGAAGATGTGTTATATTTGTTTTTTAAGATCTATTTATTTATTATGTATATGAGTGTTCTATCTGCATGCATGCCTCTATGTCAGCAGAGGGCATCTGGATCCCACTAGAGATGGTTGTAAGCTACCATATGGGTGCTGGGAACTGAACTCAGGTCCTCTGGAAGAGCAGCCAGTGCTCTTAACTGCTGAGCCATCCCTCCAGCCCCATGTTACATTTGTTTCAGAATATTACTTTAGCTATGTAAAGATGTGTTGCATTTGTTTTACCTTGCTTGTCTAAGACACCTGATTGGTCTAATAAAAATTTGAATAGCCAATAGCTAGGTAGTAGAGGAATAAGCAGGGCTGATGGGCAGAGGCAATAAGTAGAAGGAGGAATCTAGGCTGAGAGAGAATAAGGGAGAAAGAGAGGGAGACACCAGGGCCAGCCAGCCAGGTAGACACCAGACAGACAGACACAGAGGAAACAGGAAAGTAGGACATACAGAAAGGGAGGGAGGGAGGGAGGGAGGGAGGGAGTAAAAAAAAAAGCTTGAGGCAAAACATAGATGAAGAGAAACCAGTTAAATTAAGTTATAAAAGCTGGTGGGACAAGCATAAGATAAGGCTGAGTGTGGTAACTAATAAGTCTCCATGTCATGATTTGTGGGATAGTGGTCTGAGAAAGCCTGCTATAGAACTTCACTTGAAAAATTGCCTCCATCAGATTGGCCTTTCTTTGGTCATGTCTATAGGGCATTTTCTTGACTGGTGATTGATAAAGCAGGGCCTCACCCATTGTGGGTGGTGCCATTCCTGAACAAGTGGTCTCAGGTTATAGAAGAAAGCCAGTAAGCAGCACTCTGCCATGGTATCTGCTTCAGTTCCTGTTGTGGAATGTCTTTCTGTACACCATGAATTATCATTGGATAATAAAGGAATTGTTTTGACCTATGGCAAACCAGCTTATAGTAAGGCAGGAAATTTAAACATAGATAAAGAGGAAGGAAGGCAGACTCACTCAGAGACACAATCCAGCCACCCAAGAAGCAAGATGTAATGGAGTATAGGTAAGCCACGAGCCACATGGCAAAACATAGATTTCAGTAGAAATGGGTTGAGTTAAGAAGCAAGAGCTAGCTAGCAACAGGCCTGAGCCATAGGCAGAACAGTTTGTAATTAATATGAGCCTTTGCATGATTATGTGGGACTAAGCAGCATCTAGGTGAGACCAGAACAGACAGGTCAGGAACTTAACTACAAATTCCTGCCTTTAGGTTCCTGCTTTGAGCTCTTGCCTTGGTTTCTCCCAATGAAGGACTGTAAGCTGTAAGCCAAATAAGCCCTTCCCTCCCTCCCCAAGATGTTTCTGGTCACTGTTTTATCACAGCACTGAAAGAAGAAAAGTAGCTCACTATTGTTTGATCTTTATTGTCTCCATCAGTAGTGAGCTGGAACATTCTGTACATTTATATCCTTTACATAGCCAACAAATATAGAGATAAGAATTTATGCACTTTAATTTGCATTTAAACTATCCATTCAGGGAGCTGTAAAATGGCTCGGTGGGTAGAAACACCTGCCAAGCAAGCCTGATAACTAGGATCCCATCCCTGGGACGGACCTTCCCTGGGACGGACCTTCCCTGGGACAGAGCATGCCTGGGATTGATGTACAGGAGAAAGGTTGATTGTTGCCATACATGTGGCATGGCATGTGCAGTGTACACACACACACACACACACACACACACACACACACACACACACACACACACCACTGAGTGTAAAAATGCATTTTTAACTTTTGCTTAGTTTGGGGTTGGTTGTCTTCTAACTCATTTATATTTCTTTTTCTCTATCCCTTGTTCTTTTACTTTGTTTACTGTTTTTGCTTAAAATTTGGGTTTTTATTTTTGATAACTTACGGTCTTTTCCATTACGGCTTCTGTATCTCATGTCTTGCTTAAGAAAGACATTCCAATTAATAATTTTTATATTTTTAATGCTTTTGTTCTTCTTTTTTTAAAATATGTGGCTTCTTCACCCATATGGAACATATGTTCATGCACAGCATATGACACAATTTTATTTTTTCCATATGGGAAACCATTTGTTGAAAACATCATGTATTGTACGTCAAATATTGCATGTTCCACTCAGTAGCTCTCTGGAATTTTATGCAAAACAAGAACTTTAACCTGCTTCCACCTCCTCTTCTCCTCCTCTCCACATAGAGCTCTCCAGAATTCCACTCATGGTACCAAACATCTGAGCCATACATGTGTAGCCACTGAGCGCTTGACACATGGCTGGTGGGGACTGAAATAGGCTATAATGAAAATATACACCGGGTTTGGAAGAATGTGCAAATGTCATTAATCTGTATTGCATTCATCTCGTGTTGAAGTGATACTATTTTGAGCAGTTTGGGTTAAATTATATTGTTAAAGTTTATTTCACTTATTTCTCTTATACCCTCCATACAGCTAGCTCATCCGTGATCCTACTGAAGAGTCCTAGTCTAGCTTGAAGGTCCATATTGTTCAGGATTCCTTTTTAATGGGTTACATCTTTCATGGCACTTAAACCAGCTCATTAATTGCATGAGTTACACAATAGCAAAAACTAAGCAGGTGGGTGATTATAACAGCTACAGTATCATAGGATCTTTGTCTCTTGTAAGCATTAAACCACGACAATAAAATAACAAACACCAAAGTTAATAAGGTCAATCCAAAGTGTAAAGCAAATGCTACATTAAAGTAAAACATTGCATTGCCATGAGAAATGCATGCGCAGTCCACTCAGTTGGTATGAGGACCAGAGTTTGAATCTCCAGAACCTAAAAAAAAGGCCAGATATGGTGTCTCCACGTCTATTTCCAGAGCTAGGAACAGGAGGGTCTCTGGGATGGGATGGCTAACCACCCCAGCCAAATCAGTGAGCTCAGGTTCAATAACAGACCCTGTCTCAAAAAGATAAGCAGTTGAGTACTTGAGGAAGGCATCAAGCACCAACTTCTGTCCCCTACGTGTGTGCTCACACAAATGAGTATGTGTGTACGTACATTCACACAAATACAGGCACATATGTAATTTTTATTTTAAATTTTATTTTTAGGGTTTATTATTGTGTGAATATTTTCCTCACATATACATCTAGGGACCATGTGAGTGTCTAGTGCCTGACATCAGAAGAGGCATCAGATCCCCTGAAACTGGAGTTATGAACAGTTGTAAGCGGGCATGTGGATGCTAGGAGTCAAACCTGGATCCTTTGCAAAAACAATAAGTGTTTTTAACTACTCAGCATCTCTCCAGCCCTATTTTTTGAGGGGGGAAAAAAACAAAAACAAATGTGGTGATATATTATATATTTAATAAAACCTATCTGGAATATCAAGAGAACAGATTCACCCACAGACAAGCAGGAGGGTCAGAGAGTGGTAACTCATGTCTTTAATCCCAGCAGGAGAAAGGCAAATTACAAATCAGAAAATGTAAGTAAAGCAGCTCAAAGCCTTTATAATTCTGTTCAAAAGTCAGAATTATATGCTATTGTGATGATATTAATGGATTTTACGGAACCTCTTAACATAGTCACTGACTCTCAGTGAGCAGAAAGAGTTATCCTACACATTGAAACTAATGATTTGATTAATGATGAGTCAGAATTAACTTCATTATTTATTCTGTTACAAGAAATAATCAGGACTAGAAATCATTCCTTCTATATAACACACATTCGATCCCATATGGGTCTGCCAGGTCCTTCAGCACAGGATGAAACTGATAAATTATTAATAGAAAATGTGCTAGAGCCCTCACCTCAGAGTTTCATAAAAAAATATCACGTTGATAGCAAAGAATTTTTTTTTAAAAAAAGATTTCTCTATCACTTGGCAGCAATCCAAAAAAAAATTGTAAAAAAAAGATATCCCACCTGTTTCTTCTATAACCAAACTCCATTGCCAGCAGGAAGTAATCCTAAAGGTATACATAGAAATGAAATTTGGCAGATGGATGTGTTTCATTTTACAGAATTTGGAAAATTAAAATATGTACATCATACAATAGATAATGTTTTCAGGATTTCAATGGGCAGCTGCTTTGAGTTCAGAAAAGGCTGATTCACACATTGGCTAGAAATTTTGGGCATCATGGGAATACCTGTAAAGATTAAGACTGACAATGTTCTGGCATATGTCTCTAGTAAAATGAAATAATTTTTTGCTTATTATAATATAAAGCATATTATAGGAATACCGCACAATCCTACAGGGCAAGCAGTCCTAAAGAGATTAAATCTAACTCTAAAGGATATGCTAAATGAACAGAAAGGAATAACAAAGACCCCCTAGAGATAGACTACATAATGCTTTATTAACTTTGAATTTTCTCAAAGCTAATGAGAAAGGAACATCTGCTGAAAGGCATTGGACTATAGAAAAATCAGCTGAGATAAATCAGCCTGTTTATTCAAAGATGTACTAACCTCTGAATGGAAGCCAGGATATGTGCTACGTTGGGGAAGGAGTTTTGCTTTTGTTTCTACAGGTGAAGAAAAGCTATGGATACCATCAAAACTAATAAGGACTCCATTTGAACCAGAGAAACTTCATGAAAATAAGAATTGATAGCTCATCCACCCATATTACCATTCTTTAAGTTGTAAGAAGAACAAAGTTGTGCCAGATTTTTGTTTTTGTCGTTACAGAAAACTAGAAATATTTTGGACATATAGACATCTAAAGCAGAAGGGAGGCTATCCAGAAAAATTTACAAGTAAAAGAATATGGGACCTATTGGTACCAGTATACTCTACAGGGTAAAATCTAATTGCTTAACCTCTATATGTCTTTATTTGTAAGAGAAATTAAAGTCCCAGTTTAATTATAATTTAAAGCTGGCTTTAGAGTTGGAGTGTGGCTCTCTCCTTCTCTAAACTCAAGCATACTTGTTAAAGGAAAATGCAAAATTTCTGTATCATATCAGAAGATCCACTTGATATGAGACAGAAGAATAACTAAAAATAATGGACTATTCTATTGTTACTAATCCTAAACTAAATAAATGCTCAAATTAAAATATATAAGATTATTTATATATATTAAACTTTTTGTCATGATATTTATGCTCATATAGAATACTAATTAATTACAGAAAAAAAGGTTTTATTTCGCTTCCTGTACACTGTGTTGGGTTTTAGTCTCTTATCAGTTTTCTGCAGTGATCCACGACAATGCCTAATTGCTGACTTGAAGTATCCTAAAGGAAGACAATGATGATTTCACACGGACTCTGACAAAGCCACTAGGCTGATAAACACCAACCAAAGATCAGATTTGGACTACAAACTGCTCAGGACAATTTCAAGGCAGCTAGATGAGATGAACCAGCTTCACAGACTACTATAGCCAGTACTTGAGACAAGCTGTGTGCTTTCTTGTTATACAGAGACAGGACAACAAATGACACAGCTACTTATTTCGGGACTTGACAATTAACAAAACTTTTCTTTTCAGGATCCCCTAAGGAGGCCATCGCCCCCAGATATCAGGAAATAAATTTAAGAACATGGCGCCCACATTCCCAAGAGGTGAGGTGGATGGGTTTTGGCCTTTCAATGGCTTATGGATGATTGTCATTGTTTAGGGTAACTGGTTAAAAAAATGTTATTGGTTATGGTTAGAAAAAAACTAAACGAGAGATTAGATTCAGGGTTCTTGTTTTATCAAAAGAAATAAAAAGGGGATACAGATATGATAGAAGGGTAGATTATTAAATCTTCTTTTAAAAAGCAACTACTAGTTTTAAATATTTTACATTGGATTGGATTTTTTGTATATTGTATACAAACTGTGTATACTGATATAAAGTTGAGATTAATTTTGTTACTAAATATATATGCTTGTTTGAGGCATTATATAGTTCATATAACAATGTAATGCAAATTGCTAGTCCATGAAAGTTATTATTACCAACTAATTAGGATATAAAGTAATGCAAGCTAGTAGTTAGACATTATAATCAAACATAGTCATATTATATATGTTTTCAAGATTAAACAGATATATTTTAGATGAACAGGTCTTCTTTAAACACTTCAGAGATCCACAGAATATGGCATTTAAAATACTTTAATAACATAGGTTCTTATTATTTTTATGACAGCGGGACATCTGCTCCTGGCAGCACTAATCTACTTCAGAGAAGATTATAAACATAAAGAAACTCCATATACAGTTGACCTTCTTTGTGACAAAAGTTAGCCACTAAGCAAGAAAGAACCCTTGCTTTGATTGCTGACTGTATGATGTTCAAAATGGACAATCAGGAGACATACACAAAAAAGAATTATCCAACCTTGCCAAGACAAGGTAGCAAGGTCTTTAAGAATATCCTGCTTCACAGAGAAGTCTGTCAGACATGCTAGGCCTATAGGTCAAAGATAGATGCCTCAATGATACAGAAGAGCCTTGGGTGACTATCCAGGCAGCCAGAGTTCTCATTTCTTACATGTTTTGGAAGTTGCCTGCTTGCCCATGATGTTTATTTAATATTATTTCTTTCTTGGGTATCTGAGGGAGTTGAAGATGAGATAGTTATAGTTTTCTAGTGGCCGTTTCAGAAAAAAAAAAAAAAAAAAACTCACTTAGAAGTTAAAGTGTATAAGTTTGAGACATCAAAGTATAATTTTTAGTTAGTATTTAGGTATACTCCTTTGGACTTACCAAAATAGGATAAATAAGGAATATTTTCTTTGAATTTGTCACTTGTTAACAGACTGGCCATTACTCATGTAATTATTGTTTGTATATATTGTATATAATTATTGTGCCTATTGTATATGGTTTTTCTTATGTTAGTTATAACCTTTTTTACTTTTGACAAAAAAAAAAGGGATATGTGGTGATAATTTAATAAAACCAGTGTGGAATATCAGAGAACAGATCCACCCACAGTCAAGCTAGGGGGATCAGAGAGTGGTAACTCACACCTTTAATCCCAGCAGATCTGAGTTTGAGGCCAGTTTGGTTTTGACAGGGAGTTCCAGGCTCCCAGGCAGGCAGTGAAGGTGCCAGGCCTTTAATCTCATAATTCCAGAGACAGAGATCAATTAGGCTTGGCAGACTTATGTGAGAAGGAAGTTTCTGTCTTCCTGGAGTCCCAGGGAACTCTGCTGTGATGGCTTTATCTTACCTTACTCAGCGTTTCATCTGTTTGTCAGAACGCAGGCCTTTATTTAGGGAAAAAACCTAGCAGAGTCTTTGTAATGAAGCCACCTGCAGGTCTGCACTTGACTTGAACTCATTCACAATTCCAAGCAACTCTCCACCGAGGAAAGAAGAACCACACATGATTTCAGACTACTGAGTTGATACTTGGTTTAGTCCTTTCCAGGATTTAATAATGATTTTTAAAACTTTTTGGAATATAGATTTGAAGATTTGGGGCACATGAAAAAGGAAAAAGTGAGGAAAAACCCAGGGAATGTTCTTTTAAATTCTGACAGTATCTGCACAGTTGGGGATGTCACTCATCAGGAGATAAACTCTGTGTCAATGTTCTCCTGTAGCTGAGTGCAATCCTGTTTGCTGTAACACACTGGAGCAGGAAGAACAGGAGAAGCCCTCGTGGATGGCAAGTACCAGCTCCCAAAAGGTGTCCTCTGACCTCCAGGCATGTACTGCCGCACACATGCACAGGTTTTCTTCTGTCTGCATTCCTGACATTCAGTAGTTACGTTGTAGAATATTCCTAGATTGCTACTGTCTGATATGTCCTTATCATTCAAGTTATGCAGTGTGGGCAGGGATATCACAGAAATGGCACCTGCAGACTGAGCAAGGAGCATGATGATGGAGCATTGCCTAGCACGTGTGACCCTGGGCTCTACCTCCAGCACAGAAAAAATAAGCTTGTCCCATTACTGTGTTGTTAAAGTCAACCACTTAAGGTATTAAGGATACATCTTCTCACTTTAATATTTTGGTATTTCCCCTTTGTAAGGAGTTTTGGAGTAGAATTTCATCACTCATTGATAATTTTCTAATTAAATAATTCCTTCCATATTTAATGGGCATTTTGACATAATGCAGTTTTTCCTTTTTCCCCACTTATTGATCACTTACTTGTATTGTAACTAATTCATATTTTATTTAGTAGATTATAAGCTATTCCTATCATTGTACATTTTCAGGCTCACATTGGTCCATATTTTCCCGTATGATTCCCTGAAGCTATCGTCTGTGTTCTCTGACTAGGTCTCTAGGAATTTATTGATTGTTTTCTAAGTTTTGAAAATAGCAAAATATTCTTGTCTCTTCTTCTATTTTCTGGCCCAGCCCTGAAGTCAGCCTTTTTTTTTATTTTATTTTTATGTGTATAAGAATTGTACCTGCATGCATGTCTGTGTACCACATGTATGCCTGATGCTCAGGGAGGCCAGAAAAGGGCATCAGAGCTCCTGGAACTAGAGTAACAGATGGTTGTGAGCAGCTATGTAGACCCAAACCCAGGTCCTCTGGAAGAGGAGCCAGTGCTTCTAACCACTGAGCTATCTCTCCAGACCCTAAGCCAGCATTTTTTTAAATCATCAGAGCCTCAGTCTCTTTTAATAGAGAATTGTAGTAGATTTCTGGCCCAGACTTTTGGGCCTTGCCTCAAGGTTTAGGCCCTCAGACCCCCTGACCCGCAGACCCGCAGACCCTCAGAGACACATAGATGCATATGATAGTTTTAGGCTGATCGACCTAAGGCTCAGGCATATAACTTGCTAACTCTGTACCCTTAATCTAACCCATGATTTTTGTCCTGTTCAGCCATGGGGCTCAGTACCTTTCTTAGAGCAGCGTGGTTGTCTTCTGCTTCTTCCGGCTTCTCTCTGGTGTTCTGCCCTGTTCTTCCTGTTCTCAGAGTTTTTCTTAATCTGGTAGCCCCGCCCACACTTCCTGTCTGCCTTTGGCCCAGTCAGCGCTTTTTATTAAACTAGTGGGTGGGACAATTATTTGCAATGAGGCAACACAATCCCCTACAGAGAATGGTATCTTAAAATCAAGATTTGAAAGTTAGGTGTGCTTACTGATACAGTGGTATGATGGTTTAAAGGACCTTTCAGGAGACAGGCTAAAAAAAGCAATGTATTTATGGAAGCATATATCTGTGTGTGTCTATATGCATATGCATACACGAATTTATAAAGTCTATTAGTTCCCATCAGTACTTCTAACCCCAAGCCCCACACACTTTTTTCTAGTTCTCTGTTTTTCTTCTATGACAATGAGAAACCTGTAGGTTCCTATTATCTTCAATCAATCTTACTTCTCATTTCTCCCATAGGGAGACACAGCAGTCATCACCCTAGTAATGCCCTTTAGAGGCTCTGCTTCTCTGAAGGGACAGGGAGAAGAGGCCAGCTACAAAGCTGGGCTCCTGACAACCTATGGCCCACCTCTGGGGCACCGACCCAAACCCCAATCATAATTCACTTTATAATCTGTCCTGTGACATTGTTCACTGTACCTTGCTTATTTACATATTGGCCCATTAATTCTTGGTTTCTAATTTTTTAATTCTTGTACCACCCTACTACAACCAATATTTGCTTGCTTTCTTCATTTGGTTTGGTTTTAGAGACAGGTACTCACTCATTATGTAGCCAAGATTGGTCTTGAATTCAGAATCCTCTTGCTTCAGCTTCCTAAATGCTTAGATTATGGGCAAACAGCACAAGCTGATCCTTTGTTTTTGTTTGTATGTTTGTTTGGCTTTGGTGTGTGTGTGTGTGTGTGTGTGTGTGTGTGTGTGAGAGAGAGAGAGAGAGAGAGAGAGAGAGAGAGAGAGAGAGAGAGAGAGAGAGAAGAGAGAGAAGGCCTTGAACTCACTTTTTTCCTGAGGTTGGCCTTGAGGTCCTGTTATTCCTGATACTACCTTCCAAGTACTACAATTACAAGTCTATGACTGTATATTTAACAAAAATAATATCTATGTTTACTGAGCATTTATTATTGGCTTATTACTGAACTGAGTGTTTTTATCTGATGAGCCTAGTTAATTCTCAAAATAGTCACACATGACTGGTATTATTTAGATCCCCATTTTATAGATTAGAAAAATGAGGCATAATTTGTGAAATGGTTCCAGTGTTTTCCATACACCTGGAAAAAAACGGTACAACTAAACATAGATTACAGGCCGTTTGACTCCAGAGTCCACGTTCGCCATTCTAAATCAGCATGTTACTGTGTTGTAAACACCTCTCTTTGTTCTGACTCTTTTCCAGACATCCGTCTTCTCTGCTCTCTTTTAGGGTGTTGGTTTCCTCCATGATCTCCTAACCATTGGTTATCTGTCACCCTGGGCTTGTGTGTTGTGAACTTAAAAAAAGAAAAGGAAAAAAGATTCTCTGTACGAGTGGTTTTCCGAGTGTGTCTGAGCATCATTTTCATGCCTGATGCCATGGAGCCAGAAGAGCCTGGAAACGGAATCGCAGATAGCTGTGAGCTATCGTGTGAGTGCTGGGAATTAAACCCAAGTCCTCTGGACGAGCACTCTTAACCACTGTATCCTCTCCAGCCACTTATTTCTTAGGATCTTATGTTAGTCTTGGAGGTGCAGGTTCTAGAGACAGAGGTGTGCTCTGAGGAGCACATAGACTCACTGCAGGTTTATCTCCCACCCATGCTTTCTCTATCTGGGGTCACTTGCTGCCAGGACATCATTCTGCCTCTCTGGTCCCAGCTCGCAAGTCACTCCCCAAGATACAGCTCTACTGCTAACGCCTGCTCAGCACAGAAGGAACAGGATGAAGATTCCTCCAACCAGACGTTCTAAATTAAACATGCTGGTGTTTGCCCAGGGACACCCTCCCCTTCCTTGAGTCCCTTGACCCTGAACTTGGAGCTGTTCCAAAATCACTCCCACCTCCAAAGCAGGCCTTCCCTGGGTGTGTTTTACGATGCGGTTTTCTCTGATCTTGTTTTGCTGCTAATTTGATACCATCTGCTTTCTTTTACATGATTCCTCAATTTTTTTGTGATCCATTCATAAGAAATACAATGTTTCTGCATGAGAAAATAACTATAAACAAAGGCAAAAAAAAAACCAGAAGACAGACTGAAGAGAATCTTTGCAGTCTCTCCACGGTCAAAGAACTGTGTTATGTGAGGAACTTTGGCCAGACATAAACAGACATTGGTGGACACGGACACACACAAACACACACACATATATGTGTACACACACACACACACATGCATATGCACAAGCACACACACGTGCACACATGCACACACACACTCACACATGTACATACATGTACACACATACACACCATTATACCTGTAACTCAACAACAATAAAAATAGGCAAAATAAAGCAATCCACAGAAAATTCAAATAATTTGGAAATGTGTTAAAAATGCTTAATTCTAAATGTCTTCTTAAAAGATATTTATTATTCTTACTTTATGTGTCTGGGTATTTTGCCCACCTGAATGTCTGTATACCACTTGCATGAGTTCCTACAGAGGACTGAAGAAGGTACCAGATGCCCTGGAACTGAAGTTACAGATGATTGTGAGCCACCATGTGGATCCTGGGAAACAAACCCTGGCCTTCGGAAACAGCAGCCAGCATTTTTAAATTCTGAGCCGTCTCTCCAGCCTCCTTAACCACAGTCAAGAGAAAAATTAACCTTTCCTAATCAATAACCTGTACTTTAACTTATTAGAATCTAATCTGATGATTAGATGGTGTGGTGGTTTAACTAAAAATGGCCCTCATAAGTCCATGCAGAGGGACACTATTAGAAGTTGTGGCCTTGTTGGAAAGTGGGGGTTTGTGTGGGCAGCACTAATGTGCAGGCTTTGACTTCTCAGAAACGCAAGCCAAGTTTTTTCCTGCTGCCTGTGGCTCAAAGTGCAGAAGTCTCAGCTTCTTCTCCAGAACCATGGCTGCCTGCATGCCGCCATGCTTCCCACCATGACAATAATGGACTAAACTTCTGAAACTGTAAGCAAGTCCCAATTAAATGCTTTTCTTTGTAAGAGTTGCCATGGTCATGGGGTTTCTTCACAGCAATAAAAACCCTGACTAAGTCAGATGGTCCAGTTTCTAACAGTTTGAAAGTGTGCCATTGGTCACAGTGTGGGGAAGAAGGTACTTTCATGATTGATGGAGTGAATGAGTCTCCCATACAGATAATTTGACAATTGTCTATCCACTGCACAGATGCATATTCTTTGCAACTCAGCTATTCCACTTCTGGCATTTCAGTCTGAAGATGTGTTTGTACCTTAGGCACACAGTTGAGGCAACTGTTCTATTTTGCTCTATTGCTGTGAAAAACACCATGACCAAATGTGTTTATTCCATCTTACACTTCCACATCACAGTTCATCATTGAGGAGACTTGGAGTAAGAACTCAAACAGGAACCTGGAGGCAGAAGCTAAAGGAGAGGCTATGGAACATCCCGCTCTGGCTCGCTCAGCTTGTTTTCTTAGACAGACATTGTTTGCTTAGACCCACCTGTTCAGGGGTAGCACTGCCCACAGTGGGCTGAACCCATCAGCTTTAATCGTTACTCAAGGCAATGCCCCCACAGAGTTGCTCACAGGCCAATCTGGATGGAGACAGTTCCTCAGTTAAGACTCTTTCTTCCCAGATGACCTGAGTTTTTCTCGAGTTGAAAAATTCCAACCAACCCAGTCTCCCATTGCACTGTTGTCATAAGATTACAGAAGTCACTTGGATGTACCATCAGTGCATAGAGTAACAAGCCACAGTGAGTGTGTCCAGGATTATGGCCATAAAGAAAACCGAGAAACCTCTTTAATATATGGATTCTATATGAGAGCCAGAGAAAGTGCAGGGCAGCATAGAGCAAGGGACAAAAATCCAGTTTGAATGCTTGAGCTTGATGCACAGAGTGGCTGACAGCCTGGGGCAAACAACTAGGGACCTGATGAAAGAGAAACTTCCCTGTAGACCAAAGATACTTTCTAGGCCTTCAGATCCAGGGAGTGTTCTTCCTTCATCAACTGTTCAGATCCAGGGGAGCGTTCTTCCTTCATCAACAGTTTGCTCTAAGATTCTGAGAACCAAGAAATGGCATGATGCTGACTAGACACTTTCTTACTTTCTGCCTCTATTCTAAGCCTGCTTCCCTGCCTCTCTGGTCCCTCTTCTTGGCTGTTGCCTACATTTAGGATTGGGAGGGGATAAGAAGCATGCACTTCCTTTGCTCCCTGCTTCTTTTAAGTGCTTTTATCTTATTTATGCACTTTTGAATGTGTTTGTTTTTGCGGTGTTGGAAGAAAACCCAGGGTCCCGTTCATTCTAAGCATCCCTTTAATTCTTAATCTCTGGTGAATATAGTCTTGCTTAAAATAGTAGGAATGCGCAGTTTTGGAGAAAGACAGACAGTGAGACAGAGGGATTTTAAGGAATTAGCTCACATGATGGTGGGACAGGCAAGGCTGAAATCTGCAGCGGCCAAAGGCATTGATTATAAAGGGAAGAATTAGTAGTGTTCAAGCCTTGAGGCTGAAACCTATGGACTAGAAACTCAGACCAGGTTTCTTTGTTGTCTGGAAACTGATCTTTGCTGTAGGGCTACAACTAATGAGACAGGGCCCACCCACCTGGTGGAAGGTAATGTCAAAGGCTACAGAGTCGAATGTTAATTACATCTAAAATATATTTTCATGGCATTATTTACATTGGTGCTTACCAAACAACTAGGCACCATAGCTTAATCAAGTTGGCATGCTTCAAGCATCACAGCCAGCCTTTTATGCTGTACTTATGCTATTCACTGCTTTTGCCTTCAAACAGGTCCTCAACACACTCACTCCTGTGCTCTCTGTGACACTTTCCAGACACCTGTGCTACAGCAGAGATCACAAGCGTGTCCTTGTCACTCATGTCAACATCATTCCACGGTTTCCTCTAAACATTAACGGAAGGATTTCCCACAGGAACTAGGTCCAATTGAAGCATATTTCTTTCTGCTGGCTTCTTTATGGAATGAATTCATCTTGACACAATGGCAGCCATATTGAGTTGTAGCAGAGAGGATGAGGCCCAGAATAACCTGGTTGAGTTTTCCTGCATAGTTTTCCAGCAAACTGTAAATAGACACAACCGTTAGAGTGGTATGTGGGGTTTTACAGCTGGGCTGTCCTGCTAGGAATGTGCCTGTCTCTTTGATACTAGCGTAAGATAAACCAGGTACATTCCACTTTTATGAGGTCACTTTTGTCCTAACCAACATATGCACCTCTCCTTCTGACCCAAACTATGAGGATCCATTTGGTCTTGTTGCAGTCGAGGACCTTACTTCTGTCTTCTGTCTACAAGTCAGCTGGTGAACTACATTCTGTATAATCCTGAATCTGTTTGCTTTTTTTTTTTTTTTTTTTTTTTTGTCTTTGTCTAACAGCATCTTAGAGACGGGTTGTCTCAAAACAATATAATGATAATAAAAATATAATGACAGCCACTCTATGAGACTTTTGTGTTTTTGTGATATAATGTGTTTCTGGAAAGCACTTTTCTTTTGTTAATGGTGCTGTCAGAGACATAATTAGCCAAAGAAAGCAGAGATATTTTCCCCCATTGTGGTGATATATTGCATGTCTGATAAAGTTTAGCCATGAAGGTCAGGAAGTGGCAACACATCCTTTAATCCCAGCACTAGGAAGTTTGAACCAGGAAGTGATATTGCTGAGCAGAGGAAGGTTCATAAGGTAGGAGGAAACAGAATTTGATGCTTCCTTTTTGGCTGAGGAATTGGCAAGATAAGAAATGTCTGTAGCATGTTCCTCTGTGTCTCTGATCTTTCAGCTTTTCCTCAATATCTAGCTCAGGGTTTTTACTATAAGACCAATTAGAATTCATGTAATTCCCCATTCAAGAGGGTCTTGGGCAGAGGATGTGGTCAGTAGAGTGCTTATTTGGTGTGCAAAGAACCCTGGGTTTGATCTGTAATAAAGCATAAACCAGATCTAAAATGTGCCTGTAATCCCAGTATTTGGAAGGTAGAGGCAGACAAATTGTAAATTCAAGGCTATATTTGACTACATAGGGAGTTTGAGATTACCCTGGACTATATAAAATCCTATATAAAACATAAATAAGGCCAGGCATTGATGGCACAACCCCTTTAATTCCAGCATTTGGGAGGCAGAGGCACGTGGAGCTCTGTGAGTTCAAGGCAAGCCTGGTCTACAATGAGTCTGTAACAGCCAAGACTGTTACACAGAGAACCCTGTCCCAGGGGTGGGAGATGCTGAAGAAGGTGAGCTGGATGCATTGAGATTAGGAGTAAGACTTGGGTGGGGTGGGAATAAAGCTTCCAGGGAAGAAGTGCAGACCTGGCTGACTGTGGCTTCGAAGATGAGCATCTCAGATACTATGAGATGCTTGCCTTTGGACACTGAGCAGTTGCCCTGGGTGCTGCAAGGGTCCCAGTCTCTGAGATCTGTCTGTGATACAGTGCCAGGGGGTCATATCAGATTCCTGTCTAGAGAGAGACAATGGCATATCTAAGCTGGAGGCTACATGTTAGCAAGGGCTATCCTACTGACTAATCTGGGGATACACCAAACCAGAAGTCATCTCCCTGAAGTGTCAGGGACTTGACAAGCTTGGTTTCCAGAATGATCTATGAAGAGAGAGAACACAGGGAACGACTGTCACCGGATATGCTGCTGACCATGGTGAATAGACCTCTGCAACAGGTTTATTTGTTGGAGGAAATAAAATGGAGGTGTTGTTATTTCTGTGCTCAGAGGGATCCTTGCCAGTTAGAAGGTATGCATTCTTCTCTCTCAGACCCCTTCTGCTAAGTTCTGTGTCCCCTCAAACCTATCCTATGTAGGTTCTTATTACCCCTGTGCTCTTTCTCTTTGTAGTTCATCTCCACCCCGGATTCTGGAGAGTCTCCCTTATTCCTGCACAAACCCAATCTCTCAGAGGGTCAGTTTACATTACCAGAACCTCCTGCTTATTGCAATGCCCTTATTTCCTCGACTCAAGCATTCTTCTGTATATAAAGCTGGAGTTCTCAAACTTTCCATGCTGTATCAGCTCATAAGTGGTTAGTAGTTGTTGCAGTGAACTCCTTATGCCTGAGTTTGGAAAGCATAGCCTACGAGTGTTTGCTGTGGAAAAGTCAGATGCACATCAGCACAGAAGATTCTGAGAAGTATGTTAAGCTGTATTTTCCTTAATCATTTCATGCTTACTTTGCTTCAGGATGCTTCTCTCATGGAATATCTGTTGGTACTGCCAACTTTGCAGACTCCATCTGGGATTCTGATGCAGCAGCAGAAAGAAGACCACATTTAGGATACAAGGAACTTTGACCAAGTCAACATAGCCTCCCCTACTTCCTTGGACTAATCTCTTTTCATTTGCAAGGTGAGTTGATAGGTCTGGTAGTTTTGTTCAGAGCTGTGATTGAATAGGAGTTTTTCTTGGAACAGTCTAAAAACTGGAGCTGAGCATTTATCCAAGAAGAAAGGCAGAATGCTGACCAGCAAGCAGAGAGGTCCTCCATGATCTGACAGGACTGACCAGACCCCAACACCTAGACTTCTCCAGATCTATGACTCCAGGCATATTACAAGTTTCTGTTAGTGGAGCTGAAAATACCAGCTCCATAGTGGGCCCCAGGAGAAGGCGACATTTGCTTGAAAATCTCAGTCTATTGCCTGGTCTTAAAGGGGCATAGCTGCCATTATCACCAAAGCAACATTGTCATAGTAAGGATGTCCCTACGAAGAGAACTGAAGGCACCGTGGAATTTAAATAGCACATATTTGAAGCCCTGCCTTTGCTTAACCTTCCTCAAACTGCTCTGGTCCTCTAGTAAACATGTTTCAACTTCATTCTACTTAGAATTGCCAGAAGCACAGAACCCTTATCCACACAGCCGCCATGATGGCTGCTCTTGGTTGTCAACTTGACTGTATCTGGAATGAACTACAACCCAGATACGGAGGGCACACCTGTCAGAGATTTTTCTGCTTGGTTTAAAGTGGGTTAATCCAATTCTAGTCCAGATGTTTGATGTAGGGGGACATGTACCTTTGATCTGGATCATAAGGCTGGAAGACACACATCTTTAATACAAATCTTGAGTCAGAAAAATACACCTCTCATGTGGGTCACACCTTCTGCTGGCAATCTATATAAGGATAGAGAAGAAAGAAGCTTTTGTTCTTTGCCTGCTTGCTCTCACCTTGCTGTACATTCATTCCTTCATTAGCCTTGGGGCCTACTTTTTCAGGATTCCAGCACATGCAGAAGACCAGCTGAGACACCCAGCCCTCTGGGGCTAAGCAACTACTAGATTCTTGGACTTTCTGTTCATAGACAGCCAGTGTTTAGATTGGCTAGATTGCAGGTGATAAGTCATTTCATTAAATCCCAGATAGATAGATAGATAGATAGATAGATAGATAGATAGATAGATAGATAGATAGACAGGTAGTTAGGTAGACAGAGAGAGAGAGAGAGAGAGAGAGAGAGACAGACAGACAGACAGACAGATTCAGTTCATAAATTCTGTGACTCTAGAGGACTCTGGATAATACAGTCCCCTTCTTCCATGTGTGAGATCATATAGGACAGTGTTGTGTAATAAGCTTTATTAAATCTGTAATGGGCATAATGGTCAGGTGCTGTAGACAGTGTAAAATAGTCTGAGTCTTCGAAGATCACACTAGACATTTGTGCTATTTACCTGAGATTCCCTACTCCCAGCCCAGCCTAATTTTCCTCCAGCCTCCTCCTGAGATAATGAGGTGTTATTTCCTCTCCAAGGCTTTCTTCTCTATTCTTTTCTTTCTAGATGGCCTCCAGCATCTACAATCCGTATCTGTTCCTCTGCAGAGAAGTGTGGCTCTGTTTTAGATCCACAACTATTCACCTTCTGTGTCTACCTAGGTATTTTGCCAAACAAAGAGGAATGCCTGCCTTAGGGGAAGACACAGCTGTGGTCGGTTATGACTTTAAATATTAGCTTTCCTCTTCTCTATTGCGATTCTAATTACTATGGAAACATGCCTGGGAGAGATGTGACACCACTAGACAAGCGCGTTGGCTGGAACATTGCTGCAGAGATTAAGAAGATGCACTGAATGGAAAAGGGTGGAACCAGAGGCCCAGGACAAGACAGCATGGCTTTTCCAGAAGACTAGACGAGTGAGGACTGGAAGGGAACAGGTAAGACAATGCAGGAGGGAAGAAGTCTGGCCATGGAATGGGACCCATAGCCTTGATGACAGAGTGAACAATGTGAGGGTATAAGGGACAAGACAGGTAGGCAGAGGAGCTGAGGATGGATCCTAAGTGTTGAACTGGGGATAGCTGACACAGTACCAGGATACTGGGGAGAGATTGATGGCCATATTAATTCCAGACTCCTTCCTCCTACAACTCTTACTACCACCAGTGATGGAACCATTCATTGAGCATGGGAGTTGCTCTGTAGACCAGGCTGGCCTCGAACCCCTCTGTTGGGATTAAAGGCACGAGCCGTCACTGCTTGGCTCAATAATTGTTTATAGGGTTTCCTTTAAAATGAATTAAGAAAAAAAACAAAAAACCAGGGTTGAAGATAATGGCTCAGTGGTAGAGCACTTGCCCAATATGTGGTAGGCCCTGGGTCCCATTCCTAGCACCACACACACACACACACACACACACACACACACACACACACACACACACACACGGAAGGGGGGTGGAAAATTTAAAGCTGTTTCTAAGCTAAAAGGAATGCACTGAAGAGGCCAAAGCCACAAAGCACAAGGAGTAACAGCTTTCCCAAAGAGGCAGATAGCCTGGGCCTGAAGGCCGCCCATGGCCTCTGTAGTGGGAGAGACACTCCAGAGACCGGACACTTCAGAAAGAGCCTATTCCAGATGGACCAGCATGTGCTGAGCAAGGAGGTCTGGATGCTGCAGATGCAGATACCTTGTTGCCATAGGAAAGAAGAGAGTGAAAAAAGTTCACATTCGGCTGCTTCTATTTTTCTCTGGAAGATGACAAAATCATTTCTGGGTTAAAACTCAAAGAAGTAGGGGAGTGTGGGACTTTCTAGCAAGATCAAATGTGTGAAAGCACTGTGAGGTTAATGAATGCATGTATGTACCAAAGATTCCTGAAGCGTACCGGCTGGACAGCCTGACCAATTGGTTAAGCTGAAGGATTACTTTTTAGTTTGGTGTGTGTGTGTGTGTGTGTGTGTGTGTGTGTGTGTGTGTGTGTGTGTGTGTGTGTGCATACAGGGCACACACATGCACGGGCATATGAGCATGCCATGGCATACATGCAAAGGTTTCAGGAAAAATTGCAGAAATTGGTTCCCTCCTTCTATCAAGTGGATTCCAGGGATTAAACTCCAGTGTCAGCTGAGAGCAAGTGCCCTTACCAACTGAGCCCCAAAATCCAGGTTAATGAGACTCTGTCTGAAAACAGAATGTAAAGAATGGTAGATATAAACACCTGATATTGCCATCTGGCCTCCCCATGCCCACACAGAGGGGCACACATAAAAAACACACAAACACACACATACCAAAGTAAAGAACAAAAAATTTATATCATCTTCAAATAAAATGGTGGCAAATTAAACACAGCTTACATCTCAGCAATTTCCACAGACCTTCATAGAAGATCAGAAAATAGATTTTTTCCTAAGCACACAGACCCAGATGTTAGAGGAAAGTGGGAACAGAGACAGCCACGGCTGGCCACGTTTTGACAGTTGAAGGAAGTGATGGTGACTGATGTAGCTAAAATCAGGAATGAGAGGCTGCAGGCATCTCTGAAAACAGAGTAAGAGCTAAGGACGGGAGGCTAGGCCATCTGAAGGAGAAGCATAGATACCCAGTCTCCTTGAACTGAAGATGGTGTTCTGGATCAAACAGGTCCATGAACAGAAGGACACGAGGACCAACAAGAACTGAGATGGAAGTGACACATGGACTAGGAAGACACCCACTTGCACCTCCAACTCACACACTTCAACTCTGGAAACTGGAAACCTGATCTAAGGGAAAATACCTAAAGATACTGGCAAGTGGTATTCTCATTCTCAGATTACTTTAGGTAAAGGTCAGCAGTCAAAGGTCATCAGATTGTTAACACTACCTCCCTAAACATAAAAGGGAAACTGAGGATCATCAGACAACTGAGGCAATTCTTCAGTGTAAGAGGCAGAGACCAAAATAAATTGGAGTCTATAAAAGACAAGGTAGAAAGCACTTAACTGAAGTAAGCAGTTTCTGGCCCAGCCTAGCCCCGAGATCTGGACCAGCAGTCCCAAATAAACCACCCACAGCTACTTGATTCCAAATAATCACACAGAGTCTTCTATTGATTTCATGCTGCTTGGCCTATAGCTCAGGCACATTGCTAGCTAGCTCTCAAATCTTAATCCATTTCTATTAATCTATGTCTTGCCATGTAGCTCATGGCTTACCTGAGTTCTCTCAGCAGCTGCTCACAGCATCTCTCTCTGACTCCGCCCTCCTTCCCCTATCTATGCCCTGATTTCCCACCTACTTCTAAGATGCCTGCCATAGACCAAAACAGTTCCTTTATTATCCAATGGTATTTCACAGCACACAGAATGACACCCCACATCATTTAACATACAGTTTACTAATTCCCGGGGAAAGTAGGGATAATACAAACAAAAGCCCAGGAAAGAGCAAGTTTGTAATAAACAAAAAGCATTCTTACTTAGCAAAGCATGCCAGAAGAGACTAAAAAGGCAGTATTAAAGTTGGGACATAAAACTAAAGGATTTTTCTAGAAAGCAATATGAAAACAAAGAAAGCAAGACGGAAGTGAAGATAGCCAGAGTGTGTGTCTAAGAGGTATGTCTTTAGAATCAGCCAGTGCCTCAGAAAAGACAATAAAGGAGATTTTAATTAAAGAGAGTAATAGAGAAAAGTTTCCCAAGTCAAAGACAATTTTATAGATTGAATTGCCAGATCCTTAGAAAAATATGTAAATGTAAGACTTTTTCAATATACCAAATAAAATTCTAAAACTTTCAGTAGAGATCCTTAAAGAGTGGAGATAGAGTCATTAGCCAATAGTATTATCAAGAAGAGACGTATAGGGCCAGGCAGTGGTACACCTTTAACCCTAACACTCAGGAGGTAGAGGCAGGTGGATCTCTGAGTTTGAGGCTAGCCTGGTCTACAGAGTAAGTTCCAGGACAGGGCTACAGAGAGAAACCCTGCCTCAAAAACAAACAAACAAACAAACTTAAAAAAATAGACAGTAGAGTCCATGAGTATTTGACAAAATAATCTAAAAGATGCGGAATGGCCAGGCTAATTCAGGTCACATGACACATAGATTTCAGGAAGAGGAGAGGTAAAGAGAAACCTTGGGAAGATGATGAAGGCTATTCCATCAGGATAGCAGCTTTGCTACAGGCCAAGAAAGCTAGAGACAGAGATATAGGTCTCTGCAAAGAGAACACTGGTTTCACAGGGAAACAGTGGCTTGAAAACTTTAAAGGAAAGCCATTTCTGACTTGGAATTCTATGTCCAGCCAAACTGTCCACCACCGCTATGAAGACAGAATAAAGATACTTTCAATCAAGATTTCAAAGTACTCCAGGCAGTGGTGGTGTATGCCTTTAATCCCAGCTCTCAGGAGGAGGCAGAGGCAGTCGGATCTCTGTGAGTTCAAGGCCAGTATGGTCTACGAAGTGAGTTCCAAGACAGGCTCCACATGGAGAAACCTTCTCTCAAAATAAAGTAAAATAAAATGGAAGACCTCAAAGTATATCATAAGACAACACCTTTAAAGTATTATTTTCCATAAACCATTTCTTAGGAAGTTTTTTTTGATAAGATTTGTCTTATCATAATGAGGGAAAAAACCAAGAATAAGAAGGTATACTGTTATACTGTGTGAAAAACTGATTAAAAAAACGTTTCTGTAGGAACACTGATACATGCTTGTGTATAAGTTAACATCAGTCTACATTACAGAGACAGCGAACACCCTAATGAAGTGCTCAAACCCCAAGAGTGGTGGCTTTAATCTTTTTTAGCTATTAAAATCTATTCTTGTAACAGTAAAGTGATACAAACCTCACAGTTTCAGAAGCTGAAACAGTTTTTGAGGACTAGCACCTCATGGATCCTGTGCCCCAAACATACAAACACATACACTTCGTGGATCCATGCTACCTAATCCTGCTACGATGTGGGCTGTTCTGGTGACAAATTATATTGCCTCTGCCTTAGGATGACTTTCTTGTTTTGTTTCTCTGTGTAAATAACCTTGGCTGTTGGGCGAATCTGGAACTCACTGTGTAGACCAGGCTGGCCTCTAACTCACAGAACTCTACCTGCCTCTGCTTCTCAAGTGCAAAGGCATGGAATGTCCTGGTCTATAGAACAATTTTCAAGACAGACAGGCTACATACAGAATAAATAAAGCTATGTGTTTCACATGGTTAGTGTTTATGTTGTTACAGTAACTCTAAACATTAGTGGAGGGAAGGAAGCTAGCAGCATGTGACAGAGGTTTTTGTTTTTGTTTTTAATGCAAAAAAATGACAACAAAATCTTCATCTTCCATACTTGGAAATTTGCAAATAATTCCAAAACTAAAAACTCCAAATGTGGCTATAAAAACACTATTCCTTAGCAAAATCATAGAAAATGTCAACAGTCAGCAGAGGGAACAAAATCAGGAGACGGTGGGGAGAAAGGTGGAGGAGGCTGTTTGCCTGCTTGTTCTGTTTATTTATTTAACTACATAAATTTGACCAAAATAAAAATTCAGCAAAAACCAGGATAGCACATGCCTTTAATCCCAGCAGTCAGGGAGGCAGAGGCAGGTGGATCTCTGTGAGTTCGAGGACAGCCAGGGTTGTTACACAGAGATGCCCAATCTTGAGAAAACAAAAATAAAATAAGTAAAAAGACCAAAGTGAGATGTCGAGGGTTAAACTGGATTCTGAGCACTTGTGGAAGGCAATTCTGTCCCCTCCGGGGCTGAGCTGCCTGTCAGACCTTTCCACAATGAGTTTAGTGATAACCGGTGTAAGTTATGAGACCAGATAGAATGTGAAGTAGTATCCATTTATGGCAGCTAATTGCTAGGCTCTCACATAGCCTGTTAATCCCTTTAACCACCATAAATGCTGTTGATAACAAGAGGGGCAAACCCCTTAATGTAGCGCTTCAAAGAAGTTCTATTCTCTGCTGTTTGGAGAGAGAGAGAGAGAGAGAGAGAGAGAGAGAGAGAGAGAGAGAGAGAGAGAGAGAGAGACTGCAGCTTACACAAGTCAAGCTTTATGCTGAGGAAGAGAGAGTTACAGAGGAAGAGCAGGTGGTAAATGATAAATATTCCTTCTTTTCCCTGTGGGCTCTGATGTGAGGGGAGGGCTGTGTCCCTCAGGGGATTTGAAGGATGTGATGAGCGGGTTCTGCTTCCCAGTTGTACTTGCTCATCCAGTCCTTTCGGCCTCTGGTAAAGGGAACCCAGAAGAATGGTGACTTGAAACCTTTAGACATGAGAGAGCCCAGCTTCCCATAGCCCCAAATGAGCTTGTTCCCGAGCTCATAGTCAGCTGATAGCAGGAGCCACAGTGACCTGGTGACACCCACCTCCCCTAGAAGGATGACCTCAGCCCAATCCTAGAAGAAGGAAAGAACAGGCCTAGCTGCTATGAGTAAGGGTCTCTAGGATGAAACAGAATGTGCCACTGACCAGAGACCTTAGTCACTGCTGAGAAAGCACCACAGGCCACTGAATGTCAGCAGCCAATGATAGCATACGTAGGAAGCCAGTTCTGCCTCCTCAAGGTGTCTGATGGGAAAATCCTGGGGTTACATCTGACCTCCAGAGGAGTGCAGATGATGTGGAGGTGGAGAACTGAACTCCACTTACATAGTCACAGAAAATTTGGCCCAGAAGTCATGGAGTGAGATGGGCCACACAGAAGTCAGATCCGAGTCACAGGGTTGGAAGTGAATAGCATTCAGTTGCTGCACAGGTATGTCATTAATGCCTATAATAACTAGGTTTATTTCCGATTCATTTATTCATTTAAAATGGGGTCTCACTCTGTAGTCCAGTCCAGTTTAGAACTTTACTATTTAGTCTAGGCTAGACTCAACCCCATAATCCTCCTGCCTCTGCCTCCCAAGTGTTCGCTTTGGGATGGTTACTAATATCCTTAACTTGAAGTACCACACAGGCCTGAAACCCCAGCTGCCGTAATCCTTTGAACTACTATTCACTGTTAATTGCTGTTTGGTGGAACCAACAGCCCAAAGCCTAGAATGTCATTCAAGCCTCACATACTCAGTAATGTAGCCCCAATAAAGCTCCATTTTTACAGGCAGAGGAAGCTGAGTTTAACGGGTGAAATAACTTGACCAAAGTTGGAAGTAACTGGCTGAGCCAAAACTTACTCTGTCGGCACAGATTCTCCAACCTGTGATGATTTTCAGAGGTGATTTGTCCAATCCAGGCTCAGCCACAAAGCCAGGCTTTCTGGAGAAGCTGGTGTCTGGCATCTGTCTGTGTGGGAGTATGTGCATGCATTTATGTTCTGGGGTCTGCTAGTTACCAGGAAGGTATTGCTGGAGCCAAGAAGGCCTGCTGGGGATGCAGAGAGGCAGTCAGTTGAGGGCGTGATGTGCACTTCTGTGCTCCAGTCTGGTGACAGTAGCTGGGGTGGCAGTGAACCAGAACGCCTTTTAGCTCCGGGCATACATTTTCTTAACATGATTTTAAAACAGTTGAGGAATTTCTTAATTTTGGAATATTTTCAATAAATTGCTGCAAAGTGAGGTATTCAGCTCTGGTTCTTTAAACTTGTGCCAAGGAGCTGTCAACTTAAATCCCCCAAATCATAACAGTAACAGTTCTGTGTTCTGGCAAGATCCATCAAGCCCTGTGCTCTCCCTGTTAAATTCCTCCACATCTGTCTCCTCTGTCGGGCTGAGGTCTCTCCATTTGCTCACACATTCACTGCAGCAGCCTTGATCACTGCTGTGGCCTCATCTACTCAGAAAATGGGAATGGATCACCACCCCGGGCCAGCACTGGCTCAGAGCTGGGGACCAAGATGAAGAACATATGGCTCTTGCCTAGCCTCAGCTCCCTGACTGGCCCAGCATAGAGGCCACTGCCCACCTCAAATTCTCCTGTTTTATCTGCTGCCTCCTTTGGGCTTTTTTTTTTTTTTTTTTTGATTTTCCTTTGGGCTTAGGTGAGATCATAGAATCAAGTTCTTACCTTGAGAGAAGAGCTAAGGTGAGCTAAATATTAAAGGTGTGCATGCCTTTAACCCCAACCCTTGGTAATTATCAGATTCACATTCCTGATAGCTTGTCTCCTGGAACAATTAAAATTCCACTTTATACCCAGAGGCAGAGGCAGGCAGACCTCGGTGAGTTCTCCCACAGTCTGGTCTACATAATGAGTTTGTTTCCTGGAGAGCTATGTAGTGAGACCCTGTCTCAAAAAGCCAAAACCGAAACAAAAGGAAGAGAGAGAGAGAGAGAGAGAGAGAGAGAGAGAGAGAGAGAGAGAGAGAGAGAGAGAGAGAGAGAGAGAGAACACCTCTGGGCTTTAAAAAAATCTATTTTTATCTTGTTACTATTTGTTTGTTTTGTTTTTTGTTTTTGGAAACAGGATTTCTCTGTGCACCCCTGGCTGACCTGGAACTCACTCTGAAGACCAAGCTGACCGCAAACAGGGAGATCTACCTGCCTTTGCCTCCTGAGCGCTGGGATTAAAGGTGTGCACCACCACAGAGGCTCATAAAGTTCTCTTTATCACAGTTTTTTGGAAAAACATTCAGTAAAAGCTGTCGTAACGTCAAGCTTTTAGAAATGGATTTTTGTTGGCTCTGGGTACACGGTTGGGCCAAGTGTAGCTTTGGAGCAGCCAAAGTTGGTGAATAAATGAATATCTTCCTTCTCTAAAAACAGAGAAGTAGGCTTGCCTGAACAGGCTCTGCCCAAACTCCGAAATGCCTGGAGCCAGAGCAAGCAAACAGAGAAATGAGAGATGGGGTACAGTGTGTAGCTCAGTAAGTCTGAAACAAGGAACACAGCTGCCCTCAATCCTTCCAGACTACAACGATTCAGAGTTTACCACTTGGTCCCTTGGGTCCGGAACTCAAAACCCTAAATATGTTCTCTTACCCCTTGAAGCACAGTACCCCCGCCCCCCAAGGCTGACTCAAAGTGATGTCGAAGGGTGGGGCTGGTGGTTTTAAATGACATTTATTGTCCTTTCCTCTTTCTGCCTGCTGTAATTGGAGCACAGAATGGTGGTGGCTGGGGGTGGTAACAAGGGGGAGAGGGGGAGGCAAGAGGGAGGAGGTGGGGGGGGGAGGTCACCACGATGCTCCTCAGTCCCCTCACTGTGGATGTGGATGGTTGGTTTTAATGTTAACCTGCCACTATTTGGAATGACCTGAGATAGGAAGGCTCGCCTGAAGACCTGTTCCGGTTGCCTCAATCAATGTGGGAGACCCACCCTGAAAGCAGCACCATCTGGTAGCTGCCCTGAGGCAAAGGGGCGTGGCAGAAGAAAGATGCTCACCTCTTGCTCACTTGGCTTTTTTTCTCTTTGCAACCAAGTTGGTTCAACCTGTCGCTGCTGCTGCTGATTCCTTCGCTGGTCAGAAGCAGCATTTCAGGGTTCCTTAGTGGACTAAGGGCTAAGCTCTCCAGGAACCTTCCAGGCTTTTCCACACAAGATTGGGACTGCTGAGGCAAACTCATCAGACTCATGGACCGAGCAACCTCCAAGTTCTCAGCCTCTCAGGTATAAGACAGATGTTGTTGTTATTTTAACATATAAATTTTATATCAAAGTGCCCTCAACAAAGGGCTTAAAATAATATGTTGTTGCTACTTTAACACAAGCTGGTTTAATAATTCTTTTAAAATATATTCGCCCTGTGAGTCCTGTTCCTGGGAGAACCCTAACTAGGGGTCAGAATAGTTGCTCTACCCTGGGATCAGAACTACGGGGTATGTGTGTGGGGGGGGTGGGATTATAGTTTTAGTCCTGGGGGAAGATGAAGGGACAACATTTGGAAGTCTAAGTGTCCCTGGGGCACTCAGGACAGCCTCAGGACAGCCTGCTCCATTGGCTTACCACTTAGAGCACCCTCTAGATGGCAGTGTCCCCTAGTTTCTCCACACTCTGAGGCCCCTGCCTTAAGAGCTGATTCCTGCTTTAAAAAAAAGAATCAGCAGGACTATGTTATGATGGTACACACTTTTAACTCCAGCACAGGCAGAGGCAGGCAGATCTCTGAGTTCGAAGCCAGCCTTTTTTACAGGGTGAATTCCAGGATTGCCAGGGCTATATAGAGAAACCCTGTCTTGCAGGGGGAAAAAAAACAGAACAAAACTGAGGCTGGAGAGCTGGAACAGAGATTAAGAGCACAGGCTCTTCCAGAGGATCTGGGTTCGAGCCACAGCACCCACATAGTCATTCACAGCTGTGTAACTTCAGTTCCAGGAATCTTATGTTCACTTCTGGCCTCCATGGAGTTCCAGGAATCTTATGTTCACTTCTGGCCTCCATGGGTGTTAGGTACAAAAGTGGTACACAGATACTTGTGGGCAAAATATCTGTACATATAAAATTCAATAATAAAATAATGTTTAAAAAAAACAACACTAACTCCAGCACTAGGCAGGCAGATCTCTATGAGTTTGAGGCCAGCCTGATCTGCATAATAAATTTAGGCCAGTGTGGATCTGACTCAATAATAATAATTGTAATAATCATAATAATTTATTCTGAATGGCATGATCCTAATGTGGTTTTTTTAATTTCACACATGTATATTATGTATAATATATTACATTTGGTATGATATATATAACTAGATATATTATATGTGACAAAGTAGAAGAAAACAGAATCAAATACTGATTCTTTCTGGATAGGAAATATATTTATAAGCCTTAATGTAAAAACAAAGAGAGAGAGAGAAGCCACCAAAGACCCACTAAGAGACAGATTTCTGTGGTTGCATAGTAACTCAGAGATGCAATGACCATAGTCAGAGCCTGACATCTTAGCCACACAAAGAGCTTCCAAAAATCGGTTTAAGAAATTAAAGCCTGAAGAAGTCCCCAACATTTGCACTCACAAGTCACTGTAGTAGAGTCATTTCTATGAACAAGCATGGCACAGGATGAAAGCCTGCAGGAATCTCAGAGACATGAGTCAAAACAAGGGGAAATGTCATTATTTTGCCCAAGAAAACAGCAAAATTTAAAACAATCACTATCCTGGGAAACTGTGCAAGGATTAGGTATAATGCACAGTGCTTATCTATCATGTGACTCTAGGAAGACAATTTGTGAATCTAAACTGAGAGCCATGAACAGTATTGTTATGTTTGGACCACGTTTCTCTACTCCTGGGAATTTACACCAAAGGAATAATCTAAATGAAGGTTGGCATTTTTCTTGGCGATGGTGAGCATTAGCAATGTCCAGAAAGTTCTAGTTGGCCTGGCCCTGAGCCAGCATTCCCAGGGAGTGGTGTTAGAGGATGCCATTGAAACTTGTGATGGTTAGTCAAGATTGTTGACTTGATTGCATTGAAAAGTTCCCTGGGGATTAGTGAAGCATGCCTTTAGGCTAAGTCTTTATTTCCATTTATTATTGGGGTCTTCTGTTCTGAGCATGTGTGAGAGTCTGGATGACATAAGGGTCTCTGCTCTGTCATGCCTTTTCCACGGACATACTGCAGCTTATGAAGATGAAGCCCAAATCCGTCCTTCCTCCCATTAAAAGTATCCACCAGGCATTTGGTCAGTGATGATAAAAATAACTGATACCAGATGAAGCAAATAAGGAAAACCATCTCAAAATGTGCCAAGTTGGAATGTTGATTGATCTAAGCAAAGATAGTTTCAAGAACTATAACTTCAGAAAGAGCCATGTGGGCTTGGCAGGAGGTACATGCCTTCAATTCCAGCACTCCAGAGGCACAGACAGACTTATCTCTATGATTTTGAGGCTAGGCCTACATGGTGAGTTCCAGACCAGCCGAAGATACATAGTGAGACCCTGTCTCAAAAGAAAAAAAAAATGGTGTGTGTATTGGGAGGAAGGGCTGGAGAGATGGCTCATTATTTAAGAGCAATTGTTATTCTTGCTGAGGGACTCAGGTTCACTTGCCAGCATCCACATGATGGCTCACAACTGTCTATACCCCTGGTTCCAAGGGATTCCAACAATCTCTTCTGACTGCTACAGGCACCAGGCACACATGTAGAACACAAACATATATGTGGGCAAAACATCCACATGTGTAAAGTAAATTAATTAATTTTAAATAATAATTTTTAAAAAGGTTCTTTGGGTAGGAGTGTCTTTCATGTATTTCATCTTGCAGGATTCTTGATAGAGTCAGAACCAATAGAACAGTTGTATATCATAAAAAAGATTTATTAGGTTGGCATACATGATGGGGACTGGCTAGCCCAGCAATGCCCATCAGCACACTGTATGGGCAGAGAACATGCATGGTAGCTGCTCACTGCACAAAATAGATACCTCAGTAGACCCAGTCCAGTGTTGAAAGCCTGGAAACTCCCTGGAGAGCAGTTGGTATCCAGTCCATATTGGGAGGCCAAAGAAACACTGATGTGTAATGGCAGGATGGGAGCAAAAGCAGGCAGGGGACTGATGTTTCCTCAGATCTCTTTATATCTGTGCTACCTCAGTCAGTCTTCTCTGGAAATACTTCTCAGCATGCCTGGAGATGTATCTGCTGGCTGACTCCAAATACTACCAAATTAACAATCAAGACTGCACATGATACAGGTCTAGAAAACGGTCCTGATCCTGGAGGTTAGTAAGGCTCTGATGACGCCGAACACACAGATGCAGAACTAACTTTATCATCCAATCACTTCTCATCACCCCCATTTATCTTAGTGACGTCTCTGAAGGTATTACTTCATCCAATGACTTCCGTTGTCATGCTTTCACAAATGTAATGTTCTTTGTCTAAAAAACCTAAAATCAACTTTTTTTTTTTTTTTGGCAATTCACTCTCTGGTGAAAATTCTCATGTGCATGTGGAATTAATAGCATATTTGTGCTCTTCTGTCATTAACCCACTCTTGTATTTATTTATTGAGCTCCTAGATCCAACCAGACAGGACACATTAAAATTAAGGGAGCTGAAACCTCTCCTCAGTGAGGGCCTTGGGAGATGAGAGCCTCTGAGTCATCACCCTAAGAAGAGGTTCCTCTATAGTCAGAAGTTTCTGGCTCAGGCCCACCCCAAGGTCCAGACCTGCAGTTTCACAGCCATTTAGTCCCAAATAATCACACAAAGGCTTATATTCATTACAAACTATTTGGCCTATGGCTCATTATCAAGTAGATCTTACAACTTAACTCATTTTCATTAATCTACGTATTGCCACAAGGCTCCATGGCTTCACCCGTGTCCCATTACATCTTGCTTTCTTGTAGCTTGAATTGTCTCACTGACTCCACCCTTTTCCTTTATCTTTGCTTGGATGTCCCACCTGCCTCTAAGCTGCCTTCCCATAGGCCAAAACAGCTTCTTTAATAACAAATGGTAATAAAGCATATTCACAACATATAGTAAGACATTCCACATCCACTTCCCCTTTTCTGACTAATCAAAAAGGAAGATTTCAATTTTAACACAGCAAATTGAGATATAACAAAATAGCTATCAAACATGAATTACACTTGCAGTACCTAGTCTACTTGTATTTAGCAAAATTAAATATTCTACCATCTATTCTATTTTTGTGGGGCTAAAGTTTTCTATCTAATTTACCTTTTATCATAACTAAGGAGAATTATAATTTGACCATCTAGTCTTCAATTCCATCAAAGACCACAGAAGGATATAATATTACCCGAATAAGGAGGGCATTGTAAGCAACTTCCAAATTCTAAAAATGAAAGAGACATGGGCTGCCTGGACAGTCACCCAAAGTTCTTTTGTAATAGTGGAGCATCCATCTTCAGCCTACAGGCCCAGAGTCTCTGGTACACCTTTCAGTAAGGCAGGACATTTGAAAGACTGCTCTGCCCATTCTGGCATAGTTTGCCAGTCACTTCTCTCTGTGTCCTGCAGAATGTTTGGCAGTTTTCTCTGCAAAGCAGGGACCTGAAGGGGCATCTCAGCTTATTCTGGCAAAGTTTAGTGGTTATTTTCTTATGGGTCCTGCATGTTCAGTTTATACAGCATACTGTCAAGCAGTCAAAGCAAGAACAATTTTTTGTCCAGTGGCTAACATTTGTCTCAAAAAAAATAAACTTCATATGGAGTTTCTTGGATGCCCATCATCCTCTTGAAGTAAATTGGTGCTGCCAGGGGCAGATATGTCTCACTATCCAGAAAAGTATAAGATCTTAGGATATTTTAAATGCCATATTCTGTAGATCTTTAAAGGGTTTGAAGATTACCTGTCTAATTGAAATATATCTGTATGTTTAAAAAACCTAACTAACATGACTCTAAGTTTATCATAGATGATTAACTATTAACCTGTATGTTAAATGAGTTGCATAAACATAATCTTTTTTTAAAAAAAATTGTTTATTTATTATGTATACAGTAATATCTGCACACCAGAAAGAGGGCACAAGATCTCATTCTAGATGGTTGTTAGCTATCATGCGGTTACTGGGAATTGAACTCAGGACCTCTGGAAGAGCAGCCAATTTTCTTAACTTCTGAACAATCTCTCTAGCCCCCAATAAATATAATTTCTTAAACAAGAGTAGAAATATACATGAAGTATAACAAAATTGACCTCAAATTTGTATTAATAAACAAAAATCTATATCAGTGCAAAGTATTTAAAGATAAACAGTTGTTTTTTGAATCAAAGTAAATCAATGACATATCATTTTTACCATTTTTATATCATATCCCCTTTTTTCCCTAGAAAGAGTTTGACTATGGCCATTAACCATTTATGATGAAAACAAATACTTATAAACAATATTTTGTGAATCTGGGAGTAACTTTTGATACTACTTCCTGTTGATTAGGGGCATTGGCAATCTTATGGGAGTCCTGAGAAAATTTAGAATTGTGGTTAAATCTTGGCTGCATAATCTCCTCTAGTTGCCTTCAGGGGATCTTGGTTAATCAAACCATAATAGCTTGGAAGCAATGCATAGGTCCTCATCTTCTGTGGAAACAAAAGCACAACTTTTTTCCAAAGCAACATATCTTTAGACCCAGATTTCAAAGTCAAGATACCTATAAAATATATGTTTGTTTCACTTAGCAGCTTTTACAATCAAATATCTTTCTGCAGTTAGCTCATTAACAGTTTAAAAAATTAAAAGAAAACACAGTACTATATATAATACAGACTCTGTTTTTTCCATCTTTACGTGGCTTATTATATTTTTGTGACTCTATTTCTTTTTAAGAACTTTCTCTATTCTTTTTCTTTTCTCTCCCAAGCCTACAGATTTTTTTTCCTTTTTTCACATTGTAAGCTGTGTAGAGGTTTCCTTCATCTGAATGTTTTATTTCATATCTTTAATCATTTTAAATCAGGAGAGTTTTCAAGTTGCTAAGCTGTGTAGCTAGGACTGAAGTGTTGTTGACTCTGCCCCCTTCTCTGCTTCTCAACATGGCAGAGGAGGTACCAATGAGTCACACTTACTTTCTCAATTCTTGGGAACAATACTAAGTATTGTAGAGCTGTGTTTTTAAGCCCATACTTGTGCTCCCAAACCCATAAGCAGTGACTAAGAGAAGCCTCTTCGCACCATGGCCCATGAGAGACTGTGGAAATCAACCATGCAGCTTAGCTCATGGTGGCAGGCAGCTGCTGGGAGTTGAGACTCTGTCCTGCTGCTGGCATGAGACTGTGAGGCTCGGAAGTCCAGTGTGGCTCCATTTCCATGCATTCAAAGAAATTGTAAAACTTTTCACCACCCCACGTTGGGCACCATTAGTAGTCAAAAATTTCTAGCCTGGCCTTGTCCCGAGGTCCAGACCTGCAGTCCTACAGCTGCTTAGTCCCAAATAATCACAGAGGATTATATTAATTACAAACTGTTTGGCCTATGGCTCAGGCTCACTACCAACTAACTCTTAAACTTACCTCAACCATTTCCATTAATCTATGTATTGTCACATGACTCCGTGGTGTTACCTGTGTTCCATTACATTTTGCTTCCTTGGGTGGCAGCTTGCAATGTCTCCCCAACTCTGCCCTTCTTCCCCTTTATCTCTGCTTGGATTTCCCACCTGTCTCTAAGCTGCCTTGCTGTAGGCTAAAACAGCTTCTTTATTAACAAATGGTAATAAAGCATCCTCACAGCATATAGAAAGACATCCCACATCATTCCTCAATTAGTGTTGAACATCCATGGGAGAAGCTAAAGGATCAGAATTGGTAAAGGGCTATGTGAAACCCTGTGTCCAAACAGTGCAGCTTCAGGCTCCGTGCAGCCAAGTTTCTGCAGTGTAAGCAGAAGCACACTGCTGTGCTTCTCCATGGAAGAAAAATACTCCATATGATGCCATAGATCAGCATGCTGTGTGTGCAGATTTCTCAGCAAGATTCTGTGAAGCTCCTGGCACCAGAGGTGATATGAGCAGAAGATGCAGCATGGATGAAGATATAGTATTTATCCCATGTCCTGACCAATAGGGGTACAACAGGTCCAGAGCCTTATAGACAACTCTTGTTGCAAATTTCTGACTGAGAAGTTGGGTGGTGACCCCTAGCCTATGCAAATAATGTGACTTTGGGGAAAGGGCATGGGAGCTAAGGAGCTACCCAAGGGGTGGTTCCCAAATCTGATAATAGCACACTATCAAAGCTAGTCCTGACCCCAGCTACACTCGCAGCGAAACTGGGAGAACCAATTTATATTTGTGATACGAAAAAACTAGCAAGAGTCTGAACATCTAACCATAAATTACAGAATTTGTAATTCATTGAATGTACGCACATCTAATGCTGAAAATATTACTCACTGGGCTAGAGAAATAACTCAGCAGTTAAAAGCACTGGCTGCTCTTTCAGAGGTCCTTCTTGAATTCAATTCCCAGCAACCACATGGTGGCTCCTAATCACCTATAATGAGATCTGACGCCCTCTTCTGATGGACAGGCACACATACAAGCAGAAAAATGTGTATCCTAAATAAATAAATAATTTTTAAAAGAATAATTAATATGGTTTGTGAGTACTCTGGAATATTTCTGAGGAATAAGACTGAAAAGTACTCTAAAAATGAGAGAGAAAGGGAGGGAGTGAGGAAGGGAGGGAGGAGGGAGGGAGGGAGGGAGGGAGGGAGGAAGGAAGGAAGGAAGGAAGGAAGGAAGGAAGGAAGGAAGGAAGGAAGGAAGGAAGGATTGCTCACTGGTACTCTCAATTCTCTTCTTCCTGGACCCTTGGCTGACTAAATTTCCCAGCCCTCTCCACTCTCTGCCTTGCCTCAAGACATGGCCTCAGTAGTTCTGACCATCACAGGGAGGCAATAAATACTTATTCTGGGCTCAAGTCTTCCAGATCCTGTGTGTGAATTCTCTATCAGAGAAGACCTAGGATCAGCTGGAGGTGCCCCACCTTTAAGTGGCCCCCATCACTAAGTCACCTTCTGGAAGGCAGCCTTTGTGAGAGTCACTCTGAACCACAGGAGACCCTGGGTGAACAAGGAATGAGCCCCCGAGACAGAGGGGTTGCTTGGTACTGAAACCTGTCTTGTTCCTCGAGAGGAAGGTAGAGAAGGCTTCGAGACACAGTATCCGAAGGATTGAAGCTCACTCCTAAGCAAATACTTTGGTTATCATAATACAACATGAGTATTTATTCTCTTATTTTGTCTTTCCCTTAAGCTTTTCCACTTGCCTTTTGCAATGCATCAGTACTATTACTAGTAATAATAATAATGATGATGATGATGATGATATAGTAATGTGAAAGATCAAAAAAGAGATGGGAGAAAGGGAAGGAGGTGTTAGGAAGCCTCTCTAGCTTCTTTTGGTCCTTTCTTCTCAACCTCAGAGTCCCTCTGGCTTTCTCTTAACCTACCCATCAACAACAGCTACCTTCAATAGAAGGCCAGCTGTATGCTGAACTGCACATATACCTGCAGCCTAGCCGCCAAACCCTCCACCCCAGAAAGCAGATGTTGTAATGGCAGCTTATGGACAGGGGAAACTGACTCAGTAAGGATCACACCCATGTGAGCAAGCAGGGGACAGAGCCATGACCCAAACTCAGGATGTCTTTGCTTGCAAACAACTCAGCTCACTGGGCAAACAGAGAGGAAGGCCGTCTTAGGGTTCTACTGTTCTGAAGAGACACCTTGACCACAGCAACTCTGATAAAGAAAAAATATTTAATTGAGGTGGCTTGAATGCAATTCAAATGTTTAGTCCATTATCATCGTGATGGGAAGCAAGGCAGCATGCAGGGAAGACAAGGTGCTAGAGAGGTTACACATTTGACCATAGGCAACAAGAAGTGGTCTGTCTCACTAGGTGTGGCTTGAGCATTTATGAGAGTGGCATGCCTCCTCCTAATAGTGCCACTCTCTTTGGGGGTGCATTTTCTTTCAAACAACCACATTCCACTCCCTGGACTCCGAAGGCATTTAGCCATATCATAATGCAAAACTGCATTGAGTCCAACTTCAAAAGTCCCCATGGTCTATAACAGTCTCAAACTTATTTAAAAGTAAAGTCTCTTCTGATATTCTTGCAATCTCTCAACTGTAATCCCCTGTAAAATCCTAATCAAAAGGCAGATCACATAGTTCCAATGTACAATGGTACAAGATATTCATGACCATTCCAAAATGTAGGGAAGGGAACATAGTGAGGAAATGCCAGAGCAAGACCAAAACCAGCTGAGCAAACTCCAAACTCTGGGTCTTCATGTCTAGTGTCAATGAGCAAACTCCAAACTCTGCATCTAATGTCAAAATACACTTCATATCTCCAACTTTCAATTCTGTTGGTTACAACACACTTCTCTCTCTTAGGCTCCACTCCCTGTTAGCAGCTCTCCTTAGCAGGCATCACAGGACTAGGGCATCTCCAACATCTTGTGTTCTCCAAGGCAGTCCAGGCTTCAACTTCAGAGCTTCTGAAATGGCCTCTCTAGGCCTCCATTCAGGGACACCCCTGGCATATGCCTGGCCTCAGGAGCTTTCCTTATTTCAGAGGAAAATCCCATAGCCCCTTTTTTGCTGTCCTTATTCCAGAACCACAAAGCCAAAGCTACCAAGTTCTGCTCCCTACTGGGGCTGGAACATTGCCCCTCATTCAATTACATCTTTACCAGATTTCCGTTTTCAATGGTGTCCTTCACAGCCTAAGCTTGACTTATTCTGGAACTTGACCTGTAGACGAAGCTAGCCTCAAACTCAGAGACCCACCAGCCTTGCCTTCCCAGTGCTACAATTAAAGGGATGCACCAGAACACTCAGTTCTAAACTTTTCTTTAATTCTTTTTTGTTAAGTTGGAAACAGCTGGATGGGATCTTGCCCTGAGGTCACCACTCTCTTTATTTCGTTTCTTAATCCATTTATCTCCTTGAACACAGACAAGAGTTAGCTTAATTTCACTTCCTGGTACTCCTTTTCTCCTTAAATTTCATATTTTTTTGTTCCTTTTTATTATAACTTTGAATAAGAGTGACCAGTAATAACCCATACAACAGAGTCAATACTAGGCTATTTTGAGATTTCCTCTGTCAACAGAATTAATCCAAAGCTTTTCACTTTTACCTCAGACAGACTCTTCAGACAAGGGCAAAAAGCAACCACAGTCTTAACCAGAATATCACAAGAATGTATTTTAGGCAACATACTAAAATTTTTCTTTTCTGAAACCTTTTGAGCAAGCCCTCCACAGTTAAAATCATTCAGTACCACTGTCTTCCATGTTCCCACTAGTATAGCCCACTAAGCAGCACTTAAAAGCATTCTTCAGCTTTCCTAACCCAAGCTCCCATTGTCCAAATTCCTCTAAAAAAAGCAAAGTCAGGCCTTTTACAGAAAAAACATTTAATTGGGGTGGCTTACATTTTCAGAGGTTTAGTCCATTATCATCATGGTGAGAAGCAAGGCAGCATATAGGCAGACATGGTGCTAGAGAGGTAGCTGAGAATTCTTACATCTTGACCCATAGGCAACAGGAAGTGGTCTGTCACATTAGGCCTAGCTTGTGCATATGAGGCCTTAAAGCTTGCCTCCATAGTAACACACTTGCTTCAATAAGACCACACCTACTCCAACAAGGCCACACCTCCTAATAGTGATATGTCCTTTGGGTTCATTGTCTTTCAAACTACCATAAATGTGATACTATTGACAATTTCCTAATCTTTCTGCTTTGAATCTCCTCAACTTTGCCCCACATGGTGATATAATTACTGTTTCTGACACTGAGCCTTATAGTGTTTATAAGTCAACTTTTGCCTGCATGATAGAGGACTTAAAAGTGAGGATTTCCCCGAAATGTGGCTGAAGAGACCTGAGGGAGAAATTGGGTTCTTTCCTGTGACAGTTACTTTTCAATTGCCAACTTGACACAACCTAGAATTACCTGAGAGGAGAGTCTCAGTGAAAGATTGCTTACAAACTGGGTATGGTGGCACATGCCTTTAATCCCAACACTTGGGAGGCATAGGAAGGCAGATCACTGTGAATTTGAGGCTGGTCCAGTATACAAAGTGAGCTCTGGATTAGCCAAGGCTATCACACAGAAAAACCCTGTCTCAAAGAGCCAAGGAAATAATTAAATAAATAAAAAAATATTTTTTAAGAGACTGTTTATGCTGGGCATATCTATGGGGGATTGTCTTAGTTAAGTCAATTGATATGGGAGGACTGACCCCACTGTAGGCAGCACCATTCCCTAGGCAGGGAATCCTGAACTATGTAATAGTGGAGAAATTCAATTGAGTACCAGCATGCAGGTACTGTGTGCATGCATGAATTAATTTTCTTTCTGTTCTTGACACTAGGTGTAAAGCAACTAGCTGTTTGAAGTTCCCACTTTGACTTCCCCACAGTGATGGGGAAGAATAACTGTAAACTGAAAGAAACCCCTTTGTCTCTTGAATTGCCTTTTTTGTCAAGGTGTTTTGTTTTATTTCAGATAGGGTCTCTCTACATATCTCTGATTGTCCTGGAACTTACCATGTAGACCAAGCTGATCCCAAACTCCCAGGTATCCACCTACCTCTGACTCATAACTGCTGGAAGTAAAAGTGTGTGTCAGGGTATTTTTATCCCAGCAACAAAAATGAAATTAGAATATTCCCTCAGAGGAACTGTGGCATGCCTCAGAGAAGTTACTGAGGTACCAGCCAAGTTTTTTTAACCTTTCTGAGCCCATAATATTCCCTCAGCAAAGAGGAATAATTTCTGTATGCTCATGGGATTAAGAAATTTACAAATGTCAGCTGCAGATAAATGAAAGATAATATTGTCCTAATTCTCTGCTACCATCTGAGAGGTGGAATGGGTGAGTACAGAACCCTCTACACTGTTCAAGGCACCTCCTCTGCCTCTCCCACCAAGACTGTGCTCCAGAAGACACATTTACCCCTCCCTAAGGACATAGAGCTACCTGGCATATTCTGGGCAGTAAGATGGCGGTCACTTACGGCAAATGTGGTTAGGAGCCTGCATGTGTCCCGTGTCTCTTCCTGCTCTAAAGAGGATGACTAGATGACATGACTATATTTTAGAAGGTCCCAATTAGATCATCCTTCATGTTTAAGTCACTGTACCAGGAGCCTCTGCAAGTTCCTGTCACAATCCCGGTGAGAACAGAAAGTGAAGCGCTGTTTGGTGGGTACAGACGTGTTCCACAGTAAAGTCCCTTCTCTCCTGGTTGGTACAAAGCAAGCTGGTTACTCTCAGCCAAGAACCCAAGCCCGGGACCTGAACATGAAAGAGAGGGATGCTCATTGATATGGTTCTTGGATTTCAGAGCCCCTAAACCACTCTTCAAGCTCAGCATTTACAAAGAGAAGTGTTTTCTAGAAACATCATTCCTTTATTCTGCGCATGGGTTTGTGGGATGGGTGAGGGAGGGTATAGGTGCATCTGTGTTTAGAGGTCAAAGGCAGCCTTGAGGTGTTATCCCTTGGGTGCTATTCACTTTGTGTGTGTGTGTGTGTGTGTGTGTGTGTGTGAGAGAGAGAGAGAGAGAGAGAGAGAGAGAGAGAGAGAGAGAGAGAGAGAGAGAGAGAGAGAGAGAGAGGAGGTCTCTTCTTTGGCCTGGAGCTCTTCAGCTCAAATAGGCTGGCTGGTCAGCCAGCTTCAGGGAACGGTCTGTCTCTCCACTGCCAGGTTTACAAGCTCATGCTACCACACCCAGCTTCTCTTTGGATTCTGGGGGATTGGACTTGGGTTCTCACGCTTGTCTGACAAGCACTTTCCCACTGAGCTATCAGTACTACTCACTTATTTTTAAAATTATAAATGCTAATGGAGAGGGAGAGGTGAAAAAGAAGGGAGGTTGGGGGAGAGGGCAGGCAAGGAAGAAGGAAGAATAGATAACTAGTCTCCGCAGTGCCCAGGAAAGTCCTGGGAGACCCGGCACAGTGGCCAAGGGTGGCTTGAACAGGAAAAGTAGAGCCAGACTACCACAAGCCTGTGGAGGGCACACAAAGCTAAGGCCTGATTCCTGGACCTTCTTGGCTTCACTTCCTGCCCTTGGGTTCCCCGTTGATTCACAAAATACTTACAGTTGCCAGGCGGTGTCAACCAGACACAGCCCTCAGAGGCCACACACTTCAGATTTCTGGGTGCGCACTGTGTGGTAGGTTGGAGGGCAGGGCGCAGAGAAAGAGATGAAAGTACCAAGGAAGGCTTCTGGCCTGAAAGGAAGACAGCTGGGTAAATCCGGAAGGAACAAGCAAGGCCCCTGTGGGTGGAGCAAGTGGAGGAGAGGCTGAGAGAGTGGGAAGCTCTGGAAAGGTATAGGTAGGGATTTCCACCTCAGAGGACCTAGAGGAGAGGGGAACTGTGGGTAGATTTTGAGCAAATTTACATGTTAATTTACTTGTTTAACACCAGCTAATTTTCATGTTAGAGCAGTGATTCTCAACCTTCCTCACACTGACCCGTTAGTACAGTTCCTCACGCTGTGGGCCACCCCCCCAAATCATGAAATTATTTTCTTTTTTTGCTACTTCACAACTGTAATTTTGCTACTGTTATGAATCACAATGTAAATATCTGATATGCAAGATGTCTGATATGAGAGCCCTTGTTGATCCCAAAGGGGTTATGACTCAAGGCTGAGATCCATTGTGTTGAAGGATGGTTCTGGCTGCTACAGGCAAGAGCCGTGAGAATTAGCAAATACAATTTCCCGATGTTGGTTGTGGGCCTGGTGGGGAGCACTTGTACTTGGGAAGCACATGTGGAAAGATCACAAGTTTAAAGCCAGCCTGGTCTACAACCATGCTCCAAGCCAAGCAAGGCTACACAGTGAGACCTGTTTCAAAATCAAAATGACAACCAAACGAAATACTAAGAAAACAAGACCTTCACAACATCCAGTAAAATCTGAGTTTCAAATAAATACTTGTTGGTATAAGTATATCTGTAGGGATATTTTCAAATATAATAAAAAACATTCAGAGATATCAGAAGGATCTACCCACAGTCAGTCTAGGAGGATCAGACAGTGGTAACTCTCACCTTTAATCCCAGCACAGGGAATATCCTGGAGTGGTGACCTATGCCCTTAATCCAATCTGAGTTCGAGGTCATCTTAGTTTACAGAAGGAGTTCCAGGCTCCCAGACAGGCAGTGTTGGTGCCATGCCTTGACTGAGCAAAGAAAGTATTTAAGGCAGACATAGAAAGACAGAGCAGACAGAAGAAGCCATGGCTCACACTGTTAGTCCCAGCACTTGGGAAGCAGAGACAAGAGAATCTCTGTGGTCTTCAAAGCAAGTTCCAGGACAGCCAGGACTGTTACACAGAAAACTCTGTCTAGAAAAAACAAAACAAAACAAACACAAAATAAACAAACAAAGACAGGAGGAGGGGGATTGTGTTTTCTGATATCTCCAACTGTTTTTATTATATTTGATGAACTAAACCAGAATGGGCAGAGCAGATTTCCTGCTTCACTGAAATGAAAGGAGACTCTGGGCCTGTGGGCTGAAGATGGATGCCCCAACTTTATAAAAGAACTTTGGATGACTGTCCAGGCAGATAGGTGTCATCTCTGTCATTTATAGATTTTGGAAGTTGCTTGCACTTGGGTAAATATTATTTCCTTCTTGGGTCTCAAAGGTAGTTAAAGATGAGATAGTTACGGTTTTCTAGTGAAAAGTTTTAGAAAAGAAACTTTGAAGTTAAAGTGTGTAAGTTTAAGAGACATCAAAATAATAGTTTTTAGTTAGTAATACAGGTTAGAAAGTGAATTAAGTATAATCCTTTGGACTCATCAAAATAGGATAATTAGTGAAATATTTTCTTTGAACTGTCAATTGTTAATTGACTGGACGTTACTCATTTATTGTTTGTATATATTGTATATAATTATTGTACATATTTATATGGTTTTTCTTATGTTAGCTATAACCTTTTTTAAAATTTGACACAATACAATATATATCTATATATTTGTGACAATTCATACTAAAATAAATTATCCTTTGTTTATCTAAAATGAAAATGTTAACTCTAGTGTTCTGTAGCTGCTTTGGCCACCTGAACACAGAAGAAAGATTTGGGCCATAAAAGTGAGAAGAAGAAAGTCAGTAAAGGTGTGTTTTAGTTTACGGAGTGAGAGATTAGCAGGGCTCACATTGGGAGGGGAGGCTAATAGCAGGTTGATGATATCCAGTCTGACTCCATATGTCTATACACCCTCCCCCCCCTTTATGGGAGCTGTGCTAATTCATTGTACCACAAAAAAAAAAAAAAAAAATAGAAAGGATGGTGGTTAGAGCAGAGGATGTGGGCAGGTCCTCCTAGTGTAAGGGAAGGAAGTGGTTTTACCACAAGTTTCCTATCATTTTAGGGAAACCATGAAAATAGAATAAGGGCACCCAAAGGTAAAATGGAGCCAAAGGGCAATTGCCCAGAAAAGTACCTCTTCTTCCCGCTCAGGGACATGGTGGTCAGCTCCCATGGAGTGATAGGAAGAACTCTGGCTGTGACATTTCCTTTTCGGGACCCTGTCCTATAGCCGGTGCCAACAGCCGGCTCTTAGCAGGGAGAAGTGTGGGAACGAGCCTTTTGGGGAACTGTCTGAGATACCTCTTAGTGTTTGGATCTTTTGTTGTTATGAGACAGTTTGCTGAGGATTCTTGAACAGAGGTCGGCACCTAAAGACTGTTAGCACCAAAGGGCCATGAGATCCCCCGGAGCAGTGTACTGAGTCCCAACAGGTGCACTTTGTATAAGGTAGCACCATCCCTTTATGAGATTGTTACATACATCATGTCCCTTTATCCCTGTTGTGTCTCCTAAGAAATAAATATTTCACAGAAGCATTTTGTGTGTTTATGGGTGTGTTGTTTTGTGTTTTGAAATGATCTCAGATCATCAAGGCTGGCCTTGAACTGATTCTCTAGTCTCCACCACCCAAATTTTGATGTTGTTTTGTAGATTATTATCATATGCATATTGCATTTCTATCAGAACAGACAGAAATGTTGCACCATGCAATCTTATTTTGTTTGGGTTTTGATTCTAGGCATGCCCCATCACATCTGGCTGGAAATAGATTTTGAGACAGAATATGTACAAAATCTAAAAGTAGTTGACTTGCAAACAAGCATTCCCCATTAGATCATCCTCAATAATCCTATGCTCTGAGCAGTGGGGAAACCTAGGCTTGCCTTTTAGCCATAAACACTCCACTTTCTTAGAACAGTCTTAGGTAGCCTGATCTTGGGCTTATCTGGAATGGCATACCTTGTTTGGAGGCTTTCTAAAGGGTCTTAAAAAAAAAATCAGGATTTCCAAATTCTGTCTTTCTAATCTGTGTCTTCTCTCTTCTGCTCCCCAAGATATCAGTTTGGGTGTATGGTAAATGAGAGCCCCCACTGTATCCACCTAAGCTGTACTGGGGGTTGTATATGCAGAGGATACTCTATGTCCAGGGCCTGCCCCCTCACTGTGAGCAGGAGAAGCCACCTGTTCTTGGCAGAGGCCTGGGAGGTGAACCTCCTGTGTAGAATCTGCAACAGCATTTCAACCTTGGCTGCAAGATGGGCAGGACCCTGGACAAAATGCAATTGCAGGACCTCCTGGCTCAGAACACTACCACAGATCCTGAACTACGAACATTTTTATTTCTTCTTGATGTATTGTGGCATTTTATTTGCTACTTAATGTCATTCTAAGGAAGGGAAAATGAAAATTTTCCAGTTAGCATAAATTCCACTATCCATCATTCTATTCTGCCCTGCTAGTTTTAAATAAAAATGTAAAAGTATTTAATTTACATACAAAATTATGGGAAGTTTATAGTTTGTTTCATAGGTTAATAAAGGCATGATGTGTTTTTATCAGAACAAATAGAAATGTTGTATCATGTAAGTTTGTTTTTATTTTTGAGCCAGGACTCCATTTCACCTACACTGCCCTTGATCTCCATGTATGATGAAGGATGACCTCCTGATCTTCCTGCCTCCACCTCCAGAACGCTGGGATTACAGGGATGCACCCTTTACACACTGGGGATGGAAAGCACACTCCCCAGGTGCTGGGCAAGCTTTCTGCCAGCTGAGTGACATTCCCAGCCACACAGCATGAACTTGAACTTCAACATCTCCTCTTCCTCCTCTTCCTCCTCTTCCTCCTTTCCCTCCTCCTCCTTTCTTTGGTGTTTTGAGTCAGGGTTTCACTGTGTAGCCCTGGCTGTCCTAGAACTCTGACCAGGCTGGCCTCGAACTCACAAAGACCCACTTGCCTCTGACTCCTCAGTACCAGACCCTAGTTTTGTTTCGTGTGTATGCATGCATGTCTTTGTCTTTGTCGGTGTGATATGTACATGTGGAGCCTCATGTGGATGTCTGGTTTCTTCCTCCATGGCTTTCTCCCTTGTTTATTGAGAGAGGGTCTCTCTCTGAACCCAGAGCTTGCTAATTCTGCATATTCAGCCAGTCAGCTTGCCCTGGGCTCCTGTCTCTGTCTTACAAGTGTAGAGGTTACAGGCAGCCACCATACATGCCCATCTTTTAAATGGCCAAGTGCTTTATCCACTGAGCCATCTCCCCAGCCCCTAGTTTTACTTCTTGATAGGTGCACACAGTATCAACCTTTTCACTACCTTCCCATTGCAATTAAAGGAAAAAAGTCAAGGGATGGATAGGTTGCTCTACATATCTGTTACCAGGTTCACTGTAAGGACTAGCTAACACAGGGAAGTACTGCTAGACAGCTGTTCCTTAATTCTTTGTGTGTTTCCCAGACCACCCCCAGCCTCCTTTCACATTCAAAATGAATTCACTTTTGGGTGGCAAAAGCAGTCTCTAAGCACTGTTTCTCCTGCCCAGTCACAGACATAGCATGGCCACCTTGGACTTGCTTTGATGCTTGCAGAGACCCTAACATTGTAGGTCTCCCAGATTCTGGGATATTGCAAACACTTCTGGAGTATTGCATTTGCAAGTGTGGTGGCAGGGGATGGGAAGTCAAGGTTATCCTCAGCTGTCTAGCAAGTTTGAGACCACGTTGGGATACATGAAGCCCTGTCTTAAAAGGAGGTGGCAAGTATCTTTGCCCCAGCAAGATACAGGTGAATCTCTGTGATTCCAAGGACAGCCTGGTCCAGCAGCAAGTTCAGGCGGCCAGGACTACATGGTAAGACTCTGTTCCAAAAACAAAACAAAAACCAAACGTACAGAACAAAAACAAAAGAGAAATAAAAGGGAAAGAAAAAGGAGCCAAATATAAGACTAATTTAAACTTCACAGTGAAACACGTGTAGCGAGGTCAGTGAGATAAAAGTTCAGCCAGACCCGATGACCTGAATTTCATCTCTGGATCCCACATGGTAGAAGGAGAGAGTCAACCCTCACAATTGATGCTCTGACTTCCATACGTACTGAAGGCACACAAACAAACAGAGAGAGAGAGAGAGAGAGAGAGAGAGAGAGAGAGAGAGAGAGAGAGAGAGAGAGAGAGAAGAAAATAGCAAAGTAATGCCAAGGTGTGGACCTGAGTACCAGACATGCTGTGGATGTGCGTGGCGGACATTACTGATGCAATGCAGTAAGACAGTGGCAACTGCAAAGATCTGTGGCATTATGGTATACATCCCCTCAGACTCAGATCCATTGCCCTATCAGACTTCATTGACAAAATAACGACTTCAGCAATAAGATTGCTAACAATTTCAAGTTGTTGACAGCCCACCATATAAAACCCAGTGTGGGCCTTCTGAGCAAGAGGCCTCTGCCATCTTACAGGACCCCGAAGCTGGCCATGCATCCTGGCATCCTCTGCAGGAGGAGCCACCTTCCTAGGAATTGTGTTCCTAAGCAAGCCTGGGTCTCTGTCAGTTCCCCCAGGCCACTGAGGCAGAGACTGCTGTCTGTTTGGTGTCTGCCCTCCCCTTTCAGTTAGCACTTAAAGCTGAGGGGCTATCCTCACCACTTCCAATTAGGTATAGCTGCTGAGGCCTGAGGTTCAAGTGAATAATACAGTTTCTGGGAAGGGCCTTCAGACAGAGAGAGGTTGAGGAGGGCTTGCCTATGCTGCTTTCCTCTTCCTGCTGGTTGGTTGTGGTGGACACATGGCAACAGCTTTAGCCACTGGTTTAGACTGTGTGGATGAGGACCACACACAGGTAGAATTTTGTACACTTTACTGGCCTGGGTGGCCACCCTTGAGGCTTTTACAGGACAAAATAAATCTGTGTATATGTTCTAAGACATTATTATCAAGTATGTGTCTCTAGACTGACTATAAAAACAAACCTAATTTCTGTCTGACAGAGCATCTCTATGTCCAGGGCCTGTGTCACAGAAATTTCTGGGTCTACAAGCCAGATGGAGGCCCAGAGAAGCCAGGAAGGGGGACTATCTGGCCCAAATATGTAGCCATCCAGCTGCCTCTAACTGTGGCTGCTAAGTGATTTTTTTTTACCCCCTGCCATCATTTCTGAGGAATTTATCTTAGATTCAGGGTGGCAAAGAATGGCCCTGAGGCTGGTAGGTACTGTCTTATACCTAAAGGTGCTGTTGAAACACGGCCAGGCTTGTTTGCTTCAGTTCTGTCTGGAAATGCTTTTGAGCTATGAAAGCCAGCCTGGGGCATGCCATGAAACTTAGTCTGAGAGGGGTGGTGGTGGTAGTGAAAATTTAGCTTTTTGGCTATCAGACCTATTTTTCCTTAACTTTGTCAAGGAGTATAAGATTTAGAGTCTACTCTTTCCTTTGTCCCATGTTTGCAGTGCAAGCATAAGGCCTTGACTTCAAAGTCCCCAGCACGAATGTAAAATCCAGGTATAGCAATGTGTCTCTGTATTCCCAGTGCTGGGGAGAAGGACACAGAAGGGTCCATGAGTCCTGACTTCAATTACCAGCAATCACATGGTAGCTCACAACCATTTATAATGAGATCCGGTTTTCTCTTCTAGCATGCAGGTTTACATGCTGGACACTGTATACATAATAAATAAATAAATTTTTAAAAAATGTTTTCTTTTTAAGAGTTTTTATGATCATGTTGTAAAGGTCAGCCTGAAACCCCTTGGACTTAGCAATATTTAATGACCTGTGGTGTTTACCAGAACCAATTGATCCATTTCCATTACTGAAACATTGCCCAAGCAGGTGCTATGATTAGGGAATCAGGAAGTTATCAGAGAACAAAGAAATTAACCCAGGCTTGAAAGATGCCGAGGTCACTCAAGGTGAACAAGGCAACCCCTGGTATATAAGACTTTCCCTGAGCTCCAATAAATGGCATTCTTCTTTCAAGAGTGACCTGTGTCTCTGTTTCTTAAATCTTCAGGCCCTTGCTCAATGTAGCTCGCTCGGGTGATGCAGGCATCACAATGGTGTCTCTTTACAGCAATAAAAACCCTAAGACAGAAGTTGGTGTCAAAGTAGTGGGGTACTGTTGTGAGACACTTGACCATGTTTTGAGGAGGGTTGTGAAAGGACCTTGGGATTTGAGTTGTAAAAGCAGTAAAATGCTTTAAACGCTGCTTAAAAAGCCATCCTAGTAGGAGCGTAAAAGACAGATGTACTAACAGCTATTTAAACTGTTGGGGGCTCACTCAAGAGGTTTCAGAGGAGAAGAATTTTAGTATGTTGCTTAGAAATCATTCTTGTGATATTTTGGTAGAGAACATGACTGCCTTTTGCCCTTCCCCAAGAGCCTGAGGCTAAGCTAAAGAGTTTTGGATAAATTCCATGGGCAGAGATCTCAAAACAACCCAGTATAAACTTTATCACGTGGTTACTAGCGTTCATGCTTATAAAGATTTACAACAAAAAAGAGCAAGCAGGGTGAATTACAAAAAGTAAAACTTAAGGAAAAAAAGAATACCAGGAAGTGAAATGGTGCTAAATCCTGTGTTCAAGGTGATTAACAGATTAGGAAATGGAATAAATAGAGTGGTGACCTCAGGACAAGATCCCACCCAGCTAAGTTTCCAGCCTGTAAAAAGAGACCAAAGGAAAGCTTAGGGCCAGTGTGGTGAGGCATGCCTTCAACCCCAGCACTGGGAAGGCAGAGAGAGGCTGGCAGATTTCTGAGTTTGAGAACAGCTGGTCTAAAGGTGAAGTTTCAGGACAGCCAAACTTGGGCCATGAAGGACAGAAAACATGCAAAGCTGTAGGAGGCCATGTTCTAGCCCCTATGAACAGCAAAACTTGGCAGCTTTGGCCATGTGCTTCTGGCATTAGAGTTAAGGATAGAAGAAACAGGTATGGAATGTGGCTCCATGCCTAAAGAAAACTGCTGAGACCAGGCGTGTGTCACAGGTGTCCCCGAATGGAGGCCTAGTGGAGAGACCATTGTAAAGCTGTGAAGTCAAAGCCTGGATTGCCTTGGCGAACCCAAGATGTTAGAGATGCCCCAGTCATGTGATACCTGTAGGGGATTGTGTTGTTTCATGGTAAATAATTGTCCTACTCACTGGTATAATAAAAAGCGCTGATTGGCCAAAGGTGGGCAGGAAGTGTGGGCGGGGCTACCAGACTAAGAAAAACTCTGAGAACAGGAAGCACAGAGCAGAATGCCAGAGAGAAGCTGGAAGAAGCAGAGGACAACTATGCTGCTCTAAAGAAAGGTACCGAGCTGCATGGCTGAACAGGAAGAATCATGGGTTAGATGAAGGGTACAGAGCTAGCAAGTTATATGCCTGGGCCTGAGGCCAATCAGCCTAAAACTTGTAAGCATCTGTGTGTCTCTGTGGGACTGTGGACTGCGGGACTGTGAGTCTGCCGGCCTAAACCTTGAGAAACCTCATACTACAGATACCTGTCAAGGAGAGCTGCTAACAGGGAGTGGATCCAGCCCAAGAGAAAGAAGTGTGTTACAGTCTACAAAGCTGAATAGAGTTGAGGTCTACAAAGCTAGTTCCAGGACATCTAGGGCTACACAGAGGGGCCCTGTCTCAGAAAAACAAAAGACAGAAACAAAAATCAATTTTGATATTTACCAGACATTAAATTCAGGGACCCAGACATGCTAGGCATGAACTCTCCCACTGAGCTACATACAGCCACAGTCTTCAGACTTTGCAGGGGTTTAAAGTGATTTCTTTCTGTATTTGTGACTTACTGTTTCCTACAGTCACTGGCCTTGGGTGTTTCTCTTCCTTAACTCACCTCTTCACATTCCTGCCTTAGGGTACCTCGGTGGCCTTGAGATGCCCTTTTCAGACTTCCTGGTTCCTCTCCCTCTGTCCTCTCTGTCCCTTCACTTTCTGCCTGTGTTTCTCAGAAGCTGTTCTCTTCTTCTGTTTTAAGGATGTTCTCAAGGCCATCACCAATTTTATTTGTTTCTTAAACATTCTAAATTATTATATTTGAGAATCAAAGAAGTATATGAAGTTCCATTTTAGTAATGAAAATAAATACAGTTTATGGTAAAAAAAAAAAAAAAAAAAAAAAAAAAAAGGCATTCGCCTTCAATTTTTGTTTCTAATTCTCACCCCTAAACTTGGTGGTACCCCTTTAATCCCAGCACTTGAGAGGCAAAGGTGGGCTGATCTTTATGCATTTGAGGCCAGCCTGATCTACATTCTCAACCTTTCTTACTCCCCTCTATCTCTGTCTCTCTCTCATTTTTAAATCTGTGTATGTGTAGGGTTGTGCTCATGCTCCCATACACACACAGGAATGGAGGATTTCTCCTTCCACTGTGTGGTTTCTGGATTTCCAGATGTTATCTTTTAATTTCCTTTCCCAGGGAAAAAGTGTTGAGTACACACACCATCTCCGAATCTCAGTGGTGTTCCCTCAGCCCTACTGGGGTAGTTTTTGTTAAATTATCACACTTTTTTTTTCTTTTGGGAGTGTATGGTGGTGGTGTTCAAGATAAGGACTCTGTGCAGTCCTGGCTATCCTGGAACTCACTCTGTACATCAGGCTGACTTAGAACTCACAGAGATCCTCCTGCCTCTGCCTCCCAAGGCTGGGGTTAAAGGTGTGTGCCATCACTGCCCAGGCACTTAAGGAGACATAAGAGCTTTGGAAATCCGTTGACTTCAGGGTATTTTTATGGAAACCATGTTTTCTTTTTAATTTATTTCCCATAATGGGTGGTTTTTCACCCATTTTCCAGCCCAGCCCACTCCCAAACTGAATTACTACATCAGGCCTTTCCAAGAAAATCATCACAATATGTGGAGCATGGTTGTCTTCCAAAGCCCATAAGAAAGCGGTGACGAAGGTGCAGTGAACCATCCTCTTGAGTTTCAGCCCGGGGGGGGGGGGGGGGTACTGATGGCTAAGTGGAAAGGGAAGCAGGTAGAAGTGCTCCTAGATGGGAGGATGGGGTGCAATGGGTGGGAGAGCAAAAAATCCCTAGGGAGAGAGGGAGGTGTAAAAGGTGAGGCTTCACGCCGGTGCCACTGGTTGTGGGAACCTTGCCTGGAACAGACCAGATGCCATTAGTAAGCCTCACAAACTCAGGCACCTATCAGAGATGCGAGGATGGCCACACACAAGTCAGAGGTTGATACTGAATGTGAAGAGGGAACTCAGCCCCGAATAGTCCCCACATCTTTATCTTTCTGGTCATTCGAATTACTCTGTAAATGGTTTGGAAGGAGCAAGGGTCTCACAATGGCCTTACTGGGGCTTAGACCTTTTGTGTCTCTTCGAGGTATCAGGTCCACCCGTTTCCCTTCACCGAACCCAGGCAGGGCCCCTAGTCTATCTGCCAGTGACATGGTTAAGGGCTTTCTAGACTGCACTGGCTCGTGGTTCCGGATGCCTGCAATCCAGCGCTTGGGCAGCATTTCACATCTTTACCACAAGAGGCCGCTGTTTCTCCATGCTCAGGTCAGCAGCACAGCCACTCTCCAGAAAGGCAGTTTGACAAGGGCCTGTAAGTCCAAGGAATTCCACAAATTCAGACGTTCCTGGTGCCCTCCTCACATTCCCTTCCCCCAATCTTGGACATACCCCACACAGGATATTAGGAGCATGGCTTCGGAGATTCAGAAGTAAAAGGATGAACTGGAATGTATAATTGTTTTCCTAGGATAGAGTTTCTTTCTGTGGTATGGGCCTGCTCACCTGTTTTGTTGCTTGTGTGTGTGTGTGTGTGTGTGTGTGTGTGTGTGTGTGTGTGTGTGTGTGTGTGTGTGTGTGTTTGGGGGACAGAGATGTGGGTCCTGGGCTGGGAAGATTCCAGTCAAGTCAATGGTCTCCAAGATGATCTGATGATCTGTTAAGAGAAAGGACATTTTATATCGCTTATTTATGCACTTACCATATCATTTTAAAAATAGAAATATGAGAGACTCTGTCTCAAAATACAAAAAAACCCCAAAAAAAACAAAAACCAAAAACCCAAAACCCAATCCTTTGCTGTTCATATCCATGCTGGTATCTTTATGAGGTCATGTGTCTAAAGGTCTTGGTTCAGCAAAATGCATGTGATAGTAAAGCTGGGGAGGAAGCAGAGCCACCTCCCTGGGACCAGGACTCTGTATTACATACATCATTTCTATTTACTGGTGGGACTAGATGTCACAAAGTAACTAAAGGAGTCCTTGAAGAAGGAATGAGGGAGGGGCCTTTGAGCATCCTACCCTTCAGAAATAAAGCTGGAAGCCTGTAGTCAGTACTTGCATATGGGCTGGGGAAAATGCCTAAGTTGTGACTCTGAGGCCTATCTGAACTCTTAGCTGCATTATGACAACTCTGACAAGGTGTGACTTCCAAATCCAAACTTGTCAAATCTGTTGTAATGATGTCAACGGCCATTTATGAGGAGGCTTGAAATAATGTCAAAGGTCTCCATGCCTTGCTTGTTCATGGTGTTTTAGGGGTGCAAGCAAAATCATGTTGAAGCCGAGGAAGTGTGTGGCCCAGCCAAGAAAGCAGGGTTCCTAATTATCAACTCTTTGAGTTTTGGGGCGGGGGTTGGGGGCAAGCACCTGGGCAACTGGATTCTGTGAAGACTGTTGCTAGCAGGGCTCAAGTGACAGTCACTAGACCTGTGACCCATAGGAACTTTGGTTCTAATGATGGCTAAAGCCTTAACATCAGGTAGGTTTTGTCTGGCTCATGAATGTCTGGTACCTGGTACAGTAAGAACGTATGAGGAGGGGATGGTGTGGGCTCCACTGTGGGATGCCCTGTATTGTTAACTGGAGTGGACCTGCTTGTTTTGTGAGCCTTTCTGGCTTACTGAGTATTTCCCTCCCTGTACAATGGAAGGGCCTTCTTTGAAACTTCAATCCTCTGTGGAATTATTATTATTTAGGATCAGAGGATTAAAAAAGTAATTTTGTGGGATTTGTCCAAATCTTAACAGAGAAGTCCATATTCAGTGAGTTTACTGAGAAGCAGCCACTTTTGTCATTTTTTTTTCTGAGTCTCATATTAGGGTTTCCTAATGCGTTTCAAATGTGCGGGGTCCTAGACCAATCTGAAGACCTCCTGAACAAGAATCCCTGAGTTGGACCAGGACACACACTGACAAGCTTGCCTCCCCAACTCCAAATGAAAGACTTGGAAAACAATATAAGAAATATTTGAAAACCTTGCCAAGGTTGCAGTGGAGTGCCCTTGCCTAGCGTGCAGGAAGGCCTAGAGTGAGTCGCCAGTGTTGACTGGCTTTACACTGTGTGCCTGTGATTCCAGTTCTTGGAAGTTAAGGAACAAGAACCATGACCTAAGTAAGGACTCTATTTAAAATATATAAAAGAATGAAAGACCAGTGAGATGGCTTTGTGGTTAAAGCCAAGCCTGATGACCTGAGTTAGATCCTTGGAGCTTCCATGATAGGAGAGAACCAACCCCCTAAAAGATGACCTTTGACCTCCACATCAGGCACACACACCTACATATGCACACAAAAAATAAATCAATAATGTAAAAGAAACAGAGGATTGGAGAGATCGCTCAGAAGTTAAAAGCACTAGCTGGTCTTCCAGAGGTCCTGAGTTCAATTCTCAGCAACTACATGGTGGCTCACAACCATCTGTAATGAGATCTGGGACCCTCTTCTGGCCTGCAGGGATATGTGCAGACAGACACTGTATATACATAAAAACAAATCTTTTAAAAAGAAAGAAAAGAACAGAAAAGAAAACTTGTAAATATCTTATAATCTTGGGGCTGGAGAGAGGGTTCAGTAGTTAAGAGCACCGGACTGTTCTTCCAGAGGACGTAGGTTCAATTCCCAGCACCCACATGGTGGCTTACAACCATTTGTAACTCCATTCCTGGCCCTCTGTTAGTACTAGGCACACACATGGTGTACAGACATACACGCAGACAAAACACCAATATTCATAAGTAACTTTTCACGAGACTTTATCATCTCATTGTTTCTTATGGAATAGATAGGGCCTAGTAGTTTTCTATTCATTTGCAGTACAAGATGGGGTGAGACTCAGCAGAGGTCAGCCACCCACCTATGTAAGAAAGGCAAGATCGGACAGGGTTGGGGCTGTGCAGAGGCACTGGGTGTGTTTGTGAGACTGGGCTGCTCAGCTCCATGAAGCCCTTGGACAAAGAGGGCTCTGGCTGCAAGTATTATCAAGACAAAGAGGCCAAATTTTTAGGTAATTCTTCCCTGAAACCAGACCCTTGTTTAGGGAATTTTCGATCATATGTGTCTTCAGAAAGTGACTTCAGAACACAGGCTTACAGGCTAGCTGATCTAGACACATGGGCCGGCAGAGACCATGGAAATTCTCTAGCAAAACACAGGCATGGGGGCATAGTAGTTTCAAGGTACAGAAGACTCTAGAGTAGAGGCAAGAAAGAGTTCCCACACTCTACTGGAAGAGTCTTCTACAACCCTTTATTTCCCAGGACTCCACTAAATTACTCCCTAGATCTCTCCACCACATACTCTGCTCTAGGTGACTCCAATACCCATGTCTGTGCCTCAGTTGTACCTGACCTGCTTCTGTCTTGTCATTTACCACATTGTCACCTCCAAGGAATACTGAGTCTCTCAGGAATAGGGCCAAAATAGATAGAACCATGGCTGGGGCTTCTTTTGAGTCTGACTTAGTCATTATCACATGAAGCAACCTCACCCCCCCCCCCCAACATTGCCTTGGTGTGTAGTTGATGAATTTCCAGGCCAGTGTAGAATCTCCATTTTCTGTGTCATGAGGAGGTAGCCAGGCCTACACTCTCAATCCTAGGGCTTCATGCCTTCCTTCCACTCTGTCATTGTTGGCCAACCTATAGACATGGCGGATAAGGCTTAGAAAACAAGATGAGCTGGCCGTCAAGCTCAGCCTTGAACACATTGCTCCTAAGTTCCTACTCTTTCGAGAAGCTGAAATATTGGCCAATGAGAGCTTGGCTCTTGCTTTCTTACCCTCCTGCATGCTGAGCAACGCAAGCTCGAGGCTGTCCTACATTGCTGGGCTCCCAGGCAGGTATGTGGGCAGATAACGATGTATGTATTTCCACATAGTTCATTAGCAGCTCCTTTCCCCCCAGAGAAATATACAAGTGAACAAGCTGGGAAAATGAGGAAGAGCCCAGTGCCCAACATCACTACTGACCAGGATTGTGAACAGTTTTCTCCATGAAGAGTAGGTGAGCCTTAGACTGGACATTCACTGCCTAATCCTGGCATTAGGGTTTTTTTTTTTTTCTTTGCTTACTTCTTTGAACAGTATTTAGATATTTTACAGTTGTATGTTCCTGTTGGTGTGCTGTTGGCATGAACAAAGTTACCTTCTTGTTAGGGCTACAATCATCCTCCCAGCGACCCTAACAGTATGGCCTTGTTGTATGTGGTCTACTCACTATGCTCAGGGCCGCCAAGGAGCAGGACTAACTACATCTCCTTCTCTTACGACCTCACTGGAGTCTTGAAAAAAAATCACTGTGTGGGCACTGAGTAACTGGGCCAAGGTGAGGCCTGCCACTCACTCTAGCCTTGAAAGTACCTACAGGAAGGTGACACACTGGGCGGTGATTCCTCCTGAGAAGAGGCAAGGCTGGGTTATGGGAGGCAGGTACCATAGAAAAGGTAGAGGCTGCAAACATTAAAGTGGAGCTGTGGATGCGAGTCACAGTGTCTGGAATCTGGATGCTTCGAGCACAAGGCAGGTGGTGGTCAGTCCTCCAATCCAAACTGCGGACAGAGAAGAACCCAAGAGCGTTGTGCCAGCCCCGTCCACCAGGGGACGTCCGCACAGACCGGGCCCTCACTTCCCTGCTGGGTCTGCTGGGCCGAGGGGAGGCGGGGCGGGAGCCTGGGCTACAATCTGGCCGCTGCTGGAGGAATGCGGCCTTTGGCTCGTCCCAACATTCCAGCTGGAGCAGGAATGTGAACAGGGTGTTCACTGCGGGCCCTGGATGCACAAGTTGGTCCTCCTCCCTCCGCTGAACACCAGGCAGGACCTGATCAGTCACCCCACTGAGCCTGCAGAGCCTTGTCTACCCAGGTAGCGGGTTCTGGCCCTAAGCCCCTGCAGGGAGGTGTTGAGGCCGGTTATGGCTTAAGGAAAACCCAAAGCGTTATATTTGAATTTTGGGGAAAAGGCCTTTCCATGGAAGGAGGTATAGGATTTGCCCTTCTGAGCCACCAGCCTCAAGGGACAGACTCAGATCCCCAGACTTGCTCACTTTGGGAGACCTGCTGTGTAAGGCAAAGTCTGGGACAGGAAGAAGGAAGGCAGATGACCCAGTGTAGGAGTAGATGCTCTCAAACCAGCCAAAGTGACCGAATACCCAAGAGTTCAGCTTTAATTCATTCCACAAATATTTACTGAGCCTCTGCTCTGAGGCAGGTCCTGAGCTCAATTCTGGTTACACAGAGGTAAAAACATCTACTAATCACCAGAAACTGTGACATTGTTATTCTAACATCAGTCTTTTACCTACTGTGTGCCTGCCTGCGTGTGTGTGTGTGTGTGTGTGTGTGTGTGTGTGTGTGTGTGTGTGTGTGTGTGTGTGTATCTGTGTTCAGATTTGGACCCCAGATTGGGGGCCAAAATCCAGGAAGGGTTTCCTAGGAGAGCCTGAATGCCACCTGAAAGACCAGTGAGTTAATGTTTTAGACCAAGGGAATCTTGCTTGTTGAGGGAAAGCCTATGGTCATAGAAAGAGCCTGTCCAAATGCCCAGCTGGAGTGTAGTGAATATGGTGTGTCCTCTCTGCCAACCCCGTGGTGTTGATTAGTTTATGAAACCCTCACTCTGCACGAGGACTTTGGGTTTTGAGGGTGTTGATACCCTATGAACATGGCACCAGTGCTTATATAGGTGCTTAGCAAACACTGGCCAGTGGCTGAAGACTTTGCCTGATTTTAGCAGCTTGGCTGGGTCCCTTTCAAGGTAGCAGTTACTGCCAAAGAAAAGCCAGGCTAGGGTGGGCTGGTTTCTCGGAATGGAGAGGGTCCTTTGTTTGTATCTTCTTGGTTTGGGAAGGTGTATGCAAGAAAAGAGACTGGTGTGGCTTGGTTATCACAAAGGTCCTAGAAGACCCACAGGACACCTGCTGTGGCTGATGGGAAGTTCTAGAAAGGAGAAGGGCCTGTCTTGGAGGCACACTGTGGAGGATTCATGGGCTGGGGACAGGATGTATGAGGCAATATGCGCTGGGGCCGGAAAGGCTGGAGGTGGGCAGGAGTCCAGGTCAGGCATGGGCAGGAGGCTGTGCTGGGGGGTAGGGACAGAGGGAGCCAATGCAATCAGTCCTCTCAGGGCACTGGCTGCAAGGTGGGGCCAGGACTCCAAATGCCCTATTCCATCTCCACCTAGTAGGACGGACCTGAGCTGCAGGGGGGTTGGGGTGAGGAGTGGAGGCAGTGTACCTAGAGGATGATGGCTTTTGCATGCCACAGATGGATAACTGAGTGATCGAAAGGCAATGTTTACATCAGACGTTCCTTGTGGGACCTCCTCCCAGGAATGCATGGAGACCTGAAATCCTATGTCCAGAGGAAAAGCTGAAGGCCTTGGAAAGGCGCCTCCAGCATTGTTCCTCTGCAAACACAGGAAGATGGTTTTCCTGTTGCTTTGTGATTCTCTCATCTGACTCCTCCCCCAATCTGGAAGGAGCGACCCAGAGGAGTAGGTGGTCATGGAAAATAAACACCCACCTCTGCTCTGCTGACTTATTTCATGTTCTTAGAATTTCCTCTCTTGGAGTCTGGCTTTGTTATTTTAAAATTCCACATGTCAGTGGGTTGTGGATGGGAAAATCCCTTACTGTTCTGGCTGTAAGGAGACAGGTCCTCCACATTGGGAGCTCAGAATTGATGCCCAGGAAGTGGCCCGGCTAACAGACCCCAGTCCCCAAGTGAGCTCCTCTGGCTGGGTGTGTGTGCCTTTGCATGAGTGTGTGTGCCAGTCCCACAGCAGAGACGTGGCAGAGTTTTGGTGCCAGCTGTCTGGGCCCTGTCCAGACCAGAGGAGTAGTGACTGCTTCATTTGGGGAAATTGAGGAGACACAGAAAAGGGCTTCTAGGTGTGCTTGGGGGATGCTTAAGTTGAGCAGACGCCCCTGGCCTATTATAGAGGCTGTTGATGCTCACCATAGGACCCGGGCTATGGCCTTTTCTGGATTATCTACTGTGGCTTCTCTTCCTTCTCCCTAGATCTGTGGTCAATCCTCATGAGATCTGTGCCAAGATCTGCCTATATGAGGATGCGTATAGTGCCCTAGACCATTTTTTACTAGTAATTCATTCACCAACCCCGAAAATACCTATAGGTGCCTATAGGTGTCAAGCAGTGCTGGGTACTGGGAGCACAGAGGGCCAGACTACACAGACTGCACATGAGCCGAGCACCCCAACAGTGAGTGGTCAAGAACGCAGATTTGGTGAAAGTCATACTTTCTTAGTGTCCTTCCTTCATGACCCATCTTCTATTGAATTACCACTTTATCGCACCTTTTACCAAGCAGACTGTGGGTAGATATGCCCTCATCTAGGCCCTTAGTGAAGAGTAGATGGGCTTCTGAGTGATTAGAGATGGAGCTTACAGGCTCTAACATGGAGAGTCCAGTTAGAAAGTATTTCTTTTTTATCTTTTATTTGCTTTTTCAAGACAGGTTTTCTCTGTGTAACTCTGACAGTCCTGGAACTCGTTTTGTAACCCAGGCTGCCTCTATCCCCCAAGTGATGGGACTAAAGAAGTACACCACTATCACCCAACCAAGTATTTCTAATGTTGTGTTTTTCTCTCCAGCACAGACACGCCCCTTAGATTATCATGAATCATAACAGTTCCCTCAAACCTCCATCCACTGACACAGGACCAGGTAGGTGCACAGAGAAGAATTATCAAAAACAGACAAACAAAAGTCTTTACATTCAAAGTAGTTTATTTATTCATTTAATTTTGGGACAGGGTCTTATGTAGCCCAAGCTGATCTCAAATTTATGATTCTTCTGCCTTAGTCTCCTGAGGACTGGGATTACCAGGCCTGAGCCACCATACCCATCATATGCAGTGCTGGGGATTAAATGCAGGGCATCATGTACGTTAGAGAGCCATTCTACCAACTGAACCACATCTTAGGCCTCGACAATATTTTATCATCTCATGTTTAATAATAAAACAGGAAAACCCAGGTGGAGTTGCTCAGGTAAGTTCCTATCTCAAATAAACTTGCTAATGGTGAACAAAATATCAAAATTTTAACCAGACAGTGGTGGCACGTACCTTTGATCCCAGCTCCAGGGAGACAAAGTCAGGTGGATCTCTGAGTTCAAGGCCAGCCTGGTCTACAGAGTGAACTCCAGGACAGCCAGGGATACACAGCCTCACCCTGTCTAGGAAAACAAACAGAGAAAAAAATCAAAATTTTCTATCAGCATGGGTTTAGTAACATTTCTGAGCTGGGCTGATTTAAGACCAGGAGGAAAGAAAACATTAGTGATCTTGAATTTGGGGCTGGATGTAACATTGATGTTTGTGCTCATGGCAGGCTGCTGAGTCCTCGTGTGCCCCTCGTGTGCTCCTAAGAGAAGTCAAACCCGGGTGCAGGGACTTCTGTAAGAGGGGTGTTCCAATAGCTCCTTTCTCTCCATCTGTGGGGTTTGTCTTCTTTGTTTCCTCTCTGTTTACCCACGTTATCTGTGTTTCCTGGGAATCTTAACAATGGATACTTAATATTTTGTTTTATTTTACTTTTGAGAAAGGGTTTCACAAGGGAGGCCAGGCTAGCCCAGAATACACTCTGTAGACCAGGTTTGTTTCAAACTCATGGCAGCTGCCCTAGGTGCCCTTGAGCTACATGTGTCTCTTTGTTATTACTCCCCCCCTCCTTCTTTCTCTTTCTTTTTCAAGACAGAGATCCAGCACTCGTGAGGCAGAGGCAGGCAGATCTCTGTGAGTTCAAGGCCAGCCTGGTCTACAGAGAAAGTTCCCTATCTCCCTGTCCAGAGAGAGAGAGAGAGAGAGAGAGAGAGAGAGAGAGAGAGAGAGAGAGAGAGAGAGAGAATTGTAGCAGGACATGCTACTCTTTAGAGAAGAACTGCTTTAGATTTGTTCAGACTTGAGACAAAAGTCTGAGACCTCATCAGACACCTCAAGTATCCACACTAGGGACAGGACCACACACCACTGTTACTTTGTTATTGGCAGAGCAGATGTTCAGTGCAGCTGGGGGACTCAAAGAAGAAGCCCCACTTGGGGCTTGACAGAGCTGGGCCTGGTATGCAGGCCTGTCCTGAGGTTCCTAGTGCTGCACAGACAGACAGGCAGTGCGCCTTGCATCTGGAGGAAGCCAGACCTTACTTTCTTTTGTTCATAGCCCTCCACTGAACTGTCCCTTCCGGGAATGCCTTTTACCAAGCAGCTTGGCCCTGATCCTGTGTCCTTGTGGGAGCCTAGGGAGGGAGGTAGTCCAGTTAGGAAGTGTTTCCAGTGATGTTGTTTTGTTTGTTTGTTTTTCCTTCTGGCATAGACACACCCACTAGATTGGTATGAATCACAGCAATTCCCTAAAGTGTCCATCTGCCTGGAAATGCCCTAGTGGTATTTCCCACAGTTCAGAACCATCAACCCTGCAAGGCAGTTTAGCTATCCCCACCCAGCCACAAACTTCTTAGCCCAGATAGGTCACAGAGAGAACAGCTGGAGGCAGAGGCATCCCCTTTGGATACAACAACCATTCTGAGATTTTGACCCTGTGGTCTCTGAGCTGAGGTCCTTCCCTCTTCCCTCTCTGGGCAGAAGAGGGGTTTTATCCTGAGAGGTGGGTTGCGAGGCGAGGCTCACCCCAGCAGTGCACATTCTCTCTGATCCAAGATTGCCAAGAGGTAAGGGTATCCTTGGCTCCGATTGTGAGTCCAGAAGATGACACCATGACAACATGGTAGCTAACGAAGGCTTGGCTCTCTCTCTCATGCTGCCACGGATGCAGTTTTAGGAACATGAAGACAGGATAGGGAGAAGCCTTGACCAATACTGGCACTTTGAAAGAAAAGAGAAATGCATTTACCGCATTGAAACTTGAACGCTTCATGTGAAGAGAGAGTACAAATCAACAAAGAGATTTAGAAAGTATTTGCAAATCAGAAAATAAAAGGCCCCCAAAGTCATCTAAAAGTTGATAAATACATAAGCACGAATATATCTAAAAATTAGGAGAACTAAATGATTTAATAGAAATATTGGCAACTGATACAAGAGCCATTCAGAGAGCCAAAAATTATGAGAAACCTCTAGTTCTAAGGTGCTTAAGTCAACATGGAAAAAAATGCCTGGTACAGAGTCTCACGCCTGCACTCCTTGCTCGTGGTAAGCCAGGAGAATCGGGTTCACTCTCGGCTATGGGGCAAGTTCGAGGAGAACTGTGTCCACATTGTTTAACTAAATAAACAAATAGAACAAAAATAATCACAAACCAATTGGGGCCAGCAAGATGGCTCAGCTGGTAGACGAACTTTCTAGCAAGTCTGATGATCAGCGTCCAGTCCCAGAGTCTCACACAATGGAAGAAGAACTGACTCACAGTCACTCCACAGGCATCTCATGGCAAGCACATATCACATATTGCAAGCATGCACACAAAATAAATAGGACGTAATAATGTCTAAAGGAAAAAGGAAGGTAATATTTACTGCTATTATTACTAATGAGCCTATAGATAAAAGAGTGTTCAGATTCAACGCTCATGGAAATGTACATTTTTGAACTCTTCCAAAGTCACTCAGGGCCTGGAGACGTGGCTCCATGGTTAAAAGCACTGGCTGCATCAGGGATAGATTCTGGTCTGAGTGTAATAATAATAATAATAGGATTTCCCTTGGGCAGACCACCCTAGTGAACTATTTCTGGTCCTGCATGAAAGCAATTGGCCTTCCTCTGGGTAGCATGCTCAGAGGCAAAGGCATTCTGAGGTTAAAACAGCTCACCTGAGAACAGTATCCACAGCGCTGACATGAGACTTTTCTTTGATGTTTCTGTGTTTGTGTTCTCTCCCCTTTGTATGTGACAGAATTAAAAGCAAGGTTTTGGGGGGTTTTTTTGTTTTGTTTTTTGTTTGTTTTGTTTTTAAGAGCACTGGCTGCTATTTCAGAGGACCTGGGTTCAATTTCCAGCACCCACCCACATGGCAGCATCCACAACTGTCTGTAACTCCCATTCCAGGGGATCCGACACACTCACACAGACAACAATGCATATGAAATATAAATAAATAAAACTTTTAAAAAGCCACTCAGTTAAAATTAGTATATAAAATGAATGGCTTATAGGGTTGGAGAGATGGCTCAGTGCTTAAGGGCACATATTTCTCTTGTAGAGGACCTGAGTTCAGTTCCTAACATAATTCTTAGCTGCCTGGGGATCCAATGCCCTCTTCTAGCCTCTTCAAGTATTGCCCTTGAGTTCACATCCATCCCCCACCCCCCACACACACACACATACACTTAAAGGAAATCTTTAAAATCAATGATTTACTTAAATACTGTATAATACTCTGGAAAAAAAAAGAACAAAAATCCATCACTAGTTTAATTCTATCATTAGGCTTTAAATTTTATCTATTTATTTTTATATGAATGGATGTCTTGCCTGCATATGTGTCTGTGCACCACATGTATGCCTACTGTTCATGGAGGGCAGAAGAGGTGTCAGATCCCCTGGAACTGGAGTTACACATGGTTGTGAACTGCCATGTGGGTGCTGGGAACTGAACCTTGTCCTCCAAAAGCAGGAAATAAGGACCCTTTTGTTTTGTTTTGTGGAAACAAAGATTTCTCTGTGTAACAGCTAACTATCCTGAAACTAGTACTGTAGACCAGGTTGGCCTGGAGCTCACAGAGATCTGCCTGCCTCTGCCTTGAAATGCTAGAATCAAAGGCATGGGCCACCAAACAGGGCCTGCATATCATTATTTTTGTATGTTTTTGTTTTTCGAGATAGGGTTTCTCTGTATAGCCTTGACTGTCTTGGAACTGGCTTTGTAGAGCAGGTTGGCCCCAAACTCAGATCTGCTTGCCTCTACCTCCTGAGTTCTGGGACCAAAGTTATGCACCACCATGCCCAAATGCATATTATTCTTAAACATGGGTGCATGATAACTTATTTGACCATAGTTTATGGATATTTCTTTGTTTCCAATTTTTGAACACAGTAAACAACACTGTAATACTCTATTTCCGGTCAGTATTGGCACAATATTATAGTTACCATTGATTTGAAAACTTGTGTGTATGCTTTATGTCCATACATGTGAATGTGTGTTTTATTGGTTTGGGTTCTCCAAAGATCAGTCTCCAAGCTGATATCTGAATTGCAAGAGATTGTTGCCAAAAATTTCTGTGAATGAATAATGGGCAGGTTTATTTTTGAGTTTGTGACAATTTAGCCATAAAACTATGTACGTATTCTTGTATATAAATGTATGTGCATGCATACATACCTGTGGGGATATAGGTACAAACATTCTTGTGGAGACATGGAATATGCATATGTATGTATCAGTATGTACACCAATAGAATTGCATATGTATATATTCATATTATTTGCATGTAGAGAAAAATATACACATGTACTTTCCAAGAACACCTAGAGAAGAAGACAAGACTGTACAGAATTGCTGTCAATCCCAGGCCATCACATTCAGCTGCCATCTGGAACATCTTGGTTTTAATAAAAGAAATTTTTTTCATTATTTGGTGTGACCATTCCTGTAATCTATCCAGAAGGCTGAAGCAGGAGGATTGTTTGAACCCAGGAATTTAGGCACAGCCTGGTCAAATTAACAAGCCCATCTCTTTAAAAATAAAATAAAGGAGATGAATAGAGGGCTCGGCAGTCTTGCAGGTGTGGTTCCCAGCACCCATATGGAGGCTTATATCTGTAACTTCAGTTTCAGGGGATCCCACACACACTTCTGGTCTCCAGGGCACTGGGTGCCCACATGGTGAATATACATACATACAGGGAAACATTGACACACAGGAAATAAAAATAATAAATCTTTAAAAGATACAAATAAAAAATAGTATCAAAAAGAAATTAGTCCAAGGCTTAGCCTGGCCTTTCCTCATTTGCTTATGGGACTTCCTTTATTCTTTGTGGCACGGCCCCTCCAGGACTGAGTGTTGCCTCTCATTTCACCAAAGGCTTGCCACACATTGCTGGGTACTTTAAACACTTTCCACATGTTCTTTGATTCTGGGACCCAGTGCCCTTATCCTGGGTCTCTCCTGGGGGAATGTGGGTGATTTTTGACCCTCAGGGGGGAAAAGTGTAGAGGAGGAAGATGATGGGGGGCCTGAGTCACCCTCATTATCTACACTTTTCTAGGGAGGCGATCACATCGGTTCCCGGGCCAGCACTGTGACTCAGAAGAGAGGCTCGAGTCCCACCTGGCCCCACCCTCAAGCCCTACATCCCAAGTCCAAGTTCCCAGGCAGCCAGCCTACCACACCCAACATGGCAGAGGGCGGGGCCTTAGTTACTTGCACAGAGGGCTTAAATCTGATTTCTTCTTTTTGAAAATATCCATATGCTCTTTAAAAACAACAGATTGAAATACTTTGAAAAATTTCCCTCCCAATCCACAGCTGCTCTGCTCCTTCATGGAGGCAACCCGGGCTAGTGTGTCCTGAGTACTTTCAGGGATATAATACCAAGAAGAAGAAGAAGAAGAAAAAAGATAAGCCAGGTTATAGGTCCATAATCTTTTATCTGGAAACCGCAGGAGCAATATAGTTTGGAATTTGGGATTCAAAGAATGAAGGAAGTTGGTGGATTTTTCTGTGGATTGTGCCACTAGTATTTCCTTACCAATAAGATAAATCCATAATCAGCCTTCAGTCAATTGAGTTTAGCTTAAAACATGCTTGTGCCATTTTTTTTTTCAAGGTTTCTGAACTTCGTAATTATAGATAAGAGAATATTGTGTCCTTGGGTCTGTATTACCCTACTTTTTATTTATTATTGCGATGTTAGCTATTTTCTGGTGCTAGGGATCAAACCCAGGGCCTTACATATACAAAGCGAATGCTCTACTCCCATGATGCATTTGAAGCCTTTTTATTTTTTGAGACAGGATCTCATGCAGCTGAGACGGGCCTTGAACTCCTGCTCCTAAGTTCTTTGAATACAGGCATGTGTCCCTCTGCCCCAGTCTCTCTGACCTGCTTACAGTCATCTAACGCAGCAAGCTGTGCCAGCTGGACAGAAATTAAAAAAAAAAAAAAAAAAAAAGCCACTCATCATTTCTTATACATCTATAGAGTATATTGTTTTACACACATCAGAATAAATTTAGCTGCTTGTGGTCATTTGGACTGGTTCCCGTTTTCTGCCCAATTGCCTCAGCGCTTCAGTGAATTACACCAGACGCTCAACACATGTGCAAGGGTGTCTGTAAGGTAGATTCCTAGCAGTAAAATTGCTGGGGCAATTAATAGTAAGGATCATTAACATTTGCATAGTATTCTCTGAGAGCTGGGATTTGCTGGAAGTACTTTACATCGATGAATGCATCATATTGCTTGAAGCCAGCTTGAGGCCCAGGTAGGCTCATGCCATTTCACAGATGAGAAGAATCCAGGCACAGGAAGAGAAATGACTAGCAGAGCTAAGATTCAAACCAAGGTGTCTGACTCCAGCTTGAATTCTTAATTATCACATCCCTCTGCCCTTTGAAGACCGTGGGAATTTGTAACATAGGGAGAGGTTGCCAAATCATCTTCCACACAGCTTTAAGTTACACACACACCCCCATCCCAGCCCAGGAGCTGCTGTTTCCCTGGTGATGCTGAGCCAAATCAAACTTTTTGATCTCTGCCAATCTGATAGATGACAGCCATATCTTGCTGTAGCTTGAACTTGGACATCTTTTTCTGTGAGCCAGATTGTCACCTGAGAGTCAGCTCTAAGCTACACTTGATCATTTGTATTAGCCATTTTCCCAACTCTCCCATCAAGCTTGCTTGAAATGTCCAAGTACTCTCATGTGTAAATCAGCCAAGAAATACTGAGCATACACTATGGGCAGCATATAGAGGAAGGAACAGCTGACAAGAAAGTGTAAGAGCCAACCATAGTACCGGCCCTGACAAGAACAGATGACTCCACTGGACAGAGAAATGCCTGCCTACTGATGGCCGTGCTTGGTCATAGGCCTGGCTCCTAAGTGACGGTAGACTTCAGAGGACCGTGCTCACTGCAGCTGTGTGGTCAGCAGGACTTCCACCAGGAGATGGGGTTGTACGGATTTAAAGGACAGTAGGTGACTGCAGAGATTTGACAAGGGAGCAGTCACTCCACTGGAGAGAAGGTGGCTGATGAATCATTCAGAAGCAGTTCTACTTATTTTGTGTGACAAATTCAGACTATGACTGATACGTTCAGAACACTGATTCTCCAGCCTACCTGAATATTGTAGTTATCAGAATGTGGGGGGAAGAAAAATCACACTTCCCTCCTTGAAGGAGTTGAGCTGAATTGGTTGTGGTGCAACATGGAAATCACCATCTTTAAAAACTTCCCAGAAGGTGGGGCTGAGAGCTTCTGCTTGACTTGACAGGAAGTTCAAACTCTAGGGAGGCCCTGTCTCCCTTCAACCCTCTAGCACTCACACCTGCTGGGCTCCCACACTTCTGAGACATGCCTCTCATTCCTACAGCAGGGGCTGTAGCCAGGATCTCTTTTATCCCATTTCCACACCTGGCCTCAAGTTACCAGGGAACATCTCTCTGCCGGGCTCACATTCAGACAGACATTGAACAGCAAGCTGCTTTGCCATACTTTTGCCCTTGACTTAGGGCAGATTCTGCAAAGCTCAGAAGAAGCAGTAGGCAAAGCCTCTGTGGCATGACATGTCTAACTTCCGTAGGTGCTCAGTCACCCATGCCGACCAGTTGGGGGACCTGTGCGCTGGCCACCGAGGCAGTACCAGGAAGGAATTCTTCTCCCTCTGCATTTCCTGGCATTGCCCGGACTAATGAGTGGTCTCAGGAATGCTGCTTTCTCAGTTCAGGGAATTCAATAGGCTTGGTTTTGGCCAGCAGCCGCCGTGGCCCGCAAGGAACACTGCACCAGTGACAGATTTGACCTTACCTTCCTCTCCAGAAGGGTGACTGGTCATGGAATCGGCTACTGGAAAGAGGACATAGGATTTAGAGCTTTCTGATGAGAAAGATAGCTCTGTCTGGGTTTGACTGTCAAAATAGGAGCTAAACTATTTTGACCCTAGGAGCTTTTCACTTAGCTTTTTTTTTTTTTTTTTTTTTTTTTTTTTTTTTTTTTTTTTTTTTTTTTTTTTTTTTTTTTTTTTTTTTTTTTTATTAAAGGCTGTTGAAGGCTGTCCATGACTCGTTAAAGAGTAACTTCACCTTCTTGAGCATAGGGGCAACATAATGAAGTTGGGAAGCAGGTGTGTTGGAGGAGTTGGAGTGAGGGGGTAGGTAAAATCCAGGTAAATTATATACTGATATAAAGCTGTCAATGCATAAATAAAAATGATACTGATGTTGGTTTAAAATTATATGCATTCTCAATTTAAAAAAGAATGTTGCCAGGGGTGGTGGTGGTGCATGCCTTTCATTCCAGAACTCAGGAGGCAGAGATAGGTGGATCTCTCTGTGAGTTCTGGTCTACAGAGCTAGTTCCCGGACAGCCTGGACCTGGACTGTTACACAGAGAAAGCCCGTCTTAGGAGGAGGAGGGAGAGGAGGAGGAGGAGGAGGAGAAAGAAAGAAAATGTCAACAGTAATATACCCCCCCCAAAAAGTAAAAACACAAAAATCCCAGTCAGGTATAATGCTCCGTGACTATACTCCTAACACATAATAGAACACTAGGAATATCAGAAGGTCAGGGTTATTCTTCTTTTCATGAAGAGTTTGGGGCCAACCTGGGCTAAAGAGGAGGAGAAGGGAGAGGAGACGTGCTCCCCATCATCCCAGTGGTTATGGAGTAAGCGTCTTTCCTTAATTCTTCCTTAACAGCTGTGAAGCCACCTATGCATGTTGATGGATGCTTCTCTGGACAGGGCCTAGATAAATAAGTGGTCTTGGAAAGCACTCGGGCCTGGGCTTGCATAATCCATGCAGTGACTCTCATATTTAGAGACTCCCTATTACCCTGCCTTCTTGGAAAAAAATATCTAGTGTGACCCATCTCAGAACCCATCCAAGGAGGCATGCCAAGGCCATGGCTCATCTTCCTTAGTTCCCCAGAGGCCTCAGAGCAGTCTTCTCTGTTGCTTCATAGCTTCTTCAACTATGCTAAGAATGTGAGCCATTTCCCATGAGGCTGGCAACCATGGAGCAATTCAGAGCCCAACCTCCCCAAATATCTGCTTTGCAAACACATAAAGCAGAGAGGCATCCTGAAAATGTGATCTTCGGCCCATCACCTTAGGCGTTTGCCTTGTCTGTTTGCCTGCCCAAAGTGCTTCTGCTTCCAGAAGATACTACTTTCTGGAAGGGACTTTCTCAAGAGAATGGCCATCAAATTTAAGCTGTTCCGGGCCCTTGGCAGGAAGTTTTCTCCTATCCCAGTGCTGAGATTATGACTGACTTGGGGTGGCTTGGGTGCTCTTTGGTTCCTGAGATGTCTGGGTGCAGGCCATGTTACCATCAGCAAGATGCTATCTTTGAGGCTTTCAATTCTGTGGCCTGAACAGATGGGAGCAGCTCATGCTAGGCCTACAGAGGGAAGGTCGGGAGAAGTAAAGAAATTAGGGCCTTCTGGAACACTCCAGAATGCCTCGTTGTGATGCAGCAGGCCCAGTCAGGTTCCAGTGACCTACATAACCTTCCAGACAGGGCAGATGGGAGCCCGGCTTCCCAGGCCTGGGAAGGCTTGGGTGGAGACAATTTACAATGCTGAGACACTGAATGTTCACTGATGGTTGATGAATCATATGTCTATAGGGTGGATTAGTATGTAAAAGTGTTTTATTTCTCGTTTTTAATTGAGACAGACACATTACAGTCCCAGATGGTCTGGAATTCTTTGTAGGAGGACATGCTCACTGAGGACTTATGGATAATCCTCCTGCCTCTATGTCTGGAATGCTGGAATTATAGGCATGTACCACTACATTCAAGCAAAAGTGATGATTAAAAAGACTAATGGTATTATAAACATTTAAGATGCCATGATAAATGAACAACAATAAAAATGCATGATATTTCTTGGCACCAGAACAAGAAAAGAGTTAGGAAGTTAAAAACAACAACAACAAAAATGACTGGGCTGAAGGTGTAGTTCAAAAGGAGATAATTTGTCTAGTATACACAAGGCTTTTGGTTCCAACCCCAGGAACTTCCCCCCATACCCCCCCCAAATTAACTAGGTGTATGGTGGCATATGCCTGTAATCTCAGTATTGAGAGGTTGAAACAGGATTGCCATTTCAATGCCAGTGGAGGTATGGAGTGAGTCTTGCTCAGGTGGATCTGAGCTGCAGAGTAAGGCCCTGTCTCAAAACAAACAAGCAAACAAAACCACACACACACACACACACACACACACACACCATTATTAGGTAGTGGGAAGGGATGTAGCTTAGTTGGTAAAGTACTTGCCAGAGTACATGAGGCCTTGAGTTTGATTCCCAGCTCCCCGTAAAACAGGTGTGCTGGTGCATGCCTGGAATCCCAGCACCTGGGAGATGGGAAAGAGTGCTCAAGGGTTATCTAGATTACTTAGTGAAATCAAAGCCAGCGGTGGTTCATGAGACCCACTCTTAATTACAGAAATACATGTATATATAGTAACTAGGGGTTGCTGTATAGCTGCGGTATGATCAGGTATCTCAAACTTCAGAAGAAGGCCTCTGCTTTCAAGTCAGACAGATGTGATTTGGTGGCTTAGCTCTTCTTGTAGAAATGACTTTGACAGACACCTTACTCTCCTTTGTGCAATGAGTACAGTATTTCCTGCTGTACAAGATTCTTGGAGCGGTCAGTCAGATGGTGTCTCTTCTCCCTCAGCTTCCTGTCTTCCTGCCCCTGCATACCTTTCACTAATGAGAGAGGCCTTCAGTTACTCACAAAGGATCCATAACTGGGACATAGTTGAATCTGCTAGAGGGGACTAAGCATAGCTGGAGCTTGGGTGCTCGGGGGAGGAAGGTGCAGATGGCTGAAGCCTAGAACATGGTCAGGGAGGGCTCCTGTAATCCTCCTTTGCTGCCCACAGCAACTGTGTGTCCTCTAGCCTCTTGCAAAGTCACATGGGCCTTTGTAGGTGATTGTAGGGTGTGGCATGGAAGTTGCTTGGCTGACCTTTCCCTGGGATCTGACCTCAGCACCTCTTCTCACTTTAAAATATTTTGTAGTTGGTAAATAAAACTTGTGCACCTAAACCGGGTGGTGGTGGCGCACACCTTAGCCCTCGGGAGAAGTAGACAGATCTCTTTGACCTCAAACTCAGATCTGCCTGCTTCTGCTGAGACTAAATGTGTGAGCCATTACTGCCTGGCTAAAAATTATGTATCTTTATGCTATGGGACATTTGAAAATATGTACATTGTGGCCAAACTGAGCTAACGAACAAATGCACTGCCTCATATCATATCCTGTGATGAAAACTATTAAAATCAATTCTCCCAGCAGTTTCCAGTATATGATGTATTGTGACTGACTATAATTACTCACTTCTATTGGACTGAAGTTTTGTAGTTCAGACCAGCATCATCCTGACTCAGCTGCCAAGCTCTGTTATCACAGGCCCACAGGCAGATGAATGGGTTCCCCAAATGTGAGTCATGAAAAACCAGAGAGCAAAGATAAGATCTTGATGGCAAGTGACAAGTGGCGTATCCTTTTTCAAAAATGTATTTTTGCCAGCTGGTGATGATGCGCACCTTTAATCCCAGCAGAATGGATCTCTGTGAGTTCGAGGCCAGCCTGGTCTGAAGTAAGTTCCAGGACAACCAGGGCTACACGGAGAAACCCTGTCTTGAAAGAAAAAAAACCAAACAAACAAAAAGTATTTTCATAGACAGTAGGCAAAGATGGAGTGATGGCTAGATACCGGTAAACCAGATGTGTAGGGACAGAGAGCTCAGGAGAGCTCACGAGGCATCCCAGCTGCAGCTGCCTTGACTGTGGCACACCAAGTCAGCATATCTGCATCTGCTCTCCTTTTTCTTCAAAAAAAAAAAAAAAAAAAAAAAAAAAGCATCTGAAAAGCTGGCATTTGCAGCTGGGGAGAAGCAGGGTGTTCAGAGAGGCAGAGGCAAGGGGCTCAGAGCCCTCCTGGTCTTCAGAATACAAGTAGTCCTCCTGTGAGTGTGGAGTGGGAACAGGAAGGGGCACCAGAGTAAAGAGGACCCGGATCAGGGTGACGTCAGACACTGGAGAGGAAGAAGAGCCCCACAAGGTTTCCAGGGCCTTCCGGGGTGGACGCCGCTCACCCTGGGTCCTGTCATCTTCCCAGTTTGCACTGGGCACCCTGAGCCTTTGTGCAGCTTGCTGGCCAGGCCCAGGGGTCTCCTGGAATATATCTGTAATGTCCTTTCTTTGCTCACTCCCTCCCTCTCTCTCTCCTCTCTTCTCTCCTAGTCTCTTCTCTCTTCGTCTCTTCTCTCTTCTCCCTCTCTTTCCCTTTCTCTCTCTCCCTTTCTCCCCCCTCCTCTCTCTCTCCCTCTCCCCCCTCCTCTCTCTCTCTCTCCCTCTCCCCCCTCCTCTCTCTCTCTCCCTCTCCCCCCCTCCTCTTTCTCTCTCTCCCTCTCCCCCCTCCTCTCTCTCTCTCCCTCTCCCCCCTCCTCTCTCTCTTCCTCTCTCCCCCTCCTCTCTCTCTCCCTCTCTCCCCCTCCTCTCTCTCTCCCTCTCTCCCCCTCCTCTCTCTCTCCCCCTCCTCTTTCTCTCTCTCCCTCTCTCCCCCTCCTCTTTCTCTCTCTCTCCCCCTCCTCTCTCTCTCCCTCTCTCCCCCTCCTCTCTCTCTCTCTCTCTCCCCCTCCTCTCTCTCTCCCTCTCTCCCCCTCCTCTCTCTCCCTCTCTCCCCCTCCTCTCTCTCTCCCTCTCTCCCTCCCCCCCCACTGAGGTTAAGGGCCTGAGCTATCACACCTGGCTCCTTGTCTCTCGAAGGGCTTCTATTAGACATTCAATACTTCTCAAGGATACTGTCCCTTTCTGTAATTGTCTTGATTCCTTTGTAAAATGCCAATCCCAGTGTCCCCTCTATTTTGAACCCCACATTTAATCCCATAGACCTGAGCCTCCTTTTGCTTGGAATGAGCTTTTTGAGGAGTATGTCTAAGCCAAATGCTCAGCACTGATGGAAATTCAATAATTATAGTCATTATTTGCTAAGAACTCTCTGTGCATGGTCCATTCGATCTTCACAGCCACGTTAAAGAAACTATCTCCTGTAATCCCAGCACAGGCAAGAGAGGCAGAGGCAGGCTGATCTCTGTGAGTTCGAGGCCAGCATGATCTACAATGCAAATTCCAGGACAGTCAGGGTTACACAGAGAACTCCTATCTCAAAAAATAAAACACAACAACAAAAAAAAACCCCCAGGAAGATAAGAAATGACCGACACACTCATTTACACAAGAGGAAACTGGTTCAAAGAGGATAGTTCATTTTCCATATTGATTAGCTGGGAGCCAGGATTAGAACTGCTTGTCATCAGTACTAGGCCCTTGACTACCCCCCACCCCCCTGCAGTGTGGAGCTTCCAACTCAGTGGGGTGTACAGGGTGACTCCTGGGTCAGTAGGGTTAAAGACTCCTGACCACCCGATATGGCAGCAGGCTTAGGCCGGCTGCAGAGCCTTGGATTCTGGGCTGCCTTTTCAGGGTCACAAGGGTGGAGAAGCAGGAGGAAGGAGGAAATGGAGCTGAGTCAGATGGCTTGTGGAATCTCTGGCCTTTATTGAATTCTGAGAAGAGGAAAAATTAGAGCTTATTCCAACTATGTAAGATAATCAAGGGGCTCTGTACTGTTTACAGGCAGAAAAATCCCAGGCAGCCAGCACCTGCATGCCAGAGGCCAAGAATCTGTGAGATTCAGCAGCCGTGAGTGGATCCAGGCTCTGGGCTGCAATGAATCTAAATGGAAGGAGGAGGAGAGGGCAGACAGGAGGGACTTTTGGTTCTTGGTCCGTGTATTTATGGTTCCAACATTTCCTGCAGCCTTTGGTCTTGGCCCCTGCCCTGGCATGTGAGGCAGGCTACATAGTCTCCTGAGAATAAGAGAATATGGCCTGTCTCCCTCCACACTGTCACAGCCTCATGCTTCTATACCCCAGGCTCTATTATTTTTTTCTTTGGGGACCCTGGGCTATCTAATAGAACCTCACTCCTCAGCAACCCTCTTATTTGGAGAGAAACCTTTCTGGTTCGGAGCTCTACAGAAGTACATAGGGGCATGCAAGGCAGTATGCTTCTAGAAACCCTAAAATTCCTACACTCTAGCTCCAACAGGCAGAGCAGGTTAAAAAAAAAATCTAACATGAGAAACCTGAAGAGATGTTGTGGTAGGGTTTGTGGGTAGATGTAGATGTACCAACAGCATGGGCTTCCTATTCTCTGGAATGTCATTTGTTCATAATAACTCCAAGTATCTGAGGGTAAAGGTGCAACTCAGTTGGTAGAATACTTGCCCAACATTTGGGAGGCAGAGGCAGGCAGAGCTCTGTTTGAGGCCAGCCTGGTCTACAGAGTTCCAGGGCAGCCAGGGCTATTAAACAGAGAAACTCTGTCTTGAAAAAACAAAAAACTAAAAAATAAATAATCACAGCAACAACAATAATAATTCCAAATATCTGGGAGTAGAATATCCAATTGTTTCACTCATGCACATGGATGAATTCGGCCAACAACTGCTTGCTTGTTTATTAAATGTGTGCCCTGGGGCTAGTGGTGATATCAGGTGCTGATTATTTAGAAGTGTCTGAGAATGTCTAGATGGGGTGTTCCTCACTTGGGAGTGGGTACACATAAGAACCCCATTCTTGGGGCTTGAGAATTGATGTCTCAACAATTACTAGTACCTGCTGATCTTCCAGAGGACCAGGTTCAGTTCCAGCACTCACCACTAGTAGCTAATAACTATCTGTAACTCTAGTTCTTGGGCTGTGTTCTGGCACCCTCAGGCCCCGTCCTGCATGTACATGGTACATATACATATGTTCAGGAAAAACACTCCTACACACAAAAGAAAAACATATAAATCTTTTTTTTTTAAATCTACATACTGGTGTTCTATCTCACCCAGAATCTTTCCACCCTTCAGGCTGAGAATCATGATGTGGGTAAAGGTCTGCTTGTGAGGATCATGAGAAACTCCCCAGGTATTGGAAACACAAACTTCTGGTCTATACAGTCTAGTCTGCAGATTAGAGGTATATTTGTTTAGTTGTCCCTGTGAATCTTGCTTTGGGAAGCATAGGTATTACCTCATTCATTCCACTGGAACTTTTGCATTCTGTGTGTGTATGAAACGAGTGTGCATATTCTGTGTGTATGAAACGAGTGTGCATATTGTGTCTATGTGTGTGTGTGTAAAAGTGTGTGTAGTATATGCGTGTATGTGGTGGTATGTGCTTACATGTGGTATGTATGTGTGTTGTGTGTTGCAGGTGTTTGTGAGAGTGTGTAGTGTGTGAGAGTGTGTAGTGTGTGTATGAATGTTGTGACCGTGTGTGGGGATGTGATATATGTGTATATATGTGGTATGTGTGAGTGTATGTGGTATATTTGTGTACTTATGCATGCATTTATGTATGTGTGTGGTACAATTGTGTGTGTAATGTATTTGTATAGTGCATGTATGTATGTGTATGTTTATGTGTATGAGTTTGTCGTATAATTCTGTATACGTGTATGTAGTGTATTTGTGTGATGTGCGTATCCATTTGCATTTAAATGTGAGTATGTGGTATATTTGTGTATGTATGTATGTGTGTGGTATATTTGTGTGTGTGAATGGTATATTTGTGTGTATATATGTGTGTGGTATATTTGTGTATATATGTGTATATGTGAAGTGTATTTGTGTATGTGTGTATGTGGTATATTTGTGTGTGTGGTGCATTTGTGTGTATGCATATGTGTGGTGTGTGAATGGTATATTTGTGTATATATATGTGTGGTGTATTTGTGTGTATATGTGTATGTGTGAAGTGTATTTGTGTATGTGTGTATGTGGTATATTTGTGTGTGTGTGGTGTATTTGCTGTGTATATGCACATGTGTATGTGTGTGTATGTGTGTGTGGTGTATTTGCTATGTGTGTGTGGTGTATTTGTGTGTGTGTGGTGTATTTGCTGTGTGCATGCACATGTGTATGTGTGTGTATGGTGTATTTGTGTATATGTGTGTGTGTGGTTTATTTGTGTGTATGTGTGTGTGGTATATTTGCTGTGTGTGTGCATGTGTGTGTATGCTCTATCACCCTTGGCCCTATTCCCTTCAGGCAGGATCTCCACTGAACCTGGAGCAGGCCTCTGTGTTCCTCCTCCTGTCCCTGCTCCCCAGGGCACGCCTGAGAAAGGCCACACCTGCTCTTCATGGCGAGCTAGAGTGCCAAGCACCCATCCTTAGCTTTCTCAGCAAGCTCTTGTCGAACCTTGTGGTAATCACAGAGTTGCAGGCAGATCTCACCTTCCTGGGGCTCTCATGGGAACAAAGGACAGTCATGTCACTCTCCTCCCTATAAAGCTCCCCTAACATTCTCCCACCAGCCTCTTCTCTGCTGTGCTTCAGTTCTTGCTGTTCTGGAAAGCCTGCATGTTAGCTGCTCCTTCTAGAATGTTTCACACAGGCTCCCTCTGCTCGCTCTCTGCAGCTTCGCTTTACCGTGCTTGTTTACCTGGCACATATCACCTTCTAACATTTTCCGACTTCTCCTTTTACCAATGATCTTTCCACAGAGCACAAGCCCTTGGGAGGGGAGAGGCTCTTTCTGGATGTAGCCCAAGTGTCTAGAATAGTAGGTGTTCAGTAAATATTTGCTGAATGAACTGAGCAAATAATAACATGGGTAAGTGTGAAATGACTCCTGGAGTAAGTGTCGGTTTGAGGGAATGAATAAAGTGGCCTCTGAGCCCCTCCCAGCCCGTCAGCCCCTGTAATCTTTACTTCTGTTTTTTCTTTGATGCTTCAGTGTTTACAGGTAGCCTGTGTTTTGAGGCCACCCCTTCCGTTTCTTCCATCTCGGTGATGTTCCATGGAGAGGAACACATTTGGACGGTGGCCGGCAGCCCAGGGAACTCTCTCTGGCATTCCCTGGAGGGGATGGTTGGTGGACAGTCACGTATTCAGCCAACAGTGGCCACTGCGCACTCCAGAGGGCCAAGATAATAGGATTTTAGAACAATTGCAAAAATACTTCACATGCCATTAGGGACTCTAACAACAGATTAATGAGGCTCTGGGGCCTCAATCCTTCCTGAAAGCCAAAGGAGAGACAGGCTTGTGTAAAATGAAGGCCTGGTGACCTTGGAGTGCTGTACTTGAGGCTATCATGAGCTGCCAAGGCAAAGCTGCCTCTCTGAAGCCAAAGGCCAAACATCAAAGAAGTAATCCATCACTTAGAGCCCCGGAGGCGGAGGAGACATCAGCATTAACTCAGCCACCTGGCCCTTATTCATCCCAACCATGGGCTGGGGGCAGAGGGTCACTGGTCTGATGGCCTTAGTCAGGCCCTTTCCTGTCTCCACCCTCCCTCCCCACCCATCCTCCCTCTTTCGACATCTTTTCTTGGGGAGCAAGGAAGGGTCCAGCATAGCCGAGGAGAATCTGCCTGGTATTCTATTGGTGCATTCTTTTCCCAGGAAACAATGGGTTCAGGAAAGTTGATCTCAGGGGCCAGGAAGAGCCAAGGAAAAGAGTAACAATAGTGTTCTTGGGTGGGGGGTGGGAGATGTCGTCTGCCCACACTTTCTCAATGACCAGACATTCCTTGGTGTCCACAATACCTATTCTTCTTCCATTGTTCTGGGGCAGTCCCAGAAAGATGCTGCATACAGAGGATGGTGGTCTGCTACAAGCTCCTCAGGGAGAGCGGCCATCTGCAGGGAACCAGAGGAAACACTAGTGGCAAAGAAACTGAGTGGGCCAAGGAGGCTTTGGGGGAAGGGAGGGGAAGGGAATACAGGATGTGGAACAGCTACATGTGAGTGGGCATCCCACTGAGAGATGAGACAGAAGGCAGGGTGGTGTGTGTGTCTGTGTGTGTATGTGTGTGTGTGGTCTCACCTGTCCCAGGCTGGCCTTGAACTTGCTAAAGCATGACTGAATTTATGATCCTCTTCCTCTCAAGTGCGGGAATCATAGGCATGGGTCTTTCTGTTTATGTGGTATTGGGGACCCAAAGGTGTGGTAAGAGGTTTCTGGCCCTGACTTTTGGGCCTAGCCTCGAGGTTTAGGCCCACAGACCCACAGACGCGCAGAGACACACAGATGTTTACAATAGTTTTCAGCTGATCGGCCTAAGGCCCAGGCTTATCACTTGCTAGCTCTCTACCCTTCATCTAACCCATGATTCTTCCTGTTCAGCCATGTGGCTCCATACCTTTCTTTAGAGCAGCATAGTTGTCCTCTGCATCTTCTGGCTTCTCTCCAGCATTCTGCTCTGTGCTTCCTGTTCTCAGAGTTTTTCTTAGTCTGGTAGCCCTGCCCACACTTTCTTCCTGCCTTTGGCCAATCAGTGCTTTTTATTAAACCAGTGGGTAGGACAATTATTTACAATGAAGCAACACAATACCCCTATACAAAGGAGGGTTTTGAGCATTAAAAAATGGCAAGCACTCTACTAACTGAATCATAACCCCAATCTCTGCTCCTAGATGGCATCAAATGACCTCTGCCCCAAGAATCTCCTATAGTTCTTATGCCTGCAGATCCAAATCCAATTCTTCTATGCTTCCAGAGCTTCTACCACCAAGAGCAGCCCCATTCTTGGCTTTTCCCAGGCTTTGGCCACAAGAGCCTGCTCTTTCTCCTAAAGGTGACTCTTGTCTTTGGGCCTCAACTCTTTGCTTCTCTCTTTTCTTTAGTCTCCTACTAAAACTTGACCAGAAGTCCTTCCCAAACGTGCTGGCATCCTTGGTGCATGAAATGGCTTTTTCATCTGTTAGGATCCCGAAGACATATCACCACAGGTGATCAAAACCTCAACACGTCAGGCATTGTGCATGTAATGAAGTTGTCTCTTGTGAAGCCTAGAGGTCAGGGGTATTTGGTTCCCCTACTTCCATTACCAATATTCTGCAAAGTCTCTAAGTGAAGTCAATACCCTCCTTCTACCCTCCACCCCTGTATAAGATAGAGGTTGGGAACACAGCTGTAAAATGAGAATATAAACAACTTGAAGCAAGAGGCCTCCAGTACCCCACCTCTGACCTTACAAGTCAGGAGGTCCTGAAGTATGGTCCTTACAGATAACAGCTCCCACAGGGACAGAGGAAGTCTATGCTCAAACATTTTCTCCACGCTATGAAAAGAAAGTGTCTGTTCAAGTTCACTAAAACCATCATTTCCCAAGTTTACATGCCGGGAGAATCTGTTAAATACATGTGTGACAAGCATATATCAACTATTTACATTACCTAGAGCTTAGATATTGGACAGGCTTGAACCCCCACCTGTGTCTAAAGTGTTGTGTGACTTCAGCCAAATTCCTGGGTCAATCTGAGCACCAGATACCTACTTGCAAAATAAATTCCTTACATGGTTAAGAAAGCGAAGTACAGGTTTGCCACTTCTGTCCCGGGAGGACACATTAGTAGCTGATCAAGCTCACTCCTGTGGCCTTAAAGCTTCAGTTAAAAGCACTGGTTGCTCTTGCAGAGGACCTGGGTTCAATTCCCAGCAATTCAAGGCAGCTCATAATTGCCTATAACTTCAGTCCCAGGGCATCAGACATCCCCTTCTGGCCTTCTTGGGCACTTCTTCACACACAGGGTACTCAGACATGCACGCAAGCAAAACACCCACACACATCCAATACTCGTGTGTGTGTGTGTGTGTGTGTGTGTGTGTGTGTGTGTGTGTGTGTGTGTGTGTGTGTAAGATGCAGTCACGGCTTAGGGCTCTTGGGGACAAAGCAGGAGTGAGAACTCAGGAGAGTATTTTCCTGGAACATGACCAGGATCCTCAATGGTAAGCCAGATCCTTCTTTATCAAATAGCCAATAGGCCAAAGGGTCCTCTACCACACAACAAGCATTTTCTGGGGGTCACTTGTCCTGGATACCCTCTCCTTAGGATCCATTCTAGTTGTACATTTTGTCCTCCACCTCTGGCCCCAGGAATACTGCTAAGTCTGTGCCCCACACGACAGTCAAGTAGCTCCAGAAAATGATTCATGGAGCTGGAGAGATAGTTCAGCAGTTACTAGCATTTGTCAGTCTTGCAGAGGATCCCAGGTTCAATTCCCAGCATCCACCTGGTGGCTCATGACTATCTGTAGCTCCAGTTCCAGGGGATCTAATGTCTTCTTGTGCCCTCCACAGGGATGGGGCATGCAAGTGGAGCACAATCATGCACGAAGGTGAAATACCTATATAAATTTAAAGCATTGTATGAGGCTGAAAAGATGGCCCATTCTTCTTGTTTAAGAGCCATTCCTCTTGTTTACTTGTTTCCTTCCAGAAGACTTGAGTTTGGTTTCCAGCACCCACAGGGTGGCTCACAACCCACTGTGACTATAACTCCTATGCCTCTGTTTTCTACACGCACCTGCACTCACACGATACCTACACAGACACCTTCATCTCATTAAAAGTCGTAAAAAAAAAATTAACAAATAAAACATTTTAAATAAAAATAAAGCTTTGAAGGTGAGTCCTTGCTCTCTTGCCCCCTCAGACCTGTTGCCAATCTCACCTTTCTCTCCTCTGGGGAAAAGGGACTGATTTAGACCGCAGCATCCTTCTGAAAGTGGTATCACCTGTCCGCAAGACTCCGCTCCATAAAAGTCTTCCTCCTGAGAGCTCAGGGAAGTGGTAGACACCATGGTTTGATCTTTGCAGAAGAAGCAAGTGAGGGGCAGTGGAGGGATCTGCTCAAGGTAAAAAGGCTAGCGTTTCATGTTCCTGCCCTGTGAATATACGTGGTTTCTACCAACTAGAGCTCTGCAGAGGGGGTAAGGTGTATCCTGGCACCTGCATAATCACCAGCAGTGGTGGAGATGGGGTAGAACCTGGATCAGAAACACTGCTACGCCAAATCTGTCTGACAGGTGGTTAGGATGGGGAGCCTCAGGTTGATGATGAGGAGCTAAGCTAGCATGAGCATCTTCCTTAAAGCTTGGGTGGAAGGCATGCAGAGGCATTGACGCAGGCATAGAGGAGGGAAGGGCCCAACATTTGGCCCTGGAGCCTTCTACCTTGGCAGGACCAGCCCAACGGGAAGCTACGGTTGGGAGGACCAGGCTAGGTGCGGCAGGCCTGCAGGCCAGACCCGGCTACTTGAGAACCCAATAGATTACTGAAGAGAATTCCATTCTAGAAAAGGTTTGAGACATGCTGGCCATGCATCCTCCTACATCCTTAGGATTCTGGGTCTGGAAAAGCCTGGGTCTCATCACCTTCACAGTCACAGCCCAATAGTAAATCTGTAAGAAGGGATGTGCCTAGAGGTGAAGATCCCACAGGCCACTTGCCTGCTCCTGTGCTTGGCTGCCCCTCTTAGAGGCTACTGATGAGAATTTGAACCATAGCTGTTAAAGAAGGACCACAGTACAAACTAAGGTGGGCTTTGGACTCGTGGATTGTGGGTCTGACTTCACTCCCCCCTCCAGCCCTTCTCCAGTGTCCCACTTACAAAAGGGCAGCACTGACTCTGCCTCAACCCTCTTGGCTTTCTGTGATGACCTCAACTCCCTTTCTAGCCACACTTCCATTCTACCTCCTGCCCATGCTACTTACAGACCAGCTGGTCACTCTGCACTTCCTTTTTGAGGACAGTAGCTCTAACACTTGTCAGGACTGAAGCTGTACCCTGTCTACAACCCTTCTGTTCCGGCCACCTCTCCCCTACCAACGCAGCCCAGATCAACACCCAACTGAAAGAGCTTCAGTGGCAACACTCTGACAAGCCTTAGAGCCCTGTCCATCAGCTTCTTTTGTTCACTTGGTTGCAGTGTCTACCTGCTCTGCCAGGAACTCGCTGACTCAGCCTCCTAAGTATGGATCTTGGTCACTCTGTTTTTGAGCTTTTATTGAGCCTAGATACAAGGTCTAAACATAATGGACATTCCAGAGTTGGCTGGACCAGAACGCAGATTTTTTGCTCTGTTTTCATTCCTCTCTCTCTCTCTCTTTCCAGGGTCTCACTCTATAGTCCTAGCTAATCTGGAATTTACTATAATAAACTAGACAGATAACAAGCTCATAGAGATCTGCCTGCCTCTACTTCCTGAGAGTTGGGGTTAAAAGTGTGAACCACCATACTTGATTCTTATACATGGCTTTGCTTTTATTTATTTACTTTATGTTAATTGGCGTCTCACCTGTCTGTGTGTCTGTATGAGGAGGTCAGATCCTCTAGAACTGGAGTTACAGACAGTTATGAGCTGCCATGTGGGTGCTGGGAATCCAACTTGAGTCCACTAGAAGAGCAGCCTTAATCACTGAGCCATTTCTCTATCCCTATGCATAGCTTTTTAAACATAGATTTGGGAGATCAAACCCTATGTCTCAAACCAGCTGAGCTATCATCCCAGGCCCTATTGAGCTTTTCAATGGTTACACAGGTCCTAGGTTGCTACTTTGCCTTAGGCCCTTGCCTAGAATTCCTCCTACTCAAGACTACCACCTCCCTGCAGCTCTGGCCTGACCACTTGATATCCCAATGGAGCCTCCTGGCCCAATCTATCTCTCCCTTGTCTCTTAAGCTTGCTTCGGATCAGGCTCTCCTGGTCTGAGCTTGCTGAGTCCTGGGGTGCTTCCCTGTGATTCTGTACTCTAGTCTCCAGGACTACCCTGCTTACATCAGCTGTTAGCCCTCTGGGAAGTTCTCAAGAGATCATCTATTCACTAGCAACTCCTACTGCCAGCCTCTGCCCCATGTCAGGCCCAGACTGGAGGGAGCGAGGCCTGCCACAGAAACAATCCAGACCTGCCCTCAGGGCGATCACAGTCTGGTGACAAGCATTTTTGGAGCACATTACTACCTGTTATTGCAGAAGCAGGTGCTCTGTGGGTTAGATGTGAAAACAGAGCTAAGTCTGGGAAGATGGAGCTGAGCCTTTGCAGGCTTTCTGGCTATTTGGCCTTTACCCTTCACCTAATCATGACATTTTTGATGTCTTTGGTCTTTTGCTACAGAATATTATCTTAAGATGTGTTACATTTGTTTATGCTTTGGAACATTGTTTAACGATGCAAAGGTGTTGCCTTCTTTTATGCTGCATCTGTTTAACTCTGTGAAGCTGTGTTACTGTGCCTGCCTAAAACCCCTGTTGGTTTAATAAAATGCTAAACAGCCCAATATCTAGGCAGGAGAAAGGATAGGATATTCCAGGCTGGCTTTACTAAATATAAAATATATCACCACAGTCTTGTGTAGCAAAGTTGTACAAACTGTGACTGATGTATGCCTAAGGATGAGGCCGTCAAGAAGTTTGTCTTTCAGAACGTTGTAGAGGCCTTTGCAATCAGGGACGTTTCTAAAACAAGCATCTTTGATGCTTATGTACTTTCCAAGTTCTGTGTCAAACTGAGTTACTATGTGAGATGCACCAATCATAGTAAGGTGGTTAGAATCGATCTTGTGAAGCCCTGAGGACTGAACACTTACCGATATTCAGACCCTGGTGCTGCCCCACAACCTCCACCAAAGCCCATGTAAGGAGCCATCCTCATAAGGGCAGAAGAAAAATTCTCCTGGGGAAAATATACTAAAATCAAACAAAACAACCCATAAAATGATCCCACCTCTTCCCTACCTGAGCCCAAGCCCATGGGACGCCTCAGTTCCCAGTACGGCCATTCCTACCCATTTCCTGTGCCCTCACACAAGCTACCAACCCTTTTCTGAACTGTTCTAGTCTTTGAGCATCCAGCATGTGGGAGGAAGAGCAAGATCAGAAAGTCAAGGTCATCCTTAGCTATATAGAGAACTAGTAGTTAACATGAGCTACCCAAGACCCTGCTTTAAAAAAAAAATACATGAAAATACAAACAAAATATTTCCAATCTCTTCTGAGTCTTCTCACTTTGAACTTCACCATTGCTGAGGAGACTCAGCGATGTGTGCTCAGGTTCATCTGTGCTCTCTGTATCTTGGGACAATCCCATGGGGACTCCACAGACTTAGGGCTCAGGACAAGCACACTCTCCACAAGGGTTTTGCAGACACCTCTAAGTTAAGCAAAACATGCCTTCTCTGAGCTCCAGCCTTGAATGTCAGTCAGATCCTTTCATACTTCATGCCTGTCCTGTCTCGGGGTGGAAAGGGGGGACTCAGGGTGTCTCTGCTATGTCTCCAGGACTAGCTAGGTTGAATTGTTCAATAAACATTGGACAAACCAACTGTCTTAGTGAAAATTCCTTTTGTTACAAGTTTATGTTAAAAGGAAGTATCTTTGGAAAAAAGTCTTCAGTGACAACTGGGAGCTGCTGGCCCAACCCAGGACCTCAATTCACTTGCTTTTTCAGCCCTGTTCTAGATCCTCCCCAGGGTGAGGGGGAACAACCATCTGTAAATTTCTGATTCTAGAATGCTGATTCTTTGCACACTCACATTGAGAAATCTCAGGGAAGGAGCTAGGGATGTGGTTCAGTGGTAGAGTATTTGCATGAGGCCTTGGGATCAACCCTCATTCTTAAGGGAGGAGGGAGGGATGAGGGAGGGAGGAAGGAAGGAAGGAAGGAAGGAAGGAAGGAAGGAAGGAAGGAAGGAAGGAAAAAGAAGAGCTAGCTGGAGAGATCACTCAGGGGTAAACTAGAGGTCGATTCTCAGCATCCATATGAGGCAGCTCACAAAGGACTCTAAATCCAGCTCTAGGGAATCCAACACTGTTATTGAATAATCTTTTTGTACACTGTGAAGATGTGTTTTTGCCAAGGTGCCTTCTTATTGGTTTAATAAAAGAGTTGATCAGCTGGTAGCTAGGCAGGAGATATAGGCAGAACAGCCAGATACAGAGGACTCTGGGAAGAAGAAGGGCGGAGTCTCAGGAGTCTCAAGAGACCTAAGAGAGAAGCAAGATGAACGCGTTGAAAGAAGGTACTGCCATGTGGCAAAGGGTGGATAGGAAATGGGTTAATTTAAGTTATACGAGCTAGCTAAAAATAATTCTAAGTTATTAACTGAGCATTTTAATTAATAATAAATCTGTGCATTTATTGGGGAGCTGGAGTTCCTGACGAAAAACTCTACCTACACAACACTTTCCTCTATATTCTGTGGGCAGTCACTCTCACATGTGTATACCCCTCTACCATTACATGTATATCTAATTTTAAAAATTAGATAAATCTCAAAAAATGAAAATTAAAATTAAATTTTAATACAACAAAACATTCTTTTTTTAAGATCTCAGGAGAGAAACCCAAGAGCCACGGTGAGCAGGAAAATTAAGAAGATGGAGTTCACATTCAAAGCTCAGGCTGGAGATGATTGACAGAGGATGAAGAAGGTGAAGAAAATTCCTAGGAACAAGAGCATGATGCTCTAGGCAGACAAAGTTGGCCATTGCATGAGTGCATGCATGCACATGTGAGTGAGCCAGGGGTTGTGTGGTCCTCACAAAAAATTGTAGCATTGGCAAAGCATTCTCGGGTTCTTACGAAAGCTCTACGAGCTCACATTTCACAGCTGAGGAAACAGGCTCAAAGTCACACACTGAATAGTGCAGCCAGACTTCACCTCCTATGGTGGCAGATGTGTACCCTTAGGGGTTTCCTCCCTCTTCAGCATAGACTGCCAGGCCTCTCCCAAGCAATCACTGGGGAAAGGGGCAAGTACTTGCATGGCAGGGAGAGAGGGAGGGGAGGGGTTTCGGCCAGGAATCAAATCCAGACTCATTTCTCTACCAGCTCCTGTCGTAGAATATCTTGCCTCAATGAGCATTGCATATGAGTCCTGGCTGTTTGAGATTGTGTCATCCTTACTTTGTGGTTTAATTATGATCCTATTGATGATCAGCTTAGTCTGTGAGCAGGGTTACTAGGGCCTAGGGCATGGGAATCATGATCTAGATGCAGACAGAAAGCCTTTGACGTGGGACTTGGAGGTCAGGTGGGCCACTGGGATTTATCTCCCACTAGCTCTCTGCCAAGCACGAGAGAGCACCTCCTTTTCTTTTGCACCTCATTTTTTTGGTGTGCTTTCGAGCTAATTCTTAGTGCTTTTCCCACAGGATCCCGGTCAGCTGCTGCGCTGAGTTCTTATGAGCAAGGCCTGGATCTGTTTACCTTACTTTCCCAGAAGCTGAGGTTTATGTAGATTATTTGCAGAGGTGGCTTCAGGACGTCCATTAATGGTGTATGCAGGCCCCTTTGGAATCTGCCGAGTCACTTCTACAAAGAAGTGGAGTCTTTTGAATTTGAACTTGCCTTGACTCGCACGAACCAGAAAGATACAGCAGGACGGTCATCAATGGGTATGGCAGTTTTAGCTTTGATCCTCTGTCATCCTGCCTCTTCCAAGCTGATGTGTATAGACCTCATCTGATCTACCAGGTGAACCTGAGAGACTGCAAAACAGACAGCATCTCGTGAAACCCAGGGTAGCCTAGGATGTGTAGCTGTGGATGATCTTGAGTTTCTAATCCTCCTGCCTCCACCTTCTGATGGTGAGCATTTAGTCAGTGCTGGAGAATGAGCCTAGGACTTCGTGCATGCTAGGTATGCCAGGCTGCATCTCTAGGCCTGTGAGTCCTATTTTTGCCACATATATGTCACATGTTTTTCCATGTCTGAAACTGTTTATCAGCACGTATTTATCGGATATATCATGCCAGGGGATAATAATGAAAAGACAGTATTTGTGGCCTCAGACTCTGCGAAACTGATGGCCTAGCGAGCAATATAGACATTAAGCAAATCCTTATAAACACCAACAACTTTTCGCTTTCCAAAGTTCTGAGATAATTTTGGATTGTAAAAATGAAGAGAATCTTCACATATCCTTCCGTCAGTTTCTCTGAGATGACCGTCGACATCTGTTACACTGTGTAAACACTGACACCGATCACTGCCTTATGTTACGGAATATTAGCTTAAGATGTTACATTTGTTCATGCTGTAGGACATTGTTTAATGATGCAAAGATGCATTGTATTCTTTTATAATGTATTTGTTTAACTCTGTGAAGGTGACTTACTTTGCCTGCCTGAAACACCTGATTGGTCTAATAAAGAGCTGAACAGCCAATAGTTAGGCAGGAGAGGGAGAGGCAGGGCTGCTGGGCAAAGGGAATAAATAGGAGGAGAGATCTAGGCTCAGGGGAAAGAAGAGCAAGGGGTGAGAAAAGGAGAAGAGGACACCAGGGGCCAGCCACAGAGTAAGAAGGGAAGAAAGACATATAGAATAAAGCTAAAAAGCCCAGAGGCAAAATGTAGAAGAAGAGAAACTGGCTAATTGAAGTTAGAAACACTGGCTAGAAACAAGCCAAGCTAAGGCCAGGCATTTATAAGTAAGACTAAATCTCTGTATATTTATTTGGGAGCTGGGTGGCAGGCCCCCAAAGATCAAAGAGAAGAAAACAAACAAGCAAGCAAACAAAAAACCAACTACAGTCTTGCCTTCAGGGCAGTCCTGTTTTCCAGCTGACTATGTTCCAACATCCCATTCTGTAACTCAGGCTCTACTTGGTCGGCTCCTTAGTCTCCTTCAGCCTGTAGCAATTTCTCTGTCTTTCCTTGCTTATCATAATCTTAAAACTTAAAAAAAGAAAGGTAGGCATGATAGCTCATGGCGTTAATTCCAGAACTCGGGAGGCAGAGGCAAGTGCCTCTCTGAGTTTGAAGCCAGCTGGTCTATAGAGCAGGTTCCAGGTATATATATATATTGTGTGTGTGTGTATGATTTGCCTGCAGGTATGTCTGTGTTATCTATATAACTGATGAGGGCACTGGTCCTCTGGGAGTTGCAGACAAGTTGTAAGCTACCATGTACGGGCTGCCAGTAGGACCAAGGTTCTCTGTTAGAGCAGCAGTTGCTCTTAATCATTGAGCAGTCTCTCCTAGAGACTTTTTGAGACTGGGTTTTATTATATAGTACTAGCTGACCTAGAACTCATTCTGTAGACAAGGCCAGCCTGAAACTCTCAGAAATTAATCTGTTTCGGCCTCCCAAATGCTAGAATTAAAGATGTGTGTGCCATCACATCCAGACTCCTTAAGACTTTTTAAGAGTACTGGCCCAAGACTTGGAAAAGGTCCAATGGATAAAGCCACACGGTTGAAAAAGAGGACCTGTTCCTGAAAGTTGTTCCCCTGCCAATAATAAATATAAATGGATAATAATAAATGTAAATGTAAAATTACATGCCGAGGCTATATGATATGACCTTATCGCAAGTAAAATAACAAAAAGAGATTGGTTAGTTATTTGTAGAGTGTCCATGAATTTGTGATATTTTCTCTTATGTAGATGCGTGTTGCACCTTAGTGGATAGGGTACCACAGATGTGACCTGCCCTTCTTGGTACATTACATCCAGGGCCCATGATTTCATTATCTCCAATTACTGGTGGCACTTTGTGTGGTGACTGGTCACTTAAGATTTTTCCACTCTAAAGTCACAAGTTTATCAATATAAACTTTGTAATCAATATAAAAATTGTTTTGAGGCCAGGCTTGGTGGCATGCACATTTAATCCCAGCACTTGAGAGGCAGAGGCATTCAGATCTCTGTGAGTTCAAGGCCAACCTGGTCAACATAGCAAGTTCTAAACCAGCCTTAGAAACATTATGAGATATCATCTTTAAAAATATATATTTTGGGGTGGGGGGAGAGTATACACCTGAGCACAGATGCATGCATCTTTTTGAAGGTGTGTCCAGAGGGGGGGGACACTGAGTGCTCTGCTCTATCACTCTCCACCTGATTCCCTTGAGACAGGGTCTCTCACTGAATCTAGAACATTCTAGTGGCTAGTGAGACCCAGAGATCTCTTTACCTTCACATGCCCACAGCCTCTCCACAGCTCTGAGGTCATAGCCTACCTTTGTGTGAGTATGGGATCTGAATTTGGGTCTTTATCCTTCTGCAGCAAGCTCCTTTACCCACTGAGTTACCTCTCCGGCCAGGGAAGATTATGTTAAGATTATGTGAATACTACTGTTTCATAAACTTTTCAGCTACCAAATTTGATGTCTAAGGATGGCAATGACTCTGGAGATCTGGTTCTGACAGTGACTTGGGATTTTCCTCGTTCCTCTGCCATCATTACATGGAATGTCGTGATGAGCACTCTAGAATGAACAGCCTTGACAGCTCTGTAGCTCTGAAAGTTTGCTGGAGTGATGGCCCCCTGCTTATTACTGCTCTTGCAGAGGACCTGAGTTTTGCCCGTTAGCACCCAAATCAGGCTGTTTACCATGATCTATCACCCCAGTTCTAGGGCATCTGACACATTCTCCTGCCCTCTAGGGTAACTGTTAGGTTTTCTGGCCCTTGGTAGCTACTTGGTAAATACACTATTTTAACATGGCACCATCAGAGCACACCACATGCAGAAGGCACACCCCTTTCATCCATATGCAGGATCAGGTGTGACTGTGTACCCACCCCCACACTACCTGGTTACACCCCTTTCATCCATCTGCATGATCAGGTATGGCTATGTAAACCTGCCCCCCACCTGTGCCCTTAAAATGCAAAGACCCTACATGGTTCATTCTTTTTCTTCTGTCTCCATCTTCTCTTCACGCAAGCTTTTTAAATAAACTCTAGCATGGGTTACTGGTACTGTGGTTTGTTCCCTGTATGCGTTAACAACAGCAACCCCCCCCCCATCTACATAAATAATAAAAGAAATATTTTTAGAAAAAGAAAGATTTCCTCAGAACAGACAGTTGTGGCCTCTCCCTCTCCAGACTCTGTCACTCACCCTCCAGAGGCTTTCCAAGTCCCTAATGCTTTCATTCTCCATCTAGTCAATTTCCTCAAGGCTTCAGTCAGCTTTGCTGGAGCCATGATGAAATTCTCATTAATAAAGCTTCTCTGAGATGGTGAGGATTTGGTCCCTCAAAAAGTATTGAGTCTAACCTGGGAGTAAGGCACCAGGTCCTGGCTTGAGGGGCTAATTTCAGCCAAGGTCTGGCCTTGCTGGCTCTGCTGAAGTGAGTGCTTGGAGGGTAAGGTAGAGACCTCTTCTTTAAGCACAATGGCTAGCAGAGCAGGAAACACATTCTTGGTGGATTCATTTCCCAGCTCTTATAAAGCTGGTGTGGAAGACATAAGGACCTAGAGCCCAGAGGACAGAATATTCACACTCCACAGCTCTCTCCAGTGTCCTTCTGTGTCATTGTCTTTGTGTTGTAACTGGAGTGTTACTATAGGAGTCAAAGGCAGCTCAACATGATGGGGTCAGAGGGTGGAGAGGCAGAGTGGCTTTCCTTGTCCCTAAGGGAGACAACGGGAAACATTTTCCTATTTGTCCTCAATAAACAGTCATGTATGTCCAGCTGGAAGGTAAAGGGATGCGCTACCAGCTGATCCCATGTGGTGTCAGCTCTTTTGTGGGAGACAAGGTCTTATGTAGCCCTGGCTGGCATCAAACTTGCTATGTATGTAGCTGAAAATCTCTTTGAACTTCTGATCTCCCTGTCTTTACCTACCTTCCAGTTTGGAGATCACAAACGTGCTACCACACCCAGTTTAGATTTGAAAGTTATTAATAAAGCTGTAAGAGAGTCAATAATAATAATAATAATAATATTAGTCATAATGACATTGTTTCCATGGACTGAACATTTGCCCTATTCCAGAATTCATGATAAAGCAATCGTTTCAACCCTTGGGTGTTGACTCCTCTGAGAAGCGTTTCATATCAGATATCTTACATATCAGATATTTACATTACAATTCATAGTAGTAGCAAAATTACATTTATGAAATAGCAATGCAATAATTTTATGGTTGGGGGGTCACCACAACATGAAAAACTGTAATAAAGCATCACAGCAGTAGGAAGGTTGAGAACCACTGTGCTAAAGGGGCTTCATATATTCTCTTACAGGCCCCTCTAGTATGGCCCCAGAATTCAGATTAGTCACCCTACTTTTAAGAGGGGTTCAGGGAGCCTGTCTCCCTATTACAAACTTTACAAATGCCATTGGCTTATTGTCTAGGTATGTGTGGAAAGTTTAAGAAGCCCTGACCTAGAGTGACTCTCTGCCATCCACTTACTTCAATCCCCTTCAGTCCTCATGTCTATCAAATGGAAGCAAGAAAACTGAGGTTGCAGGGCTGTGTCCCACAGAACATCAGCATAGCATAGCATAGCATAGCACAGTATAACATAGCACAGTACAGCATAGCACAGCACAGCACAGCACAGCACAGCACAGCACAGCACAGCATAGCATAGCATAGCATAGCATAGTATAGCATAGCATAGCATAGCAGCACATAGCGTAGCACAGCATAGCATAGCAGCACATAGCATAGCATAGCATAGCAGAGCAGAGCAGAGCAGAGCATAGCATAGCATAGCATAGCAGAGCAGAGCAGAGCAGAGCAGACAGATGGGCTCCGGAAGTATACAGCTAGGCTGTAACCTCTTACTTCTTCAGGCTGTAGCCCTTCCTAAGCTGCCCTCTGATCCCAGTGACAATGCTGAGTGTGCTGTGAAACCCACTTTTCGGTCCCAGCACTACAAACACCAACCAACCAAATTCCAGCCTGCCTGCAACACCTGGGTTTTTCCCAAGTTTTTTTTCTGGTAGACCTTAGGTCTAGCATGTGGGCTGGTCATGGTGACCTACTTGTCAAGAATGTATATGGCTGTCTGCTTCTGGTGTTGAGTCAGGACCCAGGAGTTCTGAGGTTATTCCTGTTTAACCTGACCTTGTCTTGCTTTGTGCTCTCTGCTGCTGGTAGAGGGGGGTGAGTTTGCTGCCTGCTTGCTTAGTTGGAGGTACTACTTGGGCAAATATATATATGTGAATTTCATCTCATCCACTTGCTTGTCACTCACTGAAGATGTTGGTGTTTGCTTAGAGCACAGATGAGTCTATGGTTTCAAGGCTTGCATGCATGTCTATGTAGATGTAGATGCAAGTCCATAAGAACATGTACATTAACGGGGCAGTGGTGGGCATGCCTTTAATCCCAGAACTTGGGAGGCAGAGATAGGCGGATCTCAGAGAGTCCAGGGCCAGCCTGGTCTACAAATCGAGTTCCAGGACACCAGGACTGTTATACAGAGAAACCCTGACTTGGGAGAGAGGAGGAGGAGGAGGAGGAGGAGGAGGAGGAGGAGGAGGAGGAGGAGGAGGAGGAGGAGAAGAGCTGTGTTAGGACTAGAGAGATGCCTCAGTCATAAAAAGCATGGCTTCTCTTACAGAGGACCCTGGTTTGGTTCCCAGCACCCACATGGCAACTCACAACTTTCTCCAGTCTTAGAGATCTGATCCCTTCTTCTGGCCTCTCTAGGCAAAGCACAAATGTCCTACACATATGTACATGTAAGCATAACACTCAGGCCCATAAAATTTACTTTAAAGAGAATATGTATGTGCATATGCCACCAAAGGGGAACGATGCCTGCAGTTCAACCTTCAGTGTCACCAAAGGAGCAGGATGGTAAAAGTCTTGTAATTCCAGCACTTGAGGGGTGAGAGGAGCCAAAGTTCAAAGTCATCTTCCTTGGTAACATAGCTAATCCAAGGCTGGTTTCCGAAGCGATCCACCTCTCTGCCCCTTGATTTCAGAGGATGCAGGGAAGGAACACTTGTGGGTTACTGAATGATCTGAACACCTCTGACTGATGCCTTTATTCATATTCTAAACTTGGGACCTTAGTACCAGAAAGTAAACCTGAGAAAGAGAATTTGGTCTGATCCCACTTCTGGCCTGAATCCAGAGGGATCCCAGGGCTTGGCAGAGCCAGGCAGAAGCAGCTCCAGGTAGGAGCAGCTCTCTTGGGGGTGGAGGGACCTGTTGTTCCCACGGCTGGGCTGGCCTGGGCTCACATGGCTGTCAATGCCTGGGCCTGACTCAGGGGCTAGCCATCCTGTAGGACCGGTTCTGGGCTCACACACCCACAGCTGCCTGCCCAAGCATTCCTTTTGGTTCAGCCCAGGCCCTGGAGCTCAGCTTCTCTTTCTCTGACCTGGAGGACTCCACCCACAAAATCCCTGTCAACCTCTCAGCTGCAGAGAATGACAGGGGGTCTGGTCAGTGGGGAGGGGCTTGGGACCTCTGATCAAAATATTCCCAGGGATTCTACTGTCTGAGCCACAGGTGGCCTGTCTTGCTCAGGGCCACATGTGGCTGCAGTGTAGACAGGGAGCATACCGTGCACAATTCTGTCGTCTCACCTGAGGCTCCTTCTCAGCCAAGCAGAGCCCCACTGACAAGTGGTCCCTCAGCCTGGGAATGCCGCACTCTTCTGTCTTCTGCTCATGTGGAAACACAAAAGAAGCCAAAGAGGGGAAATGATACTCCTAGTAGGCCTGATAGCCAAGGGGAAAGCATTCCTAGGCAAAGGAATAACATGAGAGGCTTGGAGCTGAGGGCCACCATGAACTGGACCCTTCCAAGTATTATTTAGAGGCTGGATATGTGCAGATGCCTGATGCCTGTTCAAATCTAGAGCCAGAGAAACAGATGTGGGCCAGTTCTTGTCTAGAAGATTCATTCAATACTTTGAGCACCCCTGTGCTTTGCTTGGCATAGCATACAAAGATCAAACAGATAGTAGGGGCATACCAGGGTTTAGAAACATATTTTGGCTTATTTTGACTGTCCTGCCTCGATAAATATCTGTAACGTGAATGAATAAATAAGTGAGGAGAAGAAGAGATGTCAGAGTCACTTTAGGGAAACAGGAGAGCCCAACAGCCGTACCGAAGCAGAGAGCCCACGCCTTAGGAAGGAAGGCTATTGTGCTGTACAAATGTGGGATCTAAATTTGGATCCCTAGACGCCATGCAAAACATTGAGCATGGTCATGGTCTACCTGTAATCTCATCCTTGTGAGGTATAGAGACAGGGGGATTCATGAATCTTGCCAGCAGACAAACTAACTCCAGGTTTTGAGAGACACTATCTCAGGGAAATAAGACAGAAATAAGGTAGCCACCCAACATCCTCCTCTGTCCTCTTTACATGGGCATACACACCTGTGTACACACACACACACACACACACACACACACACACACACACACACACACACATTTCACATACAAATATACTACACACATCTTCACACAAAAATAAAAGTCTTCATCGTTTTCAGGGCAAGTCTTTGCAGTGACTTGCACAACTGCCACTGTGCCATAGAGATGCTGGCGTGCTTGCTACTGATGCAATCTGCTGTGAGGATTTCCACAGTGTACTGTGTTGAGCAAGCAGAGGCTGCAGAGGAGAGTCTGGACAGGCCTCTCCCAGCTAGAAATGGCACTGTCCTAGAGGGCCAGACAGATGCAAGAAGGGTCAATTGTAACAGAGAAATGACCATATAGTTGCATAATACACCTGGAATGTGTCCTTAGGTAGGAACAGTTGGACTTGCAAAACATACCTATTTCAGGACAAATCATGACATTGACCTTGCTCCAAATCCAAAGCTGTTAGACTATTGGGAAAGAGGAATAACATGTTCCTATAGCAGTGTACTAGCCACTGCTGCTGCTGTTGGGGACAGGGGTTTGCCTGGTGGGACAGAGAAGGGCTAAGACAGAGGCCATAGAGTCATGTCTTGGTAGGCTGGCTAAACTGCCCAGACTTCCAGACTGCTAGTGCCTTAGCAACTGAGATCTCAGCTTCCTCCACCTCCAGTTCTACGCCCCACCTTGAAGAGACAAAGATAAGCCCTGAGCATCTCCCAGAACATAATCTCTTTGGGCAAACATGGGGCTCAGAGCTCCAAGCAAAGTTAATAATGAAGATGTGTAAGTGGCCCATTAACAGGTCCCTTACAAAGTCTGGGATAGACTCAATCTTTTGTACTATTTTTCTTAGAAATGATCCTCTCAATTAAATACGTTTCACACTTTAAAACAGACAGTCAACTCTGTAGAGCCAAGACTCGTTGACCCTTTGGCCAAACCTCATGAGGAACTCTTGCCCCATAGCAGGCTTGGGATCCATGATGCAAGCTACAACGTAGAGCAGACAGTGTCCTTTGCAGTTTAAGGGAAGTGTAATAGAGCTGCTGGGCTCAGGGTTCAGGGAAGGATCCTGCCAACTATAGAAAGTTCAAGGAGTCATTTGGGAACTAACAGGCCACGTGAAAAGTGGATCAAATGACATTTTAATAGTGTTCATATGGTCCACGGATGGGGCATTTAGTGCTGCCCCATGCTTGACTGCTGGCTTAAAGTAAATGCTGTGATATAGGATATTACTGAACCGTGCACTTCAAAGGGGAGATTTCATGGTATATGAAGTCTAGCTCTTTCCGAAGGATGCTGAACAGTCAGTTGCTGTGGCAACTGAGACATAAGCTAGCCCAGGAAGACATTGCTGTCATGAGGTCTCCAGCAGACTTAGTCACCCAGCAAGGACTGAAGGAGTGAGTATGGGTCTGCTAGATCCCCATTTGGGTTAAGAAATAAGGTGGTATGTAGATCTGAAAATAGTTTCCTATGTAGTTGGGGTCCTCAGGGACCATGGAAAAGCTTTGGTTCTCTGTAGGTTTGTACTTGTTTACTGCCTCAGCTTTTTACATTGTTAGCAAGCTCTCTGAGTTTGGCACATTCTCATGCCAAGGGAGAGTTAATAGTTAACCAGAAGGTGAGAGGAGAGAAGCCATGAGAAACATGGCTCCCGGAATGCTATGCTTCTCCACTATCCTGAGCCATAGTCCTCCACCCCTCTTTTGTAGTGATCCTAGATGGGGGCAAGACAAGAAGATTGGAGTTCAGATGAGGTTGTCCCCTAAGAGACAATTTGGTTTCCAAAGGGCCCAGCAGAGCCACCCAGGTTCTAGCATAGACTTCACCCCTTTGCAGGTGTCCAGACACCGGAGGCAATAACTTCTCTCCTCCGAGTCTCTCCAACTCCCAACTATTGATTAGCAACTCGTTTCCAGGACTCGGTTAGGGTGGATTGCAGTGTGCTGAGTAAGCTGCTTAGTTCTTTCCGAGATGCCTTGCAAGGGAGCACAAATAGTCAAGGGGGATGTGTGTTTCAAAACAGAAAATACTGCTGCCCCTAACCTTTCTCTGGGACACATGGCCAGACAGATACATACCTACATATGAATATGCTGGACACACTGGGATCCATTTATCTTTTGGTCTACAGGAAGGAAACAGAGATGTGACTATGGACTAGATCACACAGAAAGCAGACAGCAGGGTCCATAGTCACTTGCAGAATTGCTGGGAAAGTCTTTGCATGTACTGATTTCCCCACTCGTCCTACTCTGTTCCTATGAAAAGCAGGCTGGCTTATTTAGAACCCCAGCTTGGTCACTCACTAACACAGTTGTTGAGTCTCCACACCTGCCCTGAAGACACTTCATCCATGGTCATAGGAACTTAACTTGCTCTTAATCTATGGCCCATCTGGCAGTCTGCTGCCCTATGGTCAGACTTAAATCCACTTGCACCCCGAATGGGGAAATCAATGCCAAGATTAAGGGGTAATTTTCCTTTTATGTGTTGGAGAAATATGCTTTGGGAACAAAGGAAGGAGGCTAAAGACAAGGGCCTAAGAACTCTTGAAAATATACTGCATGTATCCAGTCAAAGGTTCCCATTGTACCTGGATCCTTTAAGAGAGAGGTTGTGTGCTGCGTGAGAGTACAGAATGGGTGGTGTATTAAGACTTTTGTACTCATTCTTACTGTGTAACAACCGAAATCAAAATTGGAAAGGCACCCATCTGCCACACCGTTTCTACTCTCATAGATGGTCTCCGTGACAGTACACGTGTGTGGAGATGTCATTTCAACTGTCCTTAATGCCATGTCACAAAATCTCTGCAAGGACTTGTCACATGTCCCTGAAGAGAGGGGGCGTGGTGACCCTTTAAAAATCTTCATTCTCTTTCCTTTCTCACCCTTGCAAATAACCACTCTGGAGTTCACACACACCTGTAGGTCCACAGTAGGGAGGCCGAGGTAGGAGAATTTCTAGTGAGGCAAGCTTAGACTTAGACCTAGATAGTGTCTCAGCCAATACATAAATGAATAAACAGATAGACATCTCTCCTTATAAGTTTTTTTTTTTTTATTAAAATACTGTCATACCCAGTGGAATGCAGCAGCAATCCTGGTACAGGGTGGCGTAACAAAACAGCCATGTTTACACTTTAAATATTCGTGATAACTTAAACACACAGACACACGTCATGGTCTTTGGCAGAAAACGTTCACAGCAACAAAAAATACTTTAAAAGAAATACCAAATATTAATCCAAAATATATTAAGTTGTTTTTTTTTTCTTTCACAATATTTTTTTTGCCTTTTTTCCCTCCCTTTTTTTTTTTTAAACTTTTATCTTTGTAAACAATGCACATGAACCAGATGTATTTTTCAGCTTTACACTGGGGGGGGGGGTGTAGGGAAATTAAAAAAATATGCAATTGCCCAGCAAATGCAAATGTTTAAGAAGGGAACTCAGAGAACCATGGGAAAGAAACAAATAAAACTTGAAAACAGTAAAAGATACACAAACAAAACAACCAGAGATTCAAGGGAAAAACACAAAGGCTCTGAAACCCACCAATCGCTTTTTGAGCTGAATGGAGATTAAGACCAAAGACAAAAAAAGTCAAAGTCACCGCTGCTGGTAGGCTGCCGTGTGGGGTGCTTCGCCCAGTTCCAAGTAGTTGGCCTTGCTTCAGGGCCGGGGCACCGGAAACTTGAGGAGCCAGCCTCGTGGGTGCCTTTTTGTGATGGGGCACCAGTGAGGGCTTTTGTCTTTTAAGCTCACTGATCAATTTTCAACAGCATAGCTTCCTCTCCCATTCCCTGCCAGTAGGAACTAACACATTTGTGAGAACAGCCTCTCCAGTTTCTTCAAAGAGAACCTGGTGCTGGGCATGACAGATGTCCATATGTGGCGGCTCATTGCATCTGGCTCAGTTTATAACCAAACAGACAGGATGTCCCAGGGACAGGAGCTGTGGAGCCATTCAGAAAGGCTGGTGACAAGAGTCCCATGGGCACTGAACACAGGGATTTTAAAAGAAAGGTAACCAATATCAAATTCCATGGCCAAGAATTGGAGGCGGAGGGACCCATCAGATGTTTCAGGAACTATGGCAGCAGGGGCAGGCAGCACAGCCCTGGAAGAAGAATCTGAACCAGCATTGCTTAGTCTTCTGCTCCCATGGAAGGAGAATTATATACAAGACACACTGTTCTGTAGGCCTGTAGGCCTCTCAAATGCTCTAACCTACTGCAGGCAAGAGGCTCCCCAAAGACTCACGATTCCAATAGTCCCTCCAAAGATTCAAATCTTATCAATCTGAAAAAGGCAGAGGAACTGAGTAGCAGATGGAGTTGGCTGGGGCCATGCTTAATCACACAACACCATGGCTGGCCTGGTTATCCCTGCAGCCCATGGGATCAGTGCCCAGCCATTCTTGGGAATCAGAATCCACACCCCTTTCCCTTCATGCCTGAATACAAACGGGCAGGATGGAGGGGGCTCAGCTCCTTTCTGCTCCAGCAACAGACCTTGGCAGCAGGGAAAATCTGGCTCTCTTTTCCTCATGGGCATGGGAGGAATATGGGCCAAGAAGCAGTCTTCTGGGGGGGTGGGGGGATTGAAGACTTCTCTGGTCCCCTATAATGCTCCTCTGTGAGCTCCATGCACCACACTGTCAATGGTTGGAGAAAGTGAGGCGCAACATTTGAAAGAAGACCCTCTGGAATGCCAGGGGGGAGGCCAGAATCCAGGATCCCCAAGGCACCATCTCGTCCCTTCAGATCAGTATTTCCACCATGTCTGACAGGTCCTGGACTTTGGTTGCAGCTACAGAGTCTGGAGCAAGACAAGAAGACAACAGGTCTATTCTGTGAGTTATTACCTACTCGTTCTTTCCAGCTCCCAACACATTTTAAATACAGGCTCTTTCTTCATCAGATCCCCTCCCCTAAGCTGTTCTGGTCCTCAGGTTCCTCATAACTTGGTCAAGTAAGCACCAAGCCGTGCTCCCTTCCCTCAGCTGGGGCCTAGATCGCTGAGGATGTATGCCTGTGTTTAGACTCTGAACTGGCTAGAGTGGAGGGGTGCCCCCAGGGTTAGAAGCAGGCTCTAGCATTCTTCGCATGCCTGCGGTTTTCTGAGATCATGAGGCACACTCAGGCAGCTATGCAAGGGTGAATGTGAAATCAGAGTAGAAACAGAAAAGGCCTCTTCTTAAGTTCCTTTTTTCTACGTTCTTTCAATGGCTTCCCAATCCAAGATCACCATCAGGCTCCCTTGCCAAGCACTGAATTATGGGTCTGCCTCCCATTGAGGGGTTCATGCCTCCAACAAAAGTTCATGCTGTGGGGCTTCCCATGGTGGGGCTTCCCACGCGTGTTCCAGTTTGCAACCCCCATTTAACACACAGGCCAGGGGAAGCAGGGTGCTTACCCAGAGAGGCTGTCCTTTGGCTACTGCTGCATCCCAAGAGGCTCTCGGGTTCTGAGGCTAAGCAGGCAGAAGTGCTATCTGCAGGGCCATCTGTCTGGGTGCTCCCGTCTCTGCTCCCATGTTTCATGTGGGTAGGGAGAGGAGTTGTGGCTGGGGGCTCCTCTGCTGGTACATGGTCTGTAGGAAAGAAAGGAGGTTGATGAACACAGACTGATGTAGGAGACAAGGTCCCTGATGAAGGACATCCCAAGCAAACTCAGTGGGCTGAGCTCTTAATTTGCAAGGTGTCTCGTAAAATAAAAGGCTCCCTTTTTGAAATGAGAATATGTGGGGCAAGTTAGGTGTTAATGCTTGGCACTCCTTTGTAGCTGAAATCTAGGACTTCTTAGTATTTGCTTAGGAACAGTAGACGCTTGCCTACATCTATCTGTAAGCAGCTGGAGGCCCAGCACCCACTTTATATTAGGAGGAACCCTGTGGATTTCAGGGTCACGGGAACCAAAGGTTAAGCCAAGTCCCCCAGAAGAGGGGTCATGAAGCCTTGGTGTCAGTAGGCATGTATTCTGAGAGTCTGGTAATGTGTTCTCTTCAAAAGTTCCCATCCTTTCCACTCTACTACAAGCCTCCTCATACCTGTCAGCCGGGCAGGTGCATCAGTTTGCCGCTCGCTAGATGAGAGCCCTTGCCAGCCCTGAATCCCCACGGCAGCCGCAAAGATGGATGGCACTGATTTGGCAGGCCGTAGGGTGCCCTGGGTAGCCTTGCCAGGGTCTTTCCTGGAGCGCTGCTGAAGGACCTTGATCACTGCATCCTTCTCTAGGATCTGGGCATGGAGAACCTTTAACCTGTGTGAGAGGCCACACTGTCAGACACACAGACTCAGATTCTTCATTCTACCCACAAAACTCACACATCCCTCCCCGAGGCAGGTAGGACCTCTTGCCCTTGTGAGGTGTACCCCATAATGTTGCTAATGCTCCGCAATTGATATTCTCTGAGCCCACCTCACTCACAGGTCCTAGTGCAGAGTGAGGACCTGTAGTTAGTGACCAGACCGTGGATGGTACCCACCCTCCTCCAGGCCTGAGCACAGGAGGGATTTGATTCACTCAGGGAAACAACTGTTTATAATTTCTGGAATGCCAAACATACTGAGCTGCTGAGGGTGGGGCCCTTTTGTCCCAGTCCAGAGACAAAGGACTGGGCAGAGACTGGTTACCACCTCCCCCACCCCACCCCACCCCAAGATGCCCCTGGCTGACCCTATAGTACCTGCTTTCCATCTCTTGGTGCCTGTGGTTGCCTGCCAGCAGGCCCTCATTAAAACTGCTGCTAGGTGAGGGCTGGGGAGAGTGTCTGATGAGAGTGGAGTCTCGCTGTGCAGCCGCAGTGGCAGCGGCATCCATGGCAAATTGCCTCATAGCCCGTTCCTCCAAATATTTTTGTTCCCACTTGGTCATATCAGCCTCTAGAGCCAGGATCTGTTCTTCCTTCTCCCTCAGTTGTTCTGACAGTCGCAGGGCACTGAGCTCAGTAGATCCACCATTGCTGCCGCCACCACCAGTGTGGGTGCCTGCCTGTCTCTGTAGTAGATAGAGCAAGGAATATCACGGTCAAGGGTAAAGGCTGGGATGTGTGGGACTTTGGTCCTCATGCTTGCCACGAAGACCACATACATAGCAAGCACAGACTAAGGGCTCAGACATCTACTTCCTATCTTGGGAAGAGAGGCAGGAGTGGTCCAGTCTTCTGCATGAACATTATTGACTACTACAATCACCTTTCCCAGGGGACAAAGACTATGAGTCAGGGATTTCTTCTGGACTCACCTGCTGTGCACGAAGGGCTTTGAGTTCCTGCTCAAGGCGCGTGCGCAGACGCAGCTCCAGCTGCTCCCGTTTCTCACAGGCAGCCTGCAACTGTCCCAGTGCCTGCTGCAGACGTTCTACTTTCTCCACGTAGGCTTGCTTCTTGCGTAGTTCCTCTTCAGCTCGGGCAGCACGGCTTTGTGCGTTGCCCAGAGCCTGCTCCAGCAGTTCAGCACGTCGCCGCTGGTCCTCAATGGCACTACGCAGCAGCGCCATCTCCCGCTCCAGCCTCTCCTGTTCCTGCTGCTGTTCATAGCCTGTGGGGAGGAGACATTGAGGAGTGATCAGTGATGATAGTGGCCTCACTCACCCACTATTAGGCTCTGTACTGACAACCGCAGTTCATCCTCTTGACACTCCTGGGAGCTGTGTATTACATTTCAGTGAGATGCAGGTTCAGAGTAAATGGCAGAGCCTGACTGTGACCCTTGTTGTAACAACTAAGCTAAATGGTCTCTCAGCTTGGACCCGGCTTGAATTGTACCAGGCATGGCCATCACCAAAACATATTCACAGTTTTCCTTAAGACTGGTCAGGCAGGAACTGAGCCAACGTTTTATAGATTAGGGTACTATAACGAGGTCATTGTTCAAGCAGGAAGAAGGAAGTAGGCACTTTTCACATCTTATCCAACTCAATCTCCCAGGTTGGATTTGTGGCTCCTGGTTTATAGAGGAAGCAACAGAAACCAAATGGCTGAGAAGCTCCAGCTTCTGCTTTGAGGTGTCTGCTCTGGGGTGCAGCCTGCAGACCAGGGACCCTCCTGTTCAGTACCTGTCTTTATTTACATGGTCTGAGAATTCAATCTGCAGCACAATGATAGGGATGCTAACCCAACGACTTGTATCCAAGATGCCAGCCATTCCTGACCACTTTGCTAATTGCTCGAGGGAGCTCTGCTTAGAGATCCTCTCCATCTAGCTGGGCCAAGGCCAGAACCCAGACTTGTCTAAGTTCCGGTCTAAATCTACAACCCACCTCAAAAGTACTTGCTCTTTGGGAGTCTCAGGCTGGTCAACCAAGAGTGGCTGCCTAATTCTTTGGAGAGCGGCCAGGGGGATAGGATTGTGGGATAGAACTTTATCAGTGGAATTTTCTGCTCAAGTGGATTCTATCCAAAACTATCTAACAAGGCCACATTTGGCTACTGAGTATTGAAATGTGGCTGAAAAGATTGTAGAAAGTTGACGTTCATCAATTTTACTCTTTGGGCTATGTGTGGCTAGGATGCTGCCCCAGGTATGCAGAGGCACCCACCCCTCCACTGACTACTAGGACAGCATGGGAGGGGCAACCCAGGCTAGTTCCGGTGCACTTCTGAAGGCTGTACCCAGCCTGGCTGGCCCCATTGTTTGGTTTGGAAGGAAAAAATGAGCCTATTCAATGATACTTTAATGCAACTCTTCATATCCTGCTGGCTTAGCAACTGGTGAATGGGGTGGAAAGGGGAAACCTGGTTTGGACTCAGAAACAGCATCTCTCCCATATGGGTTCAGAGCCATACAGCCTAGTGACTGAGTAATGCCCAGGCTTTACTCCAGCCCGAACATTATTAGGAGGTAGTGCCCTATATACTGCCCTATCTCACAGCCCAAGGTGACACTTGTCCCAAGTAGGCAGGGCCAGTAGTCAGGCCTCAAAGCCAGCTCCTGAAGGCCTGAAACGGGTAATGCAGACAGAGCTGGAGGCAGCTCGGACTTTGTTGAAGGAAAAAGCCAGTGGCTTGAGTGTGTATATGTGTATGTGTAGGAGTCTGTACCCTCCAGAAAAAAATGGTCAACCTCAGTCCTTTAAAATGGCGATTACACAGCAAAAAAGTTCTTGGGGCTGTGGGTCAAGTTTTTTGCTTCCAGAAGCCTTTACTGTACAACGGGATACCTTGGTAGACCCTGTAAGGTAAAGCCTGCTTAGCAGGCTCCCCACGTACTCAGGTCCCAGCCACCTTTGGGCTCCCCCTCTCCTCCCAAAGCCAGGCTGGGCGCCGCCGGGGCCGAAGGGCGCCACTGTCAGGCGCACATGGGAGGGAACGGAGGGGGACTGACCGGGAGCGGAACAGCCCAGCGGCTCTGGAATGTCAGGCATCCAGGTCACCCGCGGCTGCGAGATTAATGGCTCCAGCAAGAAGCCAAGAACAGCCTGGCGCTAGCTCGCTCCCCGGGGAGCGGAAACGCCTCCCGGCTGCTTCTGCCCCCTCCCCCTCTGCAGGCTTACAGAAACCCTCCCCAGGACTTCCTTTCTTTGCTAGAGCCTGGGCCCCAAAGCTGACCTTCCCACCAGAGCACCCCCAATCTTCCTATCCTCGGCAGATTCCCAAGGGCAACTCCTAGGTGACACCTCCCCCCCCCCACCTCCGTTCCAGAGACCTTTAGCCACTGTCACATTTTGAAAGGTAGTAGTGGATAGCCCAAGTCTTGCCCAATCTGAGCCCATTTCCTGCCAAAGGTTGATTAGCAAACTCATGAGGGTTCTAAGTCTTTAAAGCCAGAGGGGAGCATTAACGGAAGTTGTCAACCCTTCTCTGGACACCCCTTAACAAAAGAACTCTAATAAATTTCCTTCCTAAAAGCCCTCTTACTCACAAGCCTGCCTTTCTCCCTCAGTGTCTCTGGTGTCTTCCTCACCACAGTCCTGCTTCTGCTGTTCCCACCCGTTTCCCCAGGCCACCAGGGACTTCCTAAACACCAATATCCAGGATCATGAACACTTTTTCCCTTGAACCTGTGGGAACCTGCTCCTGCCTAAAGCTCTCTGTCATTTTTGGGGTGACTTCCCACCCTCTGCCCAACACTGGCTCAGTACTTAGCTCAATTCCACAGTTCCACTAATGGAGGAATGAGAAGCTTAGTTAGTCTAGAAAGCCTCAGGATGCCTGGGGCCTCCCGGTTTACAGAGAAGCCTGAAGGCTTCCTATAGACTGTGGCTGTTAACTAAACCCATTTGCCTAGGACACTCCGCCAGTCCTACTGTGCTTTCCAGCTTCATGTATACCCAGCCTTTCTATTGCCTGGCATTCCTAGGAATCTGAAGATTGTCTTCTATTTAAATACTGCTAAGGGGGTCCTGGCTGCCTTACAGGAGGAACTAATGCTACCCTGAGGGTCAATACTGGGTGGCTCAGCCAGTCACTGCTCCCTAGTCCTTATTTATCTTTGGGAACCCCTCTTTCCCACAGCAGCCATTCAGTAAATCTGTTCCTGAAGTGCTACCCTGCAAAAAAGTGAGTTAAATCTCAAGGGAATGGAATGGAATCACAGTGGTCCCATTGCCCGTACACCCAACTATGTTTCTTAGCAGGTCCCCTACTCACTCTGAGCAAGCAGCTTGGCTACCATGTCCTGACTGCCCGCCTGGGCTTCCTGTGTCTTGCTTGCCAGGTGGCGGTTTGCAGATTCCAATCTCTCTGTTTCGAATAAAGAGATGTTTTAGTATCAAGGGATGGGGCCAGTCTGGGGGTTTACCCTGGGATTCTAACTGTGAGCTTGCATCTTCCAAACTGGGGGTAGATTTACAGGGAAATTCCAGTTTAGATTAGGGCCCAATGATAGGGACTCATGGGGGCCTCTACAGCATAGAACAGAGATTCTGAATCACCCCCCCCCCAGATCCCCCAAAGTCTTCAGATGTCCTCCGAGCATCCCAACCCATGAGCCTAATTCTCACCTCTAAGATCACGGTTGAAGTCCTGCAACCGCCTCATCTCACAGTCCATCTTGTTCCTCATAGTCTTCTCCAGGGCCTCACGCTTGGAAGAGGTCCTCATCAGGCTCTCATGGGCCTCGGAGAGCCGCTGAATTTCATTTTCCAGCTGTAAAGGACAGACAATGAAATGAGTAACAGGAAGGGTCCTAGGGAGTGAATAGGGCTCTAGTGAGACGATCAGAGGACTGGAGCCTCTTAGGTAGGGCAGACTGCTGGGACAGACAGCTGCTGTTCCTCAGGAAGGACTGGATGATGCCTGGACCCAGGGCTAGATGCTATTCAGGGGGCTACCTCCAGCCTGCCCCATGTCCAGTGTTTCTGAGAAGCATTTCATTTCTGCCTAGCATTGTCTGATAATCTAATTGCAAAGGACCAGGGAAGAGCATATTTTAGGTGGTTCAACCTATCTAGAACACTGTGGATAGACAGTACCGGATAGATTGAGGCCATTGCTAAAGCTAAGCCTTAGTACAAACTGGCCAGGCTTTACCAAGAAAGGGGGGCGCCAGACCCCAGCCTGAGCTGCCTCCGACCAAAGCATGTGGCTGCCCCTCCCACTTGGAAGCCACAGGTCTTACACGTGCTCCTAGCTGGCTTGCTATGCCAACACATTGCTTTTTCTTTTTCTTAAGAGGAGGGGCTTTCTCTTTGGCCAGGGCTGGCCTGGAACAGACTGGCTCTTGTGTGGGTGCACAAAGGGCTCTCTGTGGGAGGTGTCCACAGGAGGGGTTGTGCGGGGCGAGGGTGCAAGTGTACAGAGAGCTAGTGAATGAATTCTTTCTAACCACCATTGGCCAGCAACTGCTCATGCACCAGGGCAAATTGCTCGGCTGTTCTCAGCTGTCTGGAGTGAGCTTGGGGTGTTGAGGGGGGGCAGGTTGTAGGGCAGAATTTGGTGTAAGGCAGCCAGGCTGTTCTTCTGCCTTTCCCATCCACCTAGGAGTCTTTACCTTCTCTATTCGGCTGGCCTTCTCTGCAGTGCTCTCCAGCTCTCTCTGCAACCTTTCATTGTCTCTCAGCAGCCTGGCATTCTCCCTCAGTACAGTCTCCATCTGGGCCAGGTGGGCACTGCCCGACGTGGCCTGGGAACTTGCTGGTCCCTCCACTGCAGGTGGACCGAAGGAGCTTGGGGGAGCATGGCCTAGGGCTGCTGGATGAAGGGGTGGGGAATGCTCCTGGGGCTGCTGAAGGTACTGGTACTGCGGCTGGAGGATCACTGGTGGTACCTGGGCCTGGAGGATCCTGAAAAAGAGGAGGCGAAGCTCAGAGACCAACTCACACCACACACATATCCTGGCTATTACTGCTGCCAATGACTGAGTCTCCTCAGTGTTAGGCAGCTGCCAGTGAGGGCCTCTGCCACATAGAATCTGCCTGAGACTTGAAAGAGGCAGAGAGCAAGACAGGTATGGGGTGGGGGTGGGGTTTGGATGGCATAGCATCCAGATGCTTGTTCTGTTCACAGCTGCCCCACTGTAGATAAGGCCTTAGGGATCAGCCCAAGCAACCCCAGGCATCCTAGGCATGGACAGCTTAAATAAGGCATCTTTAAAAATGCACCCTTAACCTTTGCAGTTGATACAAAGTTCTTTGGGATGGAACCCACACTTTCCAGGCCTCCTGGGTGGATTCTGGTCATGTCAGTTAAAGTAGGTCATTTGAATCTTTTTTACTCCTGGTCTCAAGGTCTGCTACCCCCAGCGATGAAATTCTTTTCCAAACCCCCAGCTAAGATTAGAGCAGGGAAGCAGGTGTTGAGCTGGAGCTCAGCCTGACAAACAGGGATGGTCTTTCTGCCCAGCTGCTGGGCCCTCAGGGAATGAGTGCCTTGGCTGCCCAGCATCATGTCTCCTTTGTTACATCACAAGGGTCTCTGGCTACAAAAGTGAGGCCTGACAGAATGGCTGGCAGATATCAAGCACCCACAACGGCCCCTATCTCCGCTGGTGGCCACTTCAGAACAAGGGGCCACCTCTGGATTAGCTCAGAAGCAGAGCGCAGGACAGTTGTCTACTGGCCCTTAGCACTGGGGAGTCAGAGAGCCTTTCTGGGGCCACGTGACTCCAAGTCACGGAGTGCCTCAGTTGTACTAAGAATGTTCTAAATCCTAGAAGACTCTCCAAAGTTAGATTTCACTTCTGGTCTATTGCACGCCCCTCCCCCTTCCCAGTTGTTTCTTCCTCATCTGGTCCACTGAGGAAAAGCCTGCACGTGCTTTTTTCCCACTATCATCTCCAGGTTAAGATGGGCAGGTTAGAAGCCTGCCACCGGACTCATTAAACTCTCTTGTTGCTAAGTGTGTTCAGTCTCAGGGTGGCCTCAGAAAATTGGCACCCTCTTCACACACACACACACACACACACACACACACACACACACACACACACACACACACATACACACACGGGCCAGGCTGACACAACTATCATTCTTTGAGAATGATTTAGCTCTAAGCAAGAATGGCGTCTCCTTCCCTGGCACACTTGATTTCTCTGCTCCTGGTTCTGCCATTTCCCACACCCCCTCCGCATCTTTCTGTTCTCCTGCTAACAGCCCATTTCCTTGCCTGGGTATTATCTTTTCCTGGCAGGGTTCAGTAGGGCTGATTGAAAGAAGAAATTCTTCCTGAACTGCCCCGAGAAGGGAGATAACGACGGGTGTCTGGAGGCTCAGTAAACCCATCAGACTCCATCCCCTGGTTCCTCCAGGCCAGGGCCACCACTCTTTTCTAGAGAAAACCAACCGTGACTGAATGAAGGTTCAGCTGGTGTGAAGTCAAGTCAGACTTTGACTTTGAACCCAGAGGCTCTGCAAATTCTTGGGTTCCCTTGGTAGGGCTTCCTGAAACCCCCCTTTACCCCATCCAAGGGGGATACAGCCATGGTGTCTGTTTCTAAGAAGTGAAAGGCTTGGTGCACACCTTTAATCCCAGCACCCAGGAGGCAGGTAGCAGCTGGAACTGTTTAAAGCTAACATGGTCCACACAGTGAGCTCCACAGCCAGGGTTACACAGAGAAACCCTGCCTCCAAAACAAAAGGGTCGGCTAAGATGACGAGGTAACCCCTTATTTCTGAGAACCTGAAGTCCTCAGTGATCTGGCTTCCTGCTTGTACTCCTGAGCTCCCAGCTTCCACCCTGGTTCTTAGGACCCATTCTACACACACACACTCGACTTCACAATCAGTCATTACCCTGATCCAACAGCATCCTGAGTCCCCACAAAAAAAAGGAAGGAAAAAAAAAAAGAGAGAAAAAGGCTCACCCAGCCCCACAATCCTCAAGATGACAAATACTGGAGAAAGCATTACAGTAATGAATTGGTGAACAAGGCAGCTGTGACAGCCTCACCAGCAACACCTCCCAATGGCAACAACAGAAATGTCCATTTTTTTTTTTTTCTTTAAAAACCTTCAGGAAATCCCACCTTTGGCCTATTTAACTTGGGAGCAGTTTGGCACGGATTCTCATTGTCCTTTGTTAGTTCTTTCTAAAAAATCTCCCCTTTAAACCCCATTCACATCCCCTGGGAAGCCTCCTTCCTTGAATGCTATATAGACAATGTTATCTACATTTTGAGTTAAAAGCAACGATGCCAGTTTCTTTTCGTTTTAGACAGTTTTTCTACGTAGCCCAGGCTGGCAGTCAATTTGGGAATTCTCCTGCCTCACCTAGGCTGTCAGCTAACTTCCTTAGTAAAGTCAGCTAGCTAAGTCCCCTATCCTCCAGCCCTTGGCTCTCTCCCTTCTCAAAGACGAGAGAGGGGTAGATCAAAAGCAGACAGTCCCAGGAGCTGGTGTGGGCATAGTGGGTTGGGGTCATGCCAGCTTGGATCCAAGGTATATGACCTTGGGGTTCTCGTAAGAGACAGAAGAAATCCAGGGTGGGGTAGTCACCTGACTTCCGCATGCTGGAAGTGTGGGCTGCTTCGAAGACGGTATCTTGGGTCAGTGACAGCCATAGTCTCATGAGCCAGTACAGCGTGTGGGTACTGAGGTGGGGGCCCACGGGGCTCTGGGCCCTCAGTTGGGGGTCCTCGGGGTTGGGGACCCTGCTGGCTGCGAGCCAGCTGAGGGAAGCTGTGTGAAGAGCTCATGTGACTGGGGACCCGTGCACCATTTCTTTCCAGGGACAACTGAAGAAGACGTTCACTCAAGGAGCGGACATGGCCATGCCTCAACTCCCGCAGAGCCTCATCCTGTCGTCGGCTGCCTCCTGATGCCCCTCTCGGTTCTCGATCCCCAATATGGGGCCGGGGTCCTGCCTGCTGTGCTGCGTAGTACTGTGAGTGGGCTTTGGCCTCCTCATAGGTGGGCAGCTCTTCTCCCTTATTGGGCTGTGGGTATAGCCGGTACTGCCTGTTCTCTGCCAGGTGGGTCTCTCCACCTTGATGCTCCTGGCCCTGGGGCTCCTGCCTGGTGGCCTGCTGTAGCACCTGACTGTCCTCAGGTGGTCCGATCTCCAGGGAGGCCTGGGGGCTCCCTGTGCCCCCAGCTCCAGCCCCACCCCTCAGAGCCTGTTGCTGGATGGCCAGTAATGTGCGAGTCTCTGTTAGGTTTCCATAACGCAGTTGCTCCTGGATAAGGCGGTGCAGGACTGTCCCTGAGGAGTCTTCCAGTGTCCTCATGCTTCCCTGCCTCGCACACACCTGCCTAGACAATGGCCAGCAGGCGCCTGGTCCTACAGCACCTAAGAGACAGAAATAAAAGCAATCAATGGAAGCACATAGGAGGGAGGGAGCAATTGCCATAACACTGGTTGAAGGAGTTAGGGTAGGCAGGTGGTTTTTACACAGGCCCAGAGGCAAATGCCAATGTGGCCACCTAGTAAGTTTAGTTATTGAGTCTCTGACCCTCACTTTGTCCATTTATGCTATAAATCCTTGGCAATTGCTTGTCATTGTAATGTCATTTATGAAGACTGTAACTGATCCTAAAGATACAGCAGAAAACCAGGTTACCTAATAGGGACCATAGTCCCATGCAGTCAGCCACTATACCAAACAGTCTTATGAGGGAATCTAGGACAAGCTTCCATCAAATGCAGCCACTTAGCAGTCTAGACTCCAGTTTACTGGCAGATGGTAAAGAATGATCTAGCCCTGGAGACAGAAACCCTAAGCAAATGGCCCCCATGACTCTTCAGAATGAAGATGCCTGAGCCACAGGTAGCTCACCATCCTCCACCCGCTTTTCTTCCTGAAAGCCGACTGTCCCTGGAGGACAGACCCTGGGCTCACCTTCAAAGGCTGCCCGTAAAATAAATCGGAGTCTCCCTGTCACAGGTGACCTTAGTAGTCATTTTGCAAGGTGAGCAGGCAAGGAGAAGCCAAGTGTGACTTGGCAAACTCACCTAAAGATAGGTAACAATAGGACAATGGTTTTTGTGAGGAGGCAGAGCCTGCTTGCAGAAATTGGAGCGGGAAAAATCCTCGTTTTTAAAATCACCGCCACTGCTACTTAGAAAAATCCCCACTCGTACCCTAGGCACATAGGGGATGGTCCCTCAGCATCTCTGTTGACATTAGAAAGAACAACCTGATGAGGTAATGAGGTGAGTGAGAAGGGGAAGGCGGGGAAATGTGCCCCCTTTCTGTGCCACAATGTGCCCCGCCTCAGTTTGGGAATGGTATGTTGGCAGAGCTGGGGGAAGGAAATAAGCCCTGAGGACACCTATGCACTCATTCTTCCTAGCACCTAATCCTCTCCCCACCCCCTTCTCATTGCACCCTACAATGTGTAAGACTTGAGGAGTCCGCTCGAACGCAGCAGCTTTTTCTTCGCGGCATTTCCTAAGTTAATCACTGTCTGGGTTGACGCCCGCTAAGGAAGATCCGGGAGCGGCTAGAAGGAATGCAGAGCCTTCGCAAAAGATTCCAGGCGCCCAGCTATGAGCCAGGCTCCCGGAGCACGGAACATTTCCGAGGCCTTTCATCGCATTAGAGTCCCAATCTAATAATCCCCTAGATGCACAACATTTCGAACACCTACAGTTGAGCCATTACTAAAAACCAGCTTCCTTGCCCGGGCGTTGCACCTGGGCTGCTCTGGCGCTCTGCACCCAGAAAACCACCTTCCTAAGCAACCACGCGTTTCTGGTCTTGGCCTGGGCTCCCTCTAGCAAAAGGAACCAAAGCTAGTCTCTAAATCAGCCAGGCCAAGGCTCCCGATCGACCCGAAGCGTACTAGTAGCACCGGTGGCTGCCTAAGTACCCCGGGCAAACGTAACCCGCAACCACGAGAGGTCTTTAGGCTTCGCGGGTCCGCCTCTCTCCCCAGACCTCTTTGTTTTCCAAATACTCCAGCGCTGACGTCACCGGGCTGGACAGCAAGCTGCATTCTTTCTAAGTGAGAGCTAGTTCGTGGCTCCGGAGAGGATTTTCCAAGGAAGACAAAGAGGAATTCTTGAGCTAGCTGAGGATAAAGCCACCTGTATCCCCCAATCTAGACAAAGCAACCATATGGACCCTGCATTCGGAAAGATATCCCTACAGCCGTTTTCACTTGTCCCAATCGCGAGGCTCACACCCCCAAACACCTACCCTCTGTCCCTCCTCCAGCCCTAGTGGGTCGGAGAGTCTTGTCCTCTCCCGCCTCAAAAAAAGCGCACACCGCGGGGCACCCGGTAGATAGACACCCCCAGGATCGATCCTCAAAAGGTGCACCGTCTCCCCTTCCCTCTCCCGGAGAAGAGGTTCGTCCACCCCAGCTCCGATTTCCAGAAAAGAAAGGCCCGAATGATCGCGGTGTCGGGGTGCCGCTGGGGAGAGTCCCCGCCGGCCTCGCGCGCTGCCCGGAGAACCGGGCACCTTTCTTACCGCTGCGGCCCGCGGCTGCCGGCGCGCGCAGACCGGATTCGGCTTAGGTACGTTCGGCAATGGAGGTGCGCACTCACCGGTGGCGCCGACGTTCTGGCTGCTAGCGCCCCAGTGCACAGCCCCTAGGTCAGCCCGCGCTGGAGGCGGCTGCTATGCCAGGAATGTGAGAGTTTCAGGTTCCCCCTCGGGATCAAAGCGAACCACAAATAACCTCTCAGCGCACCGCCCTCCTCCGCCCTCCGCCTCCTCCCGCTCCCCGTCCCGGCCCCCGCCTTCCTCCCGGGAGGCGGCGCTGCGGCTGGCCGCTGGGCTGGCCTCAGCCTTGTCCCCTCGCTACCCTGGGCTCTGGCGGCTGTGCTGCGTTCCCTGCTCCGCTGCCTTACTGTCCTAGCAGTTGGGGCTGTCTTAACCAACTCGGCCCAAGATCGTCCCACCACTGTCTGCACCCGGTTCTCACCCGTCATTGCTACGTGCACCAAGGAACGACTTCCAGGGATAAGCCTCGCAAACCCCTCTGGTGGCTGCGGGAGGGGTCTCTGGCGTTTTGGAGTTGGCGGGAGGACTGGGAAGCAGTTCACATCCGCCCAGTTCTGACCGTGCTGCAGGCGAACAGATGCTTCGGCTTGCAGCTGCCCAGCCTCTTTCTTAACCCCTACTATTTCACCCCCCAGCGGCAAACCTTGAATTGCACTTTTATTGTTTACAAACACCTTCGACAGCTTTTATAGATCCTGCCTCTACAGGAAGTGTGAATCTGGGTTGAAAATCTGGTGGGTTTGACCCACTACTCAAACGAATCACGCTCCACTAGGTCCAACCCCACTCAGCTTTAAGCCTTGAACACACGGCTCGGCCGTCCGATTCCAGTCACCCTTTCACGGTGTTCTTTCATCATTTCTGTAATCAATAGAAATTCAAGGCTCAGACAGTTTGAGCAGTTTACCTAAGCTCACACAGAGAATAGCTGATGAAGCCAGGTCTCTTTTCGTGGTCACCGGAATCCGGGCTCCCTAACCCAACAGGGCAGACCTAGAGAGACTGCTTCCATCTACCTGTCCCCAATTCCAGTATCTTTTCCACCTCTCCTACCCAGCCAATTCCTTTTCTGTTTGCTTCTTTGGCTCCTGCCTATTCTGCCTCGGCGTGTTCTGTCTCCTCTGCTTTTTGGATTCTTCTTCTGCCTCTCCAGGAAACCCCAAGGCTGTTCTGACTCCCTCTCTCAGGTAAGAGCTCCGAGTGGCATTCATTCCTCCGACTTATCCACTTATAGAGTCAGGGCTGATTTCCGTTGCTGGTTGGCCGGTCCTCCTCTCTTTCCCCCAGAGCAGAGAAGGGGGGACCTGTCAATCTATAGCCAGGGAAGTGGCAAATTTTTCATATAGCTTCCTTTTAAAAGTGGGGAGTCCTAACTAGTTAACAGCCCTTACTGCTTTTACAGAGAATGCACCTTCGGTTCCTAGCACCCGCCTGGTGGTTGGTTCGCAACCACCTATAACTCCAGTTCTAGGGCATCTGGCACCTTTTCTGAACTATGCTGGTACCAGGCACCCACGTGGTACTCATACATATATGCAAGCAAAACATTCACAGATGTAAAACAAAATAAATAAAAATCTAAACTTCCAAAATGTGTGTATGTTTTACTTGAAATTCAAACACTGTATTTCAGATTCTGATTGTGTCTGAGTCCAGTGAGAAAAAGACAAATGTGCCAAGCTAAGGGGCACCGTACAGAGGAGCTGTGGCCCACACACCATTGTCCCTACTTGCTGCAGTAGGTAAGAGTCTTATGACAAAGACTAAAAAAGAGGTTCCCAGGTGTCTTCACTTCATGGACCGTATTCTAGGAGATCCTTGCTGGAGACACTTAGAAAAGTAGATATAATATAAGCACATTATGCTGAGTTACAAAACCAGAGGAAAGGTCATATGGTGAAGTCTTGTGGTTCACTGGTGCTTAGAGGGAGCATCTAACAAGATGTTTGACAAGCAAGCATTCCTGAGATATTTGGAGAAAGGACCAGTTTAAGGCAGCTAGAGTCAAGAGGAATACTTTGGGGATGGGCAGGCCTGTTCCAGACACAGGCAAGCCTCATGTCAGTTTGTATCTGTATCACAGATAGACAGAGTGGGGAGAGAATTCTCAAATGGAATTTATACACTTTTTTTTTTTCTCTTTGCAAAAAGGATAGAGGGTGGGGCCTCTCAAGCAGGGCCAGGCCTGGGGCTTCAGTGGAATCTGCCTGAGCTGGCAGCCACACCTTACCTCTGCAAGATGGTGGAGTGAGAAGGTAGCTCCATCTCCTCTGTGCCAGGGGAGCATATACACAGGTGGCCACTGGGCTTGCCAGCTGCTTGCGTGTCACTCTTTGCTGAGAACACGGGAAGGGAGACCAGGCTTTCTAGCTCACCTTTGTCTCCCCACCCCCACCCTCACCCCCTGCAGGTACTAATTCTTCCCGATGACTATGATTCTGACTTGCTGGGTTTGGAATCTTGCCCAGGAAAGTTGTAAAGATGACCCAGTTCTCAGAGAAAGCCATTGCTTTGGAGAACTTAGGGCACAGGGGTGTGGCTGCATCAGAGGTGTGTCAAGATATCCACACCCTCTTCCCTCCTCACAGTCCCCGGCTGGAATATGAGGACCATTCTTCAGTGGAGACCTCTCCTTGGAACTACTGAGGACACTTTCCTTGTTTCCCCAACGGTTGACTGGCGGAAAAAGGACTCTGAGCTCCAGTGGCAACATCAAAGGAAAGCAGGTAGTTGTGAAACTCCCCCTCCCAGCTTCCCTTGACACTCTACTTGACAGGTTATGGGAAGCGGAAGCCTGCTGGAATCTGGGGCCAGAAACAAATCACCAGGAGAGCTGATGTGGATGCTGTGGAGATGAAATACCAGCCCTTCTCAGTTCTGTGACAGAAAAGCCAAGCAAGAGCCTTCTGTGGTTTTTTCTACACACTTATGCTCATCCTCAGGGCTTCCCACCCTTCCTACTACCGCCACTGCTAGATTCTATTTCCCAAGCCCCGCCTTCTATCACTATCCATCACTATCCCCTCTTCCTTCATCCTCAGACCTCAGACCAGCAATCACACATGGAGTTGCTTGGGGAAAAAAAAGGGCTGTGTCCCTGGAGTTAAATCCTCAGAAGATGGAGCACTTGTGAATTAATCTCGAGTCTTTGAGGAGCCAGACATTTCAGGCTCCCTGTACTCTTCTAGCTCCTGGCCATTCTCGATGCCCATTGTTCTAGTGATGCTCAGGGGAAGGGGTTATCTATGTGCTTTGCCCACTGATCCACACTACCTCCTCCTTCTCTGGGGTCCATGAATGCCCAGACCTATGAGCCTGTTTCCGTATGAATGTCATGTCTAATATATACATAAAGTGGCCTTTAGTTATTTTTGTCTGGATATGTCCCACATAGGAAGGGGAAAGGAGTCCAGAGCTGACACCATCAGACCAATGAACTAAGGCAGATTAGTTTAGTTCCTGATACCTCCCTTTTCTGTGAAACCAAGGCTGTGGTTGCTAATTCAGTGGAGGAGCCACTGATGACTGGACGACCCCCTAGTCTTGACAAGAAGCTGCAGCCAACATAGGGAAGTCCTAGGTTTGCAGTCTTTGTAGGCATGAGCCCTCTTTTTCCCTGGGGGATAGGTGGCACTCAGGAGGCAGAGGCAAGTGGATCTCTGAGTTCTAGGCCAGCTTGGTCTCCAGAGCAAATTCCAGGACAGCCAGAGCTACACAAAGAAATCCTGTCTCAAAAAATAAACAAAAACCAAAAAAAAACCCCCAAATAAACAAAACAACAATAAAAAACGAAAACAAACAAAAACCAGATTAATATTGTCAGTTGTGGTATGGAATGCTTCTCCTGTTTTCCCATTGTCTTCAAAGGAACACAGCCATTAACACAAACTGCTCTGACACTGAGCAAACACCAGTCACTTCCCTGTTTGCTCTCCCATGTGTCTGTTCTGTCACACGCTTCATCTATATGTTCAAACATTTCCTGGGTACCCACTCACTGAGATACCTCTAACCACTGAAGGTGTTTTCCTTTTCCTTCTAGGGTGATTGAACCAGAATGGCCCCTGTAGGCTCATGTGTTAGAATATTTGGTCCCCAGCTGCTGCTGCTGTTTGGGCAGGTTTAAGAGGTGTGGCCTTACTGGAGAAAGTATGTCTCTTTGGGCAGGCTCGAGGTTTCAGAGCTTTGACTCTTCACAGTTAGGACTGCTCTGTCTTGGCAGCACACTCCCCAGAAATCCTATACAGTGGCTATTCTTGAGATCTCTCTCCATCCTTATTTCAGGGTCTTCCTTATTTCCTTCTCTTTGGTCCTGTGTTTCTTGAACTCTGTCTTCATCTTTCAGGGTGTTTTGTTTAGTAGGATCCCTAAGAATGGATTGGCAGAGGATATTTTTAAAGAAGCTGTTCTTGATGTAGATCATTTTTAAATATACACATACATATACGTGCACACGTGCGCCCACACACACACACACACACACACACACACACACACACACACACACGTGGCTGGAGAGGTGGCTTGGTAGCAGTTAAGATAACTTGACTGCTATTCTTAAGGACCAGGGTTGTATTCCCAGTACCCACATGGCAGCTCACGACTATCTATCATCTCCAGTCTCAGAAGACCTGATGCCCTCTTCTGGCCCCACTTCAGGGACCAGGCTCACATGTAGAGCACAGACTTACACACAACAAAATGACTGTCTTAGTTAGGGTTTCTATTTCTGTAAAGAAACACCATGGCCATGGCAACTCTTATAAAGGAAAACATTTAATTGGGGCCATCATACAGGCTCAGAGGTTTTGACCATTATCATGGTGGGAAGCACGCAGGCAGACAGGATCCTGAGGAAAGAGCTGAGAGTCCTCCATGTGGATCTTCAGGCAGTAGAAGTGAGCCACTGTGCCTGGGTTGGGCATTAAACCCCAAAGCCAGCTGTGTGCTGGTGGCCCACACCTCTAATTCCCTCTCTATATTTTGCTATCACTTCACAGCTTTAGAATTTATCTTGCTCACTTCCTTTCCTAACATTGTCTTGTTTTATAACTTATCTTCTTAAGTCCTCTGGGAGTAGGAAGTTCCAGTAGAAATTTTTAATTCTTTCTGGCCTCCATACTGTCTTTGTCTCCTTGGAGCTCACTTGTTTCTGTTTGTTTGGATCTCTATTTTTCATGGTTACAGTTTTCCTCAAATGACTTCGATTCCTGGCTGTCTGATCCTCTTCAGGAGGGAGGCATTTAGGGGCTGGAGAGATGGTTCAGCAGGTAAAGTTTTGTCACGAAAGCATTAGGGCCTGAGTTTAGATTTCTGGGTACCCATGTAAAAAAAGTGGCAAGGCAACAGGATGGGGGAGGGGTGGAGCTGAAGACAAGTGAACCTTAGGGGCTCATCGGACACCCACACCCACACCCACATACACACACACACACACACCCCACACACACCCACACACACACCCCACCCACACCCACCCACACACACACACACACACACACACACACACACACACACACACACACACACACACACACGCATGCATGATGGGTTTAGCGGAGATAGGAGTGTCACAGCAGTATTCTTTGTGGGTTTCTCGGAAAGGAGTGGATAAGGTTGTGCTGCTGCGGAATCAGCCTATTGGAGAACACATAGGTCATTTGTCATCAGTGCTTGGTGAAGGTAGTAAGCTTCAAATCTTTCTTCTGGAAACCGGGTTGACAGATGTGGGAGGGGAGCTGGATGTAGGAGCAGGCTGGGAGAAACCTAAAGGGGGATGGGGCATGTCAGGCAGCTCACACTACCCCAGTCTCTCCAGGTTGTGAGTGAACCCTGCAGCAAGCAGTTTGTAGTGACATGGGCTGAGATGTGCATTTGTCTCTCTATACCGGAAGAAGGGCACCTTGGAGAGCATGATCAGCTTCCCGTTTGCAGTCTCCCTTCACCCCTTGCCCCTCCTAGCTCCCATCACCTCCATTTCCTGAGATTGTCAGAGACCTTGCTGTGTTAGCACCTTGTTCTCTCCAGACACCCAACAGTGAAGAAAAAGTGGGAACCTCATTTATCTGCTTCCTGATTTCCAGGATGTTTCCAGACCTGGTCCAGAAAGGGCCTTCAGGCTTCAAGCTGAGGGCAGGGTTTGTTACTCCTGCTCTCTGTTTAGATGGAAATGGTGAAGGAGTTCTCTGCCCAGGCAGCCTCCTTTTGGTTTTTCCCACTGTGCTAGCTCATTCCAGGCCCTGTCAGGGCAGAAAGCTGGCAAACTCAGGGTTGTCAGGCTGGTTCTACCACCTCATAGCTTGCTTTCCCAGGTTGGTTCTCATCTGTCTGCCAAGGGTAGGCCTGGAAATGAGGCACTTCTGTAAACTGGGAACCATGGAGGCAAGGTGCTCACTCAGGGTCTCCAGGATTCTGATGCCAAAGACATGACCTTGGAAAGAAAGATTCAACTATGTCTGAGATTTTAGAGACACAGGGCTGAGTCTGCCACTCAGGGTCTCCTGACATTGCCTGTAAACATCCCTTCTCTTCATTAAAACTACACAGGAATAAGTTGACCTTTCTGGGTCCTTGGAACACATGTGTGAAGGGGTAGTTGCTTCTCTCAGGCTACCTGCTTTATGGTACCACCTTCTGAGGGCTAAGCCTCTTTCAACCTCTTTGGAAGAGTTCCGTTGTTTAGCCAGGGTGGGCCAGGGCTGGAGTCTCTTGGGAGACAGGATAAGGCCTGCCTGGCTTTTCACAGATGCTCTCCAAGTGTGTTGTGTGGATGGACACTGGTGGAATACGCCAAGGAGACTCCACAATCAGCATGCCTGCCTCCCTGACAGGGTGAGAGAAATATACTTCTCTGTGTGAAGAGTCAGCCAGTGCCTGCAGGAAAGAACCACATCCATGAGGTGGAAAGGGATGAGAGTGACCTTAAAAAGAAATTAGGGAGTAGATGGCTTGGAGAAAAGAAGATATATGATCTTCATTGAGAATTCAAGATGTTTTCAGAGGGGAACAGGGAATGGTGGTGTCCCATGAAGTCTGGGCCTTGGCTAAACTCTGCACAGGAGACACAGCAGGCCCCAGCTGCCCAGTCTGCATATTTAAACCCTTTTGGCAGATAGTGTCTGAAGCCCAGACTATTTTCAAAGTGAATGGTGCTTTGAATCTAAGTGACTTAGAATCTGGCCCTTGGACAGAGAAATTGCTCTGGGAGAGGCACAGGGGAATAATCTCTGGAAGGTCAAAGAGAAGGAGGCAAGGCAAGGAGGGAAGTGAAGACAGCCAGATTATTAGTGTGATGTTTGGACAGGGTCAAAACTAGATTTTAATATGATAGACTTTAATATAAAAGCATATAATAATATAAAATAAACAATGAGATCTGATCATTTTAGTGTAGGGCTTGATAAACTTTGGCAATTGTGTAGCATTGTATTACCATATTCCAATACAGCTGTTTGTTTGAGATAGGGTCTCTCTATGCAGATCTGACTAGCCTTGAACTCTCGGAGAACTGTCTGCCTCCACTTATTAAGTGTTGGGATTAAAGGCACACATCCAGCACGAGGGTACTCTCTCTCCCTATTGAAAGATTTATTTTTATTTTATGAATGGTTGTTTCATCCGTATGTGTTATAGAATATTTAAAGATGTGCTGCATTTGTTTATGCTGTGGAGCATTGTTTAGAGATGTGTTGCCTTCTTTATGTTGCATTTGTTTAACTCTGTGAAGCTGTGCTACTTTGCCTGCCTAAAACACCTGATTGGTCTAATGAAGAGCTGAACAGCCAATAGCAAGGCAGGACAGAGAAACAGGTGGGGCTGTCAGGGAGAATAGAGGAAGAAAAGATGGCAAAAAGAACAAGGAGTGGAGGACACCAGGCACCAGCCACCCAGCTATCCAGCCAGCCAAGGAGTAAGCAAAAATAAGATCACAGAAGTAAGAAATGGCAAAAGCCCAGGGACAAACGGTAGGTGGGGTAATTTAAGAAAAGCTGGCTAGAAACAAGCCAAGCTAAGGCTGGGCATTTTATTAAGAATAAACTTCTGTGTGTGATTTATTTGGGAGCTGGGCCCTCCAAAAGAGTAAACAAACAAACAACATGTTTACGTGTATGTGTGTGTGTATACTGCGTGTGTGTCTGGTACTCTTGAAGCCCAGGAGTGCCTGATGCTTTGGAACTGTAGTTACAGATGTTGTGAAATACCATGTGTGCTAAAGCCCCTGGGGTCCACCTGTCACTGTCCCCAAGTGCTGAGGTTACAGACACATGTGCCTCTATACTCAGTTTTTTATATGAGTGCTAGGGATACCAGCTCAGGTCCTCAGCAAGCATCATACCCACTGAGCCATCAACCCAGACTCCATGTTGAGGTGATTATTTATTACTCAGGTCCCACTTTAAAAAAAAAAAATTAAGCCAAGAGTGGTAGCAAACACCTTTAATCCCTGCAGGAGGTAAAGACAGAGGCATAAACAGCTGTGAGTTCAAGACCAGCCTGATTATATTGAGTTCCAGGCCAGTCAGAGCTATACAGTCAGATTTTGGTCAAAAATAAAAAGAAAGAAAAAGATTATTCTATTCTATGACTGTGTGTGTTTTGCCTGTGTGCATATTGTGTGCTACATGCATGCATGCTTGGTGCCTATGGAGGTCAGGAGAGGGCATCAGATTCCGTGAAACTGGAGTTATGGATGGTTGTGAACCACCATGCAGGTGCTGGGACTCGAACCTGAGTCTTCTGTAACAAGTGCTCTTAACCACTGAGCCACCTCTCCAGCCTCTCATATATCATTTTTTCATAAAGTATCTGCACACATAATTTCCCATTTTAAAATGGTTTTCTGTAGTATGAGGTTTCCCGCAGTCCCACAGAGACACACAGATGCTAACATTAATTTTAGGCTGATCAGCTTAAGGCCCAAGAATTTAACTTGCTAACTCTTTACCCTTAAACATACATCCTGTCTGCCTATGGCCAATCAGCATTTTTTACTAAAGCAGTGGGTGGGACAATTATTTACAATGGAACAATATTATACCCCTACATATCCCCTTTTCTCTTTTTAAAACAAAAAAAGAACCCCAAATCTAATATCCTTTCTCCCCCCCCCCAATTATCCATTACAACTTATAAACAACACTGTAAACAAACACAAACATCCACAATCCATGTTTTGGGAATGTGGGTGCCTTTCTCTAGGCTACTTCCTGCTGAATGAGGACGATGGCAATCTCATAGGAATCCAAAGAAAAATGTAGGATTATGCACAAGTCTTTAGTGGAGTAGTCTGTAAGGTTGGGTCATCTCAGCCAGTCTCCTTGAAACTCTTCTGGATATAAAGCTCTGGAAACTTCAACAGAGATGTTCTGAAATGCTGAATCATCTGGGCCATCCATTTCCATCGGAGATTTTTCATGGGGTCTTCCTCTATCAAACTTCATGTTCTTTATCCAGGAATAAATCCACAGCCTCTCATTTTCTCTGGAAATAAAAAGAAAACCTCTTCTCCAAAATAGCAGATCTTTGGATTTCGATTTTAAAGTCAACTCATTTACAAGATATATAGGTTGAATTAATCCAACAGCATTTATAATCAGCTGTCTTTTAGCAGCTTTTACTGCTTTATTTTCAGTCAAGAAAATTAATTACAAGACAATAACATACAGGATCCAGACACTCTTTGTAATTTCCATCTTTACGTGGCTTTTTTGGGTTTTTTTACTTTTTTTTTCTTTTCTCTCTCTAAGACTATGTATATATTTTCAACACATTCTAAACCATTTAGACTTTTTAAAAACCTGTCTTTACTGTATATTTATTTCTTAACTTTTTCGGTCTCTGACCATACCTTTGGTTGCCTAGGGTGATTGACTCCACCCAAATTCTTCTATTTCTTTCTGTTTCTGAACACACCTTTAATCTGCCAAAGTCCTTGGCTAAGGATTAAAGGTTGGTAGGCTGGATGGATGAGTCTAGCCTCATTGAATTTATCTTTTTAGCCCAGGTACTCTGGGGAAATTTAGGGTCCATATAATCACCAAGTAAAGCATTGCCATCTACTCATTAACTCCATTTAAGTATTTAGTAGCAGGGCCTCTTAAAAGACTCACAAATGTTTTGCCTCTAAGGCTGAATCAGGAAGGCTCTTTTTAAAAAGCTGTGCCTCTGCTTGCCTCAAGAAAACAGAGCTGACCAAGAAAATGCTGCTGCTACTAAGAAGTGGTCTTTGACTCTGTTCCCTTTCTGTCCTTATGAACAGAAACCTTAAATACATCCTTTACAACTTTTTGCTTATACTGAGGGTCCTGTGAGACTTCAGGAACAAGCCATTTTACACCTTAAACTGCACTCCAAAAGCCTGCCATTTTGTAGCCCAAGCCCACATGCCTCACCAGCGTATCTCTGTACCAGGGCTCATGTGAGAGACACAACTCAGAAGCTGCTTTTGGCTTCATTTTTGTGCTCTAGACCATTTTTAAGTTTTCTATGGCTTTGTGGGGGTATATTTTCCCTATGTTGGGCACCATTTGTAGTAAGTGGTTTCTGGCCTGGACTTTCAGGCCTAGCCTCAAGATTGGGACCAGAAGATCCGCAGTCCCACAGAGGCACACAGACACTTACATTAATTTTAGGCTGATCAGTCTAAGACCCAGGTATATAACTCTTTACCCTTAAACTAACCCATGATTCTTATCCTGTTCAGCCAAGGGGCTCTGTACCTTTTCTCAGAGCAGCATAGTTGTCCTCTGCATCTTCTGGCTTCTCTGGCAACTCTGGAGTCTCTGTGGCATTTCTGCTCTGTTCTTCCTGTTCTCAGAGTTTTCTTAGTCTGGTAGCCCTGCCCACACAGCCTGTCTGCCTTTGGCCAATCAGTATTTTTTACTAAACCAGTGGGAGGGACAATTATTTACAATGGAACAACATAATCCCTTTATAGTTTTCTCTTGACGACTATGTGAGTTCTTTATGTATTTGGAGCATAGGCTCCTTGTGAGGTATGTGTTTTGCAGATGGTGTTTCCATGTTCTAGTTTGCTTTCTGTTTCTGTCATAAATACCAGGATCAAAAGCAACCTGGGGAAGAAGGAGTTTATTCCATGTTGCACTTTCATGGATCTATCTATCACTGAGGGAAATCAGGGCAGAAACTCAAGGCAGGAACCTTGTAAAATATTAGCCTAAGATGCATTACACCCAGCTGCCCAGCCACCAAGCCACATAGCCACACAGCCACCCAGCCACACAGCTACCCAGTCACCCAGCCACACAGCCACATAGCCACACAGCCAGCCACACAGCCACTCAGCCACACAGCCAGCCACACTGCCACACAGCCAGCCACACTGCCACACAGCCAGCCACACTGCCACACAGCCAGCCACACAACCACCCAGCCACACAGCCACACAGCCACCCAGCCACATAGCCAGCCACACTGCCACCCAATCACACAGCCACATAGCCAGCCACACAACCACCCAGACACATAGCCACCCAGCCACACAGCCACCTAGCCACACAGCCAGCCACAGAGAAAGAAAAAGACATATAGATGAGACAGAGGCCATGGATGAATGGTATTTACTAGCTTGCTACATATGGCCTGCTCAGCCTGCTTTCTTATATAACCCAGGACCACCCACAGTGGACCGGGTCCTCCCACATCAATTGTTAACCAAGAAAATTGCCCTACAGCCAAGCTGATGGAGACATTTTCTCAGCTGAGGCTCCTCTCCCCAGGAATTCACCCACACCACAGTACAGGAGTGGAGATCAGAAGACAGTTTATGAGAATCAGCTCTCTCTTTCCACCACATGGATCCTGGAAATTGAACTCAAGATGTCTGGCTTGTTGCCAGATGTTTTTACCTGCTAAGCCATTTAGCTGACCTTTTTTGTTTTCTTTCTTTCTTTCTTTTTTTTTTAAATGGGAGATGGACACTTACTCTCTGGGCAACCCTGGGCAAGTGACCCATGATTTACCCTCTCCGCAAATAAATAAGCTAAGAATACAAAGTGTCATTTATGAGTCCCAGAAGCTTGGGAGGTCAGATGAGTGGTGAAAGACAGCAGCTAGCTTCTCAGAGGCCATCAATGCCACCACAGACCCCACACCTGGTATACCTCACCCCCACCCCACCCCCGCCCATCACCACCACAGTGTGCAAGAAAGTCAGCTTAGTAGAAGGGGCAGAGGGGAACTTTGAGGTTGTCATCTAAACCTAGACCTAGGTTCAGAAAAGGCCAGGGTGGGGTAGGGATGATGGGCAGGGAAGGATAAATCTTCCTGGAAAATGAGAGGAAAAAAACCATTATTAGGCATTCCAATTTTACAGATGAGCAAAAGGACGCATAGAGAGGCCAAGTACCTAGGTCAGGGCTCGAAAGTAAGGTTTGAGTCCAGAACTCAAGCCTAAAGTTTTCTAGCATACTGTGTATTTTGTTAAAACAATGTAGTACCTCAAAGGAGGGGGTGGTGAACAAAGGATCCAAAGACAGACACCAGCCTAGTGAACTGGCTCAGAAGGGAAGGGGACTTGATGATACCCAGCTTTGATGACTCCATTCAATCCCCAGGACCCACGCGAGCCACGAGGTAAAACATAGGTTAGTAGGAATGGGTTAAGTTGAAAGAGCTAAAAAGTAATGAACCTGAGCCATAAGCCAAACAGTTATTAATATAAGCCTTTGTGTGATTATTTGGGCCTAAGCAGCTGTAGGACTGCTGGTCTGGACCTCAGGGCTTAGGTTGGGCCAGAAACTTCTGGCTACACCCTCCTATTTTAATCTTGACACCTGGAATCAAGCATCTGAGTGATATTGTCCTGTGCAGAGGGACCCTGTCCCATGTGAGTCCTGGTAGGTCAGTTCCAACAGGTGTACAGGTGAGTTAAAAGTGGGAAATGCAGTTGTGTCCAGACAGTTTTTCTTGCTGGAGTTCATCTTTGTCCTATCCAGTTTGTGGGGGACAGATTGTCAGGGCCGATGTGTTCTGACTTCAGGTGGGGTTCCCTGAGAGACCTAATTTCAGGACCCTGCTCTCTAGAGGGGTTTCCAGGACAGTCCCTGTCCTGAGATCTCATTTCCCTAAGAGGCAATAGCTAAAGGAAGGCCTGGGGACAGTGTCCACAAGGAGGCAGAGTGACAGACCCCTCAGACTCTGTTAAAAGTGAAGCTCTCAGTGCTGGAACCTCATCTGCCACGGTCTCCCCCCCCCCCCCCCCCATCCAGTGCCACAAAGCCTATCACAGTCAGAAGAGGAAGGTGCTGAATCCAGGCCTTCCGGGGGGCAGAGTCTTTCCTGGGGTCCTTGGAGCACATGGTGCTTCTTCAGCTGCCTGGTGGTCTGAGCGGGAGTCAGGGAAGTAGAGGAGGGTGAGTCTGTAAGGTGAGTAGGACTTCTCACCGGGAGGGCCTCCCTCCCTCCTGGCTTCTTGTCTTTGTACCCTGGGCCAAATGGTTAGCCTCCTTTTCATCCTGTGCAGAGTGAGACATTTTCCTGGTGCCTTCCCCAAGGTATAATCACTGTGAGCACTAATGGGCCCTTCAAAAGCATCCAGAACATACTTAGTAGTGATCATTTTTCTACATCCCCCAGCCCACCCCTGTGCAGTGGGACTTCCTACTTGCCAAGCTCTCCTAAGACTCACTGAGTGGCTCTGAGTGACCCATTCAGGAGGAAGCCTTCTGTCTGCAGACGGCTTCTCTTGCTGTGGCACAAACTGAAGCTCTTGCGCTCAGCAGCTTGTCTGCTACTCTCTTTGGCCTTGCGTCATCTTTCAGTGTGACCAGAGTCCCTGCTCTGTGTCACCCACTTTCTCCTACGTCAACTCACCACCATTCTGTGCACTGTTTGCCTCAGCTGTTCATTGGTTTACTGGTGCCTTCTCAATTTGGATGGGACCTGTACACAGCCAGAGAGTTTTTACTGACTGTCACTGGCTGCATCCCTAACAGATAGAACAATGTTGGCACTTGCAAGGGGTCAATAAATAGTTGTTCAATGAGTGAAAAGAAATCTTGGACTTTTGGGATTCTCCCCCCCCCCCCCACCATGGGAAGATCCAAGTCGTTTCATGATTGGTGGCTGTTGTAGAATATTATTTTTAATTAGGCAAAGATGCGTTATATTTGTTTATGCTGCAGAATATTATTTTAACTGTGCAAAGGTGTGTTGCGTTTGTTTGACAATGTAAGGATGTGTGTTTAATTATACAAAGATGTGCTGTGCTTGTTTCGCCTTGTCTGACTAAGGCATCTGATTGGTCTAATAAAAAGCTGAATGGGGGAGGAAGTCTGGAGAGATGGCTCAGCAGTTAAAAGGCTTGGCTGCTCTTCCAGAGGACCCAGGTTCAATTCCTAGCACCCACATGGCAGCTCACAGCTGTCTGTTACTTCAGATCCAGGGTATATGATACTTTCATACTAATGCACATAAAATAAACACTTTTTTTTTAAAAAGCTGAGCATCCAGTAAGTAGGCAGGAGAGGGTAGGTGAGACTGTCAGGCAGAGAGAATAAACAGGGGGAGAGATCTAGGCTCAGAGGAAGAAGAAGAGAAGGAAAGAGTGAGGGCATGCCAGGGGCCAGCCTGCCACAAAGTACAAAGAAAAGAAAGACATATAGAATAAAGCAAGGTAAAAAGCCCAGATGTAAGATGTAGAAGAGGAGAAGCAGGATAAGTTAAGTTAGAAAAGCTAGCTAGAAATAAGTTAAACCAAGGCCGGGCACTAGTAATTAAGAATAAGTCTCCATGTCTTTATTTGGGAGCTGGGTGGAGGACCCCTAAAAAGAAAAAAACTTGGTAGAGTGGCTGTCTGAAGGGAGCTGGAAGCCTCGTTACATTGCTTCTAGAATACACAGGGTTGTCCCTCTAAGTGTGGGAAATAGTTGCTTTAGATAGTATATACATGACATGGATCTGAACCTGGAAGACTCCTGTGAGGTGGACAGACCCAATGACCTCTCCTGTAAGGTAAGCAGACCCAATGACCTCTCCTGTGAGGTGGGCAGACCCAATGACCTCTCCTGTGAGGTGGACAGACCCAATGACCTCTCCTGTGAGGTGGGCAGACCCAATGACCTCTCCTGTGAGGTGGACAGACCCAATGACCTCTCCTGTGAGGTGGACAGACCCAATGACCTCTCCTGTGAGGTGGACAGACCCAATGGCCTATCCTGTGAGGTAGACAGACCCAATGACCTATCCTGTGAGGTGGACAGACCCAATGACCTCTTCTCTTGTCAGGCTTCATTGTTTATTGTTGGCTTCATATGGTGCACAGTCTTGCCGCTTAATGAAACTGAAGTTAGTCCTCCATTCTTTAGCCTTTGCAGATGGATCTCCCAATCCCCTATATCAAGAGCTGTATTTGTCTGTGAACAGCAGACACCACACTAAATGTATTGTAAGCGAAGTCAGCAGATGGGTCAGTGAGGGATGGTCTAGCCCAAAAGGCAAGCTCCAGATTCAATGAGAGACCCTGTCTCAAGCACAAATACACAGAGCTGGCGAGATTGTTCTTTGTAGAGAAAGCCAGTTTGATCTCTTCCACCAAAGTGGTGGTTCTGCTCCAGGAGTTCTGACACTTTCCCCTGACACCAGCAGGTACTAGGAATACACATGGCATAAATGTGTACACGAGAAACATTCAGACACAAAATAAATAACTCTGAAGAAGTAAAAATAAACAAATATAAGGTGGAGAAGCTATTGAGGAAGATACCCAGTTCAACCTCTGGTCTCCTCATGTGCATGAGTACATGCATCTCTCTCTCTCTCTCTCTCTCTCTCTCTCTCTCTCTCTCACACACACACACACACACATACACACACAGAGAGAGAGAGAGAGAGAGAGAGAGAGAGAGAGAGAGAGAGAGAGTCTGATAGTCCTCTGCTTTAAAGGGAATTTTTACCCAAATTATGTTTAATGAAGTTATCGGTTCATATAGGATTAAGTCTATCAGCTTACTCTTTGCATATTTGTTCACTTGCAAAGGAGTGGAGTAGTCTTGACTCCAGGTGACTAGGACACTATGAAAAATGGATGTAACATGGGCTGAAAGCAAAGTTCCTCTCCTTCCCTCCCTCCCTCCCTCCCTCCCTCCCTCCCTCCCTCCCTCCCTCCCTCCCTCCTTCCCTCCCTCCCTCTCTCATTCTCCACCCAACATCATCTTCTGAACCATGGTTAACCATAGACCTTCACTTTCTTCTCTTCACTAGGAACACGATTCAGTGGATGTTCAAGGGGAGGGCACTGTGCAAGGAGGAAACCAGAAATAAGGCCCACTGGGAGTCAGGGTAGAAGCTGGCAGCCACATTTAACTTTCTGTCACTGCTAGTGAATGAACAAGTGAGTGCGTGAGTGATCAATGAGTGCAAGTGAGCAAATGAGTGTGAGCCAGTGAGCAAGCGAGAGAGTGAGTGAATGAGTGAATTTGGGTAGACATCAAGGATGAACCAAGACAGGAAGGGCATAAAGGCATCCTTTGCACACCAGCCCTTCCGGGGCCTCAGGCACTGAGCTTCCCATGCCACATTTGACACAGCTTCCTTTTCCAGACAGCTTGCCTCTGCTCTGACTCCATCTTCCTCCTTGGCCTGTGGACAAATGCTCAGGGCATTATGAACTGCTTTTGGAGGAAAGGCTGAGGAATTTTTTTTTTTTGAAAAGCACATTTCTTCCCACTCATATGGCTGAAATTAGGCTGAACACTCCTGTGCTGGAATTTTCCAATCACTTTTCATTTCCCAAACAGAGAGGTGGCAATGTGGACAGAGCAAGGGCTTGTTCCTCGGGGAGGAAGGAACTGGGTCTGTGGCATACCTTTTGTGTGCTCAGCATGAGCTGGTCAGAAGAAATGAAAACATGAGATACTCTTCTCAGGATAGGTTCAGGGACTCCAGAACCTTCTGGAGAGAACAAGGGGACATAGACACTCTGGCCTCGATTGTGAGGCGCATGGGGTGTACTTTCTAAGATCATGAAGACGGGGGTTCCTGGGCTGTCTGGGTAAAGAGGGATTCCAGGAAACATGAGCTGGAGCTTATCCTGTGAGCATGAACCATGCTAGAACACATGAGATCACAGATGCGAGTTGGGACGAAGGGGACATAGGAATCAGGAAGAACATGGGAACTGAGCTACAGCTGGTGGTATAGAAACAGATCGGAAGAAATGGAGATGCATGTTGACTGCTCAAAAAACAGTGCAGATTCAGGACCTCTTGAGGTTTAGTGGGTATGTTTAGTGGGTTCTGCTTCGTGGAGGGAACTTGAGGGAAGCATTCCTTCTGAGGGGTAAATTAACTGACTCCAGAGAGCAACGCTGAACAGCTGGCTGCAACAGCTCGGGGTGGGGCTGCATCAGGCCTCCACTGGACCTGGAAAGCTGTTGAAAAGACTTGGAGGCTTTGGATAAGCACGACAAAGGGTCACTCTATTCTTGACCCCTCCCACCTCCACTCACTTCCCTTCAAGACTCTAGCTTCCCAGTCCCTGTTCCCTCTCTCTTGCTTTCTGCTGTTGGACTTGATGCACACTGGACTCCATTTATTTTTCCTATGCACAGTTTTTGTTCACACTAGAATGCAAGGCCAGGTTTCCCAGAGATTACAAGATTACCCAGCATGCAGTAGACCCCCCCAGTATTTACTGAAAATTGGCGCTCATACAGCTTGACTAAATCAGGAGAACAGTGGTATGGGCTTGCTCTCTTGTTCACAGCCAAGGTAGCTGTGTGTATATGTGTTGCGGGTGGGTGTGACTTGCAAAGCCAAGCTTTCTCTTCTGGGGTGCCAGAAAAAACTGCAGGTGATAGAGTCAGACTTCCCACATCTCCCAATGAGAGCACTGTGACCGAGTTCCTGACCCATCCCTGTGGTCCTATAGGCTCTCCATCTCCTCTGTGCCACCCCACCAGTTTCAGTGGGCATGATGACCACCTCCATCTGAGACTCTTGAAGGAATGGTGGGTAGAATTGGTATTTTCCCTTCCAACACCAACTCTACGCTCTACAAAACACCAAGAAAAATGAAATATGCTTTGCTTTGCTCAGAAGGGGGCCCATGCTTCCCCCTTTTCCCATTTTCAGATGGTGTCCAGAACCCCCCGGATTTCTTGGAATTTATATGAAGAATTCCAGCTATTCCAGCTGTAATTTTCACATACAAAACTCCTTCTAACAACTTGGCCATCTGGGAAGCAGCCTCTGGGATAGAAAAGCTTGGGTTCCTGAGCTTTGGGGCTCTAATAAGGCCCTGACTCCTCCTTTGAACTCTTGGCCAAATGAGAGAACCTGAGTTTGATTCCCCCTGCCCCTCATATACAAAAAGCCTAGTGTGGTGATATATTTTTTATAACCTTAATACTGAAGGGGCAGAGGCAAGAGGACTCTCCCCCCCAACCCGTGTGTGCGTGTGCATGTGCATGTGTGTATGTGTGAGGGCAAGCCAGTCTAACCTAATAAGCAAGCTCCAGATCCCAGTGAGAGATTCTGTCTCATACAATAAAGTGGTTGGCTTCTAAAGAACACTGAGATTGATCTCTGGCTTTCACATATGTGTATGCACATGTGTGTGCATGTATATGCACTCACATTGTAGCCAGAAGTTTCTGACCCATCTAGCTCAAGGTCTGGACAAGCAGTCCTGCAGGCACTTAGGCCCAAAGAATGACTCAGATGCTTATATTAATTACAAACCGTTTGTCTTATGGCTCAGGCTCACTATCAGCTAACTCTTAACTCAACCCATTTTCATTAATCTATCACATGGCTAGTGGCTTTATCTGTGTTCCATTACATCTTGCTCTTTTGGGCAGCAGCTCCTAGCGTCTCATACTCATACACACATGCTCATTTACATATACACACATGGTAGACACATTCACATACACAACACACATATGCACACATACACATGCATACACACACAGCACGTACCCTACCAATTTCAGTTGAGTTCTGCTTCAGGTGACAGCAAATTTGGTTGCAGTTTCTTAAACAAATAGCTGCCTGATTCATTTACTTAGAAAAAACAATGGCAGTTGCTGCTGGTTTTAGTTAATTAACAATGAGCCTATAATTCCAAAAAGCTCCTCTCTTTCTGGTTCCCTAGGTTAAGACAGATGGCTTCCACTTTTCAGCTTGCTTTTTTGTAGTTATAGGTTGTCTGCTACTACTGCTCCAGACAACACAGCACTTTGAGAGGGGAAGACAGATGTGGGTGGAACAGAAGCTTTCTTAGAATAACCCTCCACCAACAGACTGCCTTTAGTTCACATTGTCCAGAACAAGCTAACATAGCCATATCTAGCTGCAAGAGAGTCTAATTAATCAACCAGGTGCTAAACAATATTCTCTACATAAAACCCGGGTCCTATTAGCAAAGCTTGAGAAGGGGTGTCATGATAGACACTGTCATCCATATTTGGTTCTCTTACCTAAAAAGAGAAATATTACTAAGATTGTTGTGAGGATCCTATGGGGTGGGATATAGATGGTACTCGAGATTGTGCCTGGCCCAGTTAGATGTTAGACAGATGCAACCCACTGTTGTCCCTGTAATCAGTGTCTTCGTTGACAGGGTCTAAGAAAGTGCAGAGTTTCTTCTCCCTCGGCATTGAATCTTCCCTACCTTCTCCTCTTCTGACCACAAGATATCCCTGAGCTGATATCGGAGAGCATACCTTGTGTTCTAGGCAGTATTGTAGAGAACAAAGCCACAATGAATAAGCAAACAAGCAGAAACAGGGACAATCAAAGTCAGAGACCAGCACTATGCAGGAATTTGACAGGTTGGAGGGCCGGTGCCCCTAGTGGAAACCTCTTTGGTAGGGTAGCCTGGGAAGGCTTTGATGAAGTGGCCCTCCTGGAACCAAGCTTTGCAAGAGGAACTGGAGCCTCTTAGGGGAGCCAAGCTGCCAGCAGCAGCAGCAGCAGAGGCAAGGGGGCTGAAGTGAGCAGAAATTAGGCCTTGCAGAGTTCAGTGAGCTGGGCAGGAAGGTATGAGAGCCTTCTGGAAGATGCCAGAAGAAGCAGGCTCCAGAGGCCAAGACTGGGAGCATGCACAGTGAAGTGTGAAGCCACTGATGGATTTTAAAAGGAGGAGGAAAGAGAAAGTTGATTATTTTATTTCTGAGACAGAGTCTTATTATGTAGCCCCTGGCAGGCCTGGAATTCACTATGTAGACCAGGCTAGCTTCAAATTCATAGAGACCTGCCTGATTCTGTCTCCAAAGTGTTGGGATTAAATGCCAGTTGTGTGTGTGTGTGGGGGGGTGAGTGCCACATGTGTATGGGTGCCCATGGAAATCAGAGGTCGGTGAGTTCTTTGGAGCTAGAGTTATATTAGCTTTGAACAGCCTGGTACAGGTGCTGGGAACCAAACTTGGACCCTCAGAAAAAGCAGTTTATGCTCTTAACTGCTGAGCCATTTCTCAAGGCTCTCAACACTGATTTTTATCAAACGAGAGATACGATTAGATTTAAATTTTAAATGATCACTCCAGTCATTCATTTATTCATTCACCTTCTAGTTATTGGGCACCAGGCACTGTACTAAGGCACCAGGGATAGATATATAGCAGTGCCCAAGTAAGGAAACTCTGCCAGCATGGGTAGCTAGCCAAGTAACTGCCTGCTGAGACCACCCTGTAAAAATGGTTGTTATGCATGGGGCATTGTCCCCACTAAAGGTAAAAACCAAACAAAACAAATTGAAAATAATTTCATATGTTTGGTGGTTAGAAAAAAGGAGCAATGGAGGTTTGGGTTAGCTGAATGTTTGGATGAGGCATCTATGGAAAGCTCTGATTGGGTGAACGAAGGCTGGAACAGTGCTCATGTTGGGAAAGTGCTCTCTAGGGAGCAGGCACAGTTCATGGAAGGGCCCTGATGCTAGCCTAGGATTCCCAGAGTGAGCAGATGCCAGTATAAACACAGTTCACCAAAAGGGAATAAGAGAGGGGGCCAGAGAGATGGCTCAGTAGTTAAAAGCACTGTCTACTCTTCCAGAGGACCTGGGTTCAGTTCCCAGCACCCACAGGGTAGCTGACAACTTTTAAAAAGGGAGTAAGAGGGAGTTTATTCTGAGCCCATGGTAAGTAGCTACTTGTTACATCTTTAATACAGGTGTAGTTTTTTTCCTCTGGGAACTTCCATTCAAGTGGAGGGCAGTGTAGCTGGAACAGAATCTAAGAGCCAAGCAGCAGAGAATGAGGGAGCGGTAGAGAAGTAAGGGTAGAGAGTGTAGGTTCTTGGAGAGCATCACAGGAACTTGAGTTTTGTATGACATGGGGCTCACAGAAGGGTTGCATAATCTGACCTCATGAGTATCTCTGATTATGCTAAGAGACAAGGAATGCAGTAGAGATATGAGTGAGAAAATACAGTCTTTTATCCAGGGGAGAGATCTTAAGTCCAGGGATAATCTCCAAAGCTTCTTCCTGGAGAGATGTCTGAGATGTATGAGTGGAGATGGTGGTGGTGGGGGGGAACCATAGCATGTTTGGGGGGGTACTTGGAGCTCACACTGGAATGTTAAGCTAGGAAAACTTTAGCAAATACATGTGTTAGTCAGCCCTACCACTACTGCAACAAAGCATCTGAACTAATGAATGTATAAAGATTTAAAGGTTTGGCTCATTGTAAAGTATTTTTTTTAAGGTGTGTTACTCTTGTTTATGTAGTATTTGTTCAACTCTGTGAAGCTGTGCTACTTTGCCTGTCTAAAACACCTGGTGGTCTAATAAAGAGCTGAACAACTAATAGCTAGGTAGGAGAAAGGGTAGGCAGGGTTGGCAGGCAGAGAGACTATATAGAAGGAGAAATCTGGGAGAAAAAAAAAGAAGGTATCCAGAGAAGGAGGAGGACTATCAGGGCCAGTCACCCAGTCACACAGCCAGCTATGGAGTAAAAGACAACATAAGGTGCACAGGATAGGAAAGGAAAAGCCCAGAGGCAAAAAGAGGATGGGATAAGTTAAGAAAAGCTGGTTCGAAACAAGTCAAGGCCAGGCATTTATAGGTAAGAATAAGCTTCTGTGTGTGATTTATTTGGGAGCTTGGTAGCAGACACCCCAAAAGAGCAAATACAGCTCATTGTTTGGGAGGGTCCAGTTCGTGGTTAGGCAGACCCACTGCTTTCAGGCTTTGATGAGGTGGGAGTGTGTGGTGGAGCAAAATTGCTCACTTCATTGCCTGGAAACAAAAAGAGAGTCTGAGGAGGCACCAGTGTCCCATAATCCCCTCCAAGGGCATACCTCCAAAGACCTAAAGACCTCTCACTAGGTTCCTCCTCCAAAGGGTTCCACCCCCTCCCAATACGACAGTCTGGGGCCAAGCCTTTATTTAACCCAAGAGTCTTTGCGAGCTATTCAAAATTTAAAGTGTCCAGAGCTAGGGCAGTAGCTTAGCTGACGGAGAGCTTGTCTAGCATGTAGGAAGTTCAGTTCCCCAGCACTGCAGAAACCAAGTGTGGCAACTTACACTTGTAATAGCAGCCTTCCAAGGTGAAGCCAGGAGGATCAGAAGTTTAAGGGTATCTAAGGCTACGCAGTGAGTTTAAAGTCAGCCTGAGCTATATAAGACCTTTTCTAAATATCAATAAATAGATAAACCCAAACTACATCAGTGGTATTTAGGGTCCAAAGGTGGGTGTTGACATCTCAGAAGAGGATGTTAAGGAGACAGAAATACTGGTTCTTTGCTTCCTGGTGGGGTCTACCTTTGTTGCGTCTTCATGGCACATGGAGTGAACAGTACCACATAGACTTGGGATTGGGCTACGGTCACCTTTCACCATGGTGACAAATACAGTAAAAACAATCTAAAGTGTGGGAAAATTGATTTGGACTCATGGTTTTAGAGGTCTCATTCAGTTGTCAGGCTCTATGGCTTTGGGCTAGAGGTGAAACAAACATTCTACACTTAGACCAGGAAGCAGACAGAGATAGGGCCAGGGACAATCTCCCTCACTCCCATAAGCCCCTTATGATCTATTTCCTTGAATAGGACCCGCCCCTTAATAGCTTCTTCAAAGCCCATCACCTGTCAATCAAGCTCTTTACCCACAACTCTTTTGGGGGACGTTCAGTCATAAACTTTAATACTGGCCATGTGCTTCACAAAGCAGTGAATGCTGAGAGATTCTGTGTGGTTTAGCATCTCATGCTTCTGCTAGAAGAATATCCTCAAGGGAGTTGGGCCCTTCTTCCTGAATAAGATCCAGGGACCAGAAGTGCCCCAGCTGTCCTACAAATCCCCAGCCTCAGGCAGAGGCAGCTGGCTTGCCATGAAGGACAATAAAGAAGCCTTTAGCCAGGTGCAGCGCAGGGTCTATAATCCCTACATTTGGGAAGCTGAAGCAGGAGGAATTCAAGGCCAGCTGGGGTTAAAGGGTAAGTCAGTCTTAAAAGCAAAAGAAGATAAAAATGGAAGGAAGAAAGGCAAGGGAACGAGAAGAACAATGCATCACCCTCCCTTTCCGTGCAGGACCATCTAACCCTCTTCAGACCCCACTAGACAAGGTGGGGAATTGGATTTGTCTTCAGCAGTGGTCACTCAGGAGCACTCCATGCTTGCCAGGCCTTCTCATTGGCTCCTAACCACTCCTGCAGTAAGAAGTCTCACCTTTTGTTTTCCTGAGGAAGCCCTGGTTTGAAGAGAAAATGACGCTGAGTCAGCAGGGTTGGTCCTTCCTAGGGCCAAGTGTGGAAGGAAAGCAAACACTGCCATCTGGAAACCTGCGGGAGGGGGTGGGGGGGCACGACGGACTAGTTTTGCACTGGGTGCCTTGTGTTCCTTTTGAGTTCCACGCCAGGTGTACTGGTTATCTGTACACATGGGAGGTGTGTGCACACATGTGTGGGCACATAGCCCAGAAAGGTGATGCGGACACCATGCTTGCAAAGAAGAGAACCCGTCTTTGAAGGGCAGTTCTGTTGTAGAGGAAAGTTACCAGGCACCCACGTTCTGAATCCTTCCCTCCAGTCTGATTTCATGCCTCCCCCAGGATTCCCTTTGGAGGGAGAATTATAGTTGGGAATCCCAGAAGATGATTTAGGGTCAAAAGGGCCAAAAACTAAAAGCAAAATTCCCTACTTTTAAAGATTCACTTATTTACTTTATGTATATGAGTGCGGAATGAGTGAAGTGGGTCCCCACGGGCAAGGCCGGGGCTCTGCTAAGGTATGCCACTAAGCAAACACCACTCAACAGTTAGTGCCAGAGGTTGGTTTATTGGGGGAGGGGGAGAGTGTAAGAAGGAGAGGCCCTGTGGAAATGGGGACCTGAGAGAGGCCGACAGAGACAGAGAGGAAGAGGAGCAAGAGAGAAAGGGAATGGGAAGAGAGGAAGGAAGACACAAAGAGGAGAGAGAGAGAGAGAGAGAGAGAGAGAGAGAGAGAGAGAGAGAGAGAGAGAGAGAGAGAGAGAGAGATAACAAGAGAGAAAAGAATGCCAAACCGTGTCCAGCGGGCACTTTTGAGGGGTGCGCATGTCAATTAGCTGACCATGGAAAAGCACCTGGCGACAGGCGATGATGTAACAGGCTGCTGCAGCAGCAGAAGTAAGGAAAACTAACCAGTACTCTATTGACTTTATGCCAGAACAACCAGATCCTGGTTGCCTGGAGCCTTGGTCCAAGGATTCCAGAGACTAGAGACTGTTTCAGGTGTCTAGAGGCACTTCACTGCAAAGCCTGCCTCAGGTAGGACAAAGGGTGTCATACGGTCCCCTTGATGGGTGGTGGTGACACATGCCTTTAATCCCAGCACTCAGGAGGCAGAGACAGGCAGGTGTTAGGATTCTGGATTCTGTTCAAACCTCTGAAGCCACACCCTGCCTTGAGTTCTGACATCAAGCCTGATTTAAGAATTCCCACCTTCCCACTCTCTCTCGTTTCTTCCCTCTTAGGAGAGCACGCTTTCTCTCTCCCTCTCCATTTATCCTCTCTCTTTTTCATAATAATAATAATAAAGTCCTTCTATGAAGAAGCAATCTAGATGTCTCCTGCCACTGCCTCTCTGTTCATAAACACCTGCCAGCTATCCAGGATAAGTGTGCTATCATATCCTACCAGATCAAACATGATCCCAACAGCAGGTCTCTGTAAATTAGAGGCTAGCCTGGTCTACAGAGCAAGTTCCAGGACAAACTCTAAAGCTACACAAAGAAACCCAATTTGGAAAAAAACAAACACAGAAACAAAAAACAAAACAACAAAAAAACCCAACCTAACAACCAAATTAACAATAAAATATACATTCCCTTATCTATGCAAGTACCAACCCCACACAAAGTCTCTCAATAAAGATTTCTGTCTTTTATAAAAGGGCCCCATTCCCTCTCCTGACATGACATCCTCTGAGAATCCACCAGTTGCGTTTCTCTCTCCCCCAGCATATACTCTTTATTAAAACTTTTATATACATTCTGACCTGGTAAATATTTCTACCCCCAAGCTTCGTGCTAGGTCTTCCCAGGGTCCTAGCATAACAGAGTAAACCCCAATCTGAGCCAGGCAAGTTGGTCTTCTAGGGGTCTGGGTGGTCTGGGATGCAAACTCGTCTTTCTTGGTAAAGAGACCACAGGAAGGTAGTGGTACCTCCCATTGAGGTGTATGATGGGAGATACCAGCCTCATATGTCCCCTTGAGCCCTGATATCTCTCTGCATGAAGTGCTGGCTACTAATTGTGACCCAAGTAGAGCGTGAGTCTCATTGGTATAGAGATAAAGTGTCTGTCCACACTATCACCTGTCTTTTGGACTTTGGTTTTCCCATGTAGGGAAAAAGCTGATGGATTGGATGAGAATAGATAGTGTGTGTTTCTGTAACTTCCCTATGCCGGGATGGGGAGGTGCAGAAGAGTGAGCATAGAAGTTTGGAAAGGTGAGCTCACTATGACCTCAGTGTCTGCAACTTTGGTTTGTTTGCAATTGTTTTTCTTTTAGTCGGGATATAGGGAAGTATCTGAAATTTCCTCTAAGAGTAATTAATGCAGGACGGGAGACGGTAAACAAATATGGGTGAAGTAGAGACCAGAGCAGTAGGCGGGTTAGTGGTATAGAAAGAGCTGCACCTGCGCAGGCAGAAAAGACAAGCTCCTCTTTCAACTCGGCAATCCCCAGAGACTGGGACAATTGGGCTAAACCGGAGGGTCAGATTTGCCAACATGCAAAACGAACATCTGCATTTGAAATGGGTTCCCACCCCGGGCTCCACTGAGAGGCTTGCTGCGGGATCAGCCTGCTGAGAAGCTCCTCCAGGAGAGAATGGCACAACAGAAAACCCAGGCAGGCCCGGGTCCCGCGGCCCCCAGATCCAGAGAGGCCCTCAAAGAAACCTCTTGCAAAAGCCAGCAGACTGGAGTGCAAGACAACCCCCCCCCCCGGACTTTTGTATTTTGTTCAAGGTCATCTCCAGAAGGGGCTGGATAAACCCTTCGTGTTTGCTTCTCTCCGGGCCTAAGCCCCAGGTCCCCTTGGGTGTCGTCCAGGACGCCAGGCGTGGCTGCTGACAATGGCTTTCAGACAACAGATGGCCAGCGAGCGGGCGGGGCACAGGGCAGGTGCACGCGGAGCGGTGGAGTGCCGGGCGCCCGGCTGCCAGGGGTGAAAAGATCCGCAGCCCTAAGGGGGCCGCTGAGCCCGGGAACAATGAGACAATTCTCCACGGCGACCAAACGTACCCCCCGGGTGGGGTGAGGTGGGGGCTGGGCCACGCGCCAGCGCGGGCGACAGTGTGTGTGTGTGTGTGTGTGTGTGTGTGTGTGTGTGTGTGAGAGAGAGAGAGAGAGAGAGAGAGAGAGAGAGAGAGAGAGAGAGAGAGAGAGAGAGAGAGAGAGAGACAGAGACAGAGACAGAGACAGACAGAGACAGAGACAGACAGACCGACCGACCGACCGACCGACCAAGTTTTTATGGAGCTGAGGATCATACACTACCAGACCTCGCTTCCTAGGAGCTCTGGCAAGCATCTGGGTTTGAGTGAGGAGTTCAGCATCTAAAGTCACCAGGGCCTGGGAGTCTGACGGCATAGCAGACAGCAGAGAAGCCTGAGCCCATGTAGGGTTATGGCGCGGCCATTGGCTCTGCCATTTGAAAGGGATGGGAAGGATGTTTGCTAGGTTGGTGGGCTCCAGTACCAACCATTTTATTAAGCTCAGCCCTTCTGCTCTGTACCTCATACGTCCCAAACTGATATAGCAGATAGCCAAAGGCAGTGCCCTCTGGCCGTCTCCTGAGACTATCCTGGGACCATCATGGAGCTAGGAAGGCATTTTTATGAGCCACTTGTCCTGAATAGGATCCTTTGGCATTATTGGGCCACTAACTAGCCAGGCCCGTTGCACATTCAGGAGGGACCCACCTAGGAGGACAGGATGCAGTAGTTGGTGAAGTCCTAGAAGCAATTCCTAGAGTCCTGACTGTGAAGCAGAAGAGTCTTCAGGGAGTTCCACAGCGAGTCTGTCAGGATTTTGTTCTAGTCTCTGAAGCTCCGCAGACTGGAGTTCTGACCTCAAGCTCCATTTAGGAAGAATTCCCACTGTAAACTCTTTTTCTTTTTTTGTCTTTTTTCTCCCAGAGGAGGCTCTCAACCCCTTACTCCTCCCTTCTCTCTCTCTCTTTCTCTGTGTGTGTGTGTGTGTACATATGTGTGTATATGCATATATACATATATGTGTGTGAATATATGTTTATATACTCCTTTTCTTTATAATAATAAAGTCTCTCTACATAGATCCCAAGTAAGTATCCTGCTGCATTGTCGCGACCCTCCACCACTCCCATGCCAGTCATCCTGGGTAAAGCTCATATCGTATCATATCATATCATATCATATCATATCATATCATATCATATCACATCATATCACAACAGAGTCCCTCTTCCAAACCCCAGGGATACGGTGACAAGTAAAAACTACACAACAAAAGCACATTATTAATCTGGCTCTTTTTATAAGTTTATTGATGACCAGCCGTTAGACATGGGGCACAGGTTGTCACAACCAAGTTCCTTAACAGGTTTCCTTCTCCACATCCAAGTGAATTTCCCCCACTCTTGAGAAAAACAGCTATAGGCTGACTGTTCACGGAGGAGTTCGGGCAACAGTGGTAAGTGGGATTGTCTTAGTTAGGGCTTCTATTGCTGTGATAAAGGTTTGGCCAAAAGCAACTTGGGGAAGGAAGTGTTTATTTGCCTGGAAAGCCAGGTTAGGAACTCAATCAAATAAACCGGAGGCAAGAACCAAAGCAGAAGCCACAGAAGACCCTGCTTACTGGCTTGCTTCTCTTGGCTTGCTCAGTTTTTTGTTTGGTTTTGGTTTTTGGTTTGTAAATACAACTCAGGACCACCTGCCCAGGGATGGCACTACCTTCAGCAGGGTAGACCATTCCTTATCAAGAAAATGCCAGGCTGGAGAGATGGTTCAGAGGTTAAGAGTCCTTAATGAGGGCCTGGGGTTCAATTCCCAGCACCCATATGGCAGCTCACAACTGTCTGTTCCAGGAGATCTGACACTTTCCCACCAATACACATAAAGTTAAATAAATTATTAAAAAAAATAAAGAAAGAAAATGCCTCACAGACTTGCCTACCGGCCAATCTAATAGAGGCATTTTCTAAACTGAAATTCCTTCTTCTCACAGAACTCTAGCTCTGTCAAGTTGACAAAAACTAACCACAACAGGATCCTGGGGAGAGCTTGCTTTCGCTGTGGAGAAACCTGGGGCCCTAGAGAATGCTTATTGCATTCCATGAAGACGTTTGCAGTCTGTGTTCCATTTCAGAACGGAGAAGTTGCTAAGCAGAAGGCTACGTTCTCTTGTTCTTCAGGTTGAGAGACTCTAGAGGCCAGGCCAGGGGAACATTTTCCAGATGCTTTTGTGGGAGATGGACAGCATGCCAGCATTTGCCACACAGCTTCCATAGTCAGGGCAGACCGCCCCCTTTCATCACTGATAGAATAACTATCCTTTAGTGGGGCTCCAGTGCTCAGACCTAAACCTCAATGAGCTTGGAGAGAAAGAGGGGGTTTAGGAGGGACAAATACAGTCCCAGTGACATAAAGCTTCTAAAAGAGGCAGATGACAGATAAACCTTGGGGAGGGGCATCCGTGGATATTTATATAGAGTAAGAGTAAGAATACAGAGCTAAGAAAAAAAAAAGTGATTTCTCAATTACGCAGCTCATCAGATGAATTGAAAGAGAAAACAGTCATTATTATGCCACTCAGTAGCAAAGATGACCTGGATCAAGTTCTGTACAAGACACAAACTAATGACAAAAAGCAGAGAGAAGTCCCACGTAGGATAGAGCCAGTGAGCCAACGTGTGAACAAGAACTCCAGATGAAGGCCCTGGGCTGGCTGAGGCTTTTTCTCTAAAGAAAAAGCCAGGGGTGAATCTTGCATCTGTAATCTCAGCCCCCTATCAACTGGCCCGGTGGGAGGTGGAAATTGTGGGATCACCTGGAAGCTCACTGAGACCTTCAGCTTCCCATTGTTGCCCAGCATTACAAGGGAATGATAAAAATATGACGTATAGTATGTACTGATTGGATATTACTTTCAGTCACGATCAAACCATCAAGGGACTGATCCATTCAGTCGTAGCCTTTGTGATCAAGTCGCTTCTGGAAATGCCATCACAGATGCATCCACAGGTGTGCTTCACCAATCTGCTAGGCATTTCCTAACATGATCAAGGTGGTAATATGAACACTCACACGGGCTGAAGGTATTTGGTTCAGCTTTGGGTTGGTTGGGTTTGGTTAGACTGGGTGAATAATATGGGATGAGGTGGTTCTATTTCACATTCACCATAGTTCGAATCTTAAATGTCCTTTAAAGGCCTCCATGTTAAGAGATTGTTCCCTATCCTGTTTTATTGGGATGTGATAGAACCTTTCAGGAGTGGAGGATAGTGGAAGGCCCATCATTGACTCAAGCTCTAGAAGGAGATACCAAAACCCTGGAACCTTTGTGTATCTTTCATGGGTGTCATGAGGTAAAAAGATAGTCTCCCTTGTACGGTTCTGTTACTATGAACTGTGCCACCAAATACCCCAAAACTACAGGACCCAGTGATCACAGACAGAAAAGCCTGAAATCATGCATGGAGATAAACCTTTTCTTCTTAAAATATTTTGTCTCCAGAATTTTGTCACAGTGACAGAAAGCTGACTAGAGCAAGTCACATCCAGGAGAATGGAGGGCACTTGGAAAAGGATGATAAAGAAAGAAGTCACAACACACCATGGCACAAGTGTTAGGTCCAAAAGAAACTTCAATTCCCCAAATCCAAAAGGCAGTCCAGAAACATCCCAACCTGATTATAGGAAAATTCCTGGTGGGTTAGACAAAAGCCAATATTCCTCAGAACTTGTGAAGCTGTTTCCCCTCTACCCAAAGGAGTCATTTCCCTTGCCTCTGCCAAGAAAGGTCAAATAAATACTCATGGTGCCTATTAGCACACCAAAGCACATGTTGGCATTCAAGCACCCTCAGTATCACAAGTACCTATGCTACATTTCCTGGCCCTTTCCAACTCCTTCCCTACCCTAAATTCCTTCCAGCTCACAGCCCCCCCCCCCCCCCCCCCCCCGCCGCCGCCATTTTTCCTCTCTCACCACCCACTACCCTGTCTCCTCCTCTCTCTTTCCCTGCTTTGCCCTTGCTTCTCCCATGATCAGGTCTCGTCCGCTGGCTACATTCAGCCTATTTCTCTCTCTCTCTGCTCTGGACTTCTTGAGATGCCTCTGGCTATTCTTCCATATCTACAATAAAAGCCTTCCCCTTAGCCATATCATGGAACAGCCACGTCATCAGTTTATGTGAAAAGGTGATATCTGCTGGTTTGACGCCTATTTTGCTCGTCAAAACACTTCGTGTGGCCTGAAGCCAGTGGCATGGGAATATATACTCCATCCTCAGTGAAGCCATAGAACAGGCAGAGGTGGAGTGTGGGAGAATGAACTGATTATAACTATGCACAGTTATGCCCGTTTGTTAACCTCTGTGACTTGAATAACAAACTTTACTATTTAGCATAAGCACAAAAATTAAAATAGAATATTAGTAAATGTACTACTGTCTAGCTTTAGTAGCTTGAAATAACCTTACTTGGGAAAAGACTCTCAATTAGGAATTATCTATAACTGTGTTAGCTTGTGGGCTTGTCTGTAAGGGGCTTGTCTTAGTTAAGTGAATTGATGTGGGATTATCTAGCCTATTGTGGGCAGCACCATTTCCTAGGCAGATGGATCTATGGTTCTAAACTGTATAAGAGTAGAGAATCCAGCTCATCCCAGCAAGTAAATTTGCATGTATGTACTCTGTAGTCAAAGGTTTCTCTGTCTTGCCTGGCCGATCCTGCAGCCATTTAGTCCCAAATAATCACACAAAGGCTTATATTAATTATAAACCGTTTGTCCTATGGCTTGGGCATATTACTTACTAATTCTTACTCTTAAACGAACCCATGTTTCTTATCCATGTTTAGCCATGTGGTACCTTTCCTTCAGTGCCACATTCTCCTCTTTCTTCCTGTGTCTAGCTAGCATCTGCGAATCTGCCTTTCCTCATCCTAGAACTCCCCTAGTCTGGTAACCTCACTTATACTTCCTACTGGCCAATTAGCATTTCATTAAACCAACACAGTGATAAATCTATTCAGTGTACAAGAACAATATCCCTCAACACTCCTCATTGCTCTCTGCCCTTGACAATGAATGTGGAAAGACCACTTGTTTCCCGTTCCTGCCACTTTACATTCCTGCACTGATGGACCATAACCTGGGATTATGAGCTAAATAAAGCCTTTCATTTTTGTTAGGGCATTTTTCTCACAGCAATAGAAATGAGACTCAGCAGACAGTAGAACCATATTTCATTTCTTTACACAAGTGTTTGCTCACTTAGAAGTTTGTATTCTTTTCTTTAGGTATTGTTCTTAAATAACAAGGCTAAAAGTATGCACTAAAAAATGAAATGTAAAGCCACGTATGATGGGGTATTCCTTTAATCCCTGCATGTGGGAGGCAGAGGCAGGCAGATCTCTCTGAGTTCAAGGCCAGCTTGGTCTACAAAGTTCCAGGACAACCAGAGAGAGCTACATAGTGAAACCCTATCTCCAAAAACACAAAACAACAAAAAAGAGAAAAGAAAGTGAAATGTGGAGACCTAGGTCACTCACGAGTGATCTACAGAACAAGAAATAAACAATTTGATGTTGTGCAAGGGCGTGGATTTTCATTATAAAACTTTATTTCAGGAAAAGAGCATTCAATGCCTGAGGACAGGGCCCAGGTCTGGGAATCTGGAAAGAATCTCAGGAATGCCTCTGACAGTCAATAGATTCAAAAGTCAGTTTCACAACGAAAGTTCAGCCAGTAGATTCAGGGTTTGAGTTCAAGACGAAAGTGTAGCCAAAAGTTACTGTACCCCGTACCTTTTTACCCAAGCCTGAAATGCTAAGACGTGTAACACCCTGCTTATGTGTGTTTTTCTTTAGAAAGCCTCTCACCTCTGAGCTCATGGTTGAAAACCTCCACTGTGCCAGAACAGAGTTTCAACCCAGGTTCATTTGATGCTGTCCAAAAGAATAAAGTGACTGTCATGTGTTTACAACGGAATTTAGCTCCCAGGTGATCTTTCCGGGTTCCTTGACCCAGTACACAGTTGAAAAATCACGAACTTAAACAAAAAAATTTCTTTATTCTTATTTTATGTGCAAGCATGTTTTGTCTGCAAGCATGTATGTGTACCACATGTTCCCGATTCCCATGAAGGCCAATAGGGGCTGTCATATGCCATAAGACTCAATACCCATAAATGACTACACAGTGTCAGGATTATTTATTTACTTGTTTATTTATTGGGACATAATTTCTCTCTGTAGCCTGGCTGATCTGGAACTCATTCTGTGGATCAAGGTGTCTTCCATCTTCTAACTCAGAAATCTACCTGCCTCTGCCTCCCAACTGCTGGGATTAAAGGTATGTGCCGCCACCGCCTGGCTCAGTGTCAGGATTTAAGACCTAGAAGATAGTAAACATAAATTACTAAATGTAGCAAGCAAATAGGTCTTAGCAAAAAATATTTTTGAGGATTTTAAATATGGCCACTCTACTAATGTCATCCCCGACTCTCCCTCTTCCCTTTCCAACTTCTCCCACGTCATTCTACCTCCTTGTAAATTCATGATCTTATCTGCTGTAGTTACTATTGTCACACACAGGTATATACAATCTAATAAGTCCAGCTATTTTTGCTCATATGTTTGGGCTGACCTCTTGGGACCTAATGAGGTGGTTGTCAGTGGAGAAAACTAATCCTGCCTCCTAGCACATACTATTTGCCTGTAACTTTTAATCTAGGGGGGATTATATTTGGAGACATCAGTTGGTGGTCTCATGTGGGCCTTGTCACAGATGCAGCTTCCCTGTCATATATAGGAGACACTAGCATACAGCAGGTGTCCTGGTCCTCTGGCTCTTATGTATTTTTGTCCCCCTCTTCTATGATGTTCCCTGGGTCTTAGGTTTAGAATTTTCATGTAGCGAAATATTTTTAGGAATGTGTTTTAAACAAGTAGAACCTTTTCAGGAATAAATTATGTTCTGGAATTTAATTTAGCGGATTTTATTACATTATTATACATAGGAGATCATGTGCTCAGATTAACAGATTACAGTGGTTTGAATGTGTTCCTAAAAGATCATGGTTAGAACCTTAATTCTCAGTGTGGCAAGGTTGGAAAGTGGGGTTCAGCCTAATGTAGTTAGGTCATAAGACTGCCCTCATACACAAAATGAAGCCCCTCTCTCTGGAGTGAATTAATTCCAAGAATAAAATGGACTGGTTGCCAAAGTAAGTGAAGCCTTTGATCCCCCCCACTTCTGGTTTCTCTCTTACACATATGTACCAATTAAAAAGGCTTTATTTATTAATATTGATTGAGTGTGTGTTGGTGTGTGGGTGCACTAGGCTATGCAGGTGCATATGGAGGCTAAAGGTCAACGTCAGGTGTCTCCCACAATTTCTTAGCAGCTCATTTTATTTCTACATAAATGAATCCCGTTTTATTAGTTAAAGTGTCAATAATTTAAACAAAACAAAACAAAACAATCCAGTGACTGGAGAGGTGGCTTGGTGTTTAAGAACACTCACTGGCTGTTCTTCCAGAGGACGCAGGTTCAAATCCCAACACTTACTTGGCAGCTCACAACTCTAGGTCCAGGGGATCTGACACAGTCACACAGACCTACCTGTAGGCAAAACACTGGTGCATAGTAAAAAAAAAAAAAATTAAATAAAAAAATCCAGCACAGCTCTTGCATTTAAAAAGTGAAACTACATCCTATGTTTATTGTGCAGTAAACATATTGACCTTCTGTCTTTGAAGTGCATGAATGTTTTGCTTACCCATAGATGCATGTCTGTATGAACAAGGCTGTTTTGTCGAGGCTGGCAGGCAAAGCTAGGGCAACAGATCTGCCTGTCTCCACCCCTTCAGCGATGGGGTTACAGTCACATTACAGAATCTGTCTTTTATATGAGCGTGGGGGTTCTGAACTCAGGTCCTTATGCTTGCAGAGTGAGCACTTTTACCCACAGAGCCAACTTCCCAGCCTCCCAGGTGCCAATGTTAAAAAGCAGAACAAGGCCCTCATGGAATCAAGCAATTTCAGGTATGTGTCCTTGGATGTCCCAGCCTCTAGAACCAAAAGCCAAAATAAACCCTTTCTTGTCATAAATGACCAGCTTTGTGGTATTTTGTTATAGCAAACAAAACAAGCTTAGACATAGATATTGCAAAGACTTGCTAAAATTTAGTAACTACTCCTTTAAAAAAAATACTCCATAATAAAATAGAAATAGAAGGAAAACTACTTTAAAAACTATTTAAAAGACTATTTGGTAAAATCCAATAGAAAAAGTTATTCTAAAATGTGAGACATTAAAATAACTTCAGTTAGGGCTGGAGAGATGGCTAGGGGTTTGGGAGCACTGGTTGTTCTTCCAGAGGTCCTGAGTTCGATTCCCAGCAACCACATGGTGGCTCACAACCCTTCTATGCCTACGTCTGGCGTGCAGGCATGCATGAAGACAAAACACTGTATACATAATAAATAAGTAAATCTTTAAAAAAATAGCTTTTATTAAAACTGACATGAATTCTTGTCAACACAGCTATCCAACTTCACATGGGGGTGTGTGTCCTTTTTTGTTTATTTGTTTTGTCTTTGAGTCAGGGTCTCATGAAGTAACTGGCTTTGAACTTGCAGTTGAGGACCACCTTGAATGCCTGCTCTTCCTTCCTCTACCTCTCAAGGGCTGAGGCTGTAGGTGTGTGCCGCCATGCAGGGATGGAGAGTACAACTAACTAGTTTGATAACACAAGCTGTGTTATAGTGCACCCAAAAGAGCCAGAAGACCCTAAGGTTTCTGGAATTAAGAACACAATTTGGAAGGCAGCTTGACAGATGATATGTGTATCTAAATAGTTCGTTCTTATTTTGACAATAAGCACCTAGAAATGGAAGCAGGAGATCATTTTCTTTATAAGGCTAGCAAAAATTACATGGTGCCTAGAATAAATTTAGCACAAAGAAAATGCATCCTCTTTGTAGGAAACTACAAAATCCTATTGATAGACATAGTATTCTTTTTTGGGGGGACATGATATCATAAACACCAATTTGTTTCTAAATTAATATATACATGTGATGGATTATATCTCCGTAGGAATATGTTAGTAGGATAAAATGGTGGCAATGATTCCAAGGAATAATAAATATCCCCCAAATGGCTAAGAAGATTACATACAAAAAAGAATAGGCTGGATGTGTTTACACATACCCAACACTCAGGATATGGAGGCAAGTGGTTCTCTGTGAGTTCAAGGCCAGCCCGGTCTATGTGAAGAGTTCCAGAACAGCTACAGATATTTAGAGAGAGTCTGTTTAGAAAGGAGGAAGAGGAAGAAGAGGAGGAGGAGTAATAAAGAATAGGTGAAGAGTGAAGGGAGTCTGCCTTTAACAGATCTCAAAATGATACAAGTTCTCTGAAATCAGGTCATTATAATACCGGCACAGACAGAGACAGAAAACTGTAAATAGATTAGATGATCCACAAATAGATTCCAGATCCCATGAGGACTCATTATGATTAAATTGGTTTATGATTAATCCAGTAGCATATGGGATATGTTATTGATAGCACAAGCCATGTACCAAGAAAAAGTGAGAGTTTGACAGAACCTCTTCTCCCATATAAAAGACATTTAGGAGAGGTGGAGAGATGGCTCAGTGGTTAGGGGTAAGCATTGCTCTGGCAGAGACTGGAGTTCTGTCTTTAGCACCCATGTCTGGCAGGTCACAAACTCCAGTTCCATGGGACCCAACATCTCTGGTCTCTGATAGCATGTGCGCACATCCACAAATGCACACTCATGTACCACAGCACACACACTCTTTCTTCCTTTCTCAAACACACACGCACATACATACACACACACACACACACACACACACACACACACACACACACTCAAGAACACAATACATATAATTAAAAAGAAGATATAGCTTTAAGGAAATTCAGATGGACAGTAGGGGAAAAAAATTAAAAAACAAAACAAAACAAAACTAGGCTGGTGAGATGGCTCGGTCAAGGGGCTTGCTCTCAAGCCCTGATCACCTTGAGTTTGATCTGAGACCTACAAGCAAGAAGGAAAGGCCCAATTACTTCAAGTTGTCCTGTGACCTCCATAAGCCTATGTCCACAGCCATCCACCCCTGCACAATAAATAAATATAATTTAATTAAAAAAAATGTCTAGTTTTCCTTTGCCTGGCATGAAAAGCTCTCCGACCCCTTTATGGTATTTAAGGACCAAAAGATGTTTGCAGTGGGAACAGCTGTTTCATTGTCTTCTTTGGAACCGTTGGATGCTCTGCTTGGGTACCACTGTACAGTCCCCGGCAGCATAGATGCTACATCAAGTCAAAGGCTGGTTTAGTCTAAGCCTTTTTTCTCCAGCTGGTACACCAGCTCCAGGACGGAGTGGCTCCTCCTACCAGCTCAGACATCTGGGTAGTGCTGTATTCCTGAAACTACTCCAGGCTAGCTCTTCCCGAGAAGGCTCAAGTCCCCATAGACATCTTGAAGAAGCAAAGTCAGGAGATGACGCTCAGGTCTACGCTTGACTGGTCACTGCCCCCTTCCTTTCTCTCACTTAGAAGAATGATCTCATGTGTGTGGGGGAGTTAAACAGATGTTAAAAAGACAGAGCAGGATAGGTAAAGGTCCTTGGAAGGAAAAAAGGGCTCATCAAGAGGCCGTTTAAAGCATCTCAGTCTTGCTTCTCAAGGCTGGGAAGGATCATAAGAATAGAGCGGAGGAAGCTTACTTCCAAAGTGGTGGCTGGTAATTATAAAGCGATGGCTATCTGTGGTTCCCCCAGGAAGGGAGCAAATTACAGAGTGTCAGTTCCAGAAGAGCTCCTCCTGAGAAAAACAATTAGGTGTATTTGACACCTGGACACACCTGGGCTCCCTGTCCTAAGAGGCGGTTTTGTTTCTGAGTCTCCTGTAGACCCGGTCACGTGCTCATGTGCTGATGGATAGAACTTAGTCACTTAGCCTTCCTTCCCTGACTCCGGTGAAGGTTGCTGTTCGCCGGTCCCCCTCTGCCTTTCCTGTGGCTCCAGAGAGATGAAATGGCAAGAAAGTCAACATGGATGAGGTCACAGAAAGCAGATGCTGGGTCCACACTCTTCACACAAGGCAGCCTTTCATTTCCTTGGAAAATCCCACCACAGGGCCCCCGTGGAGAAATGGTCGCCCCCAAGACTCCTGTTGACTTAGCGCTGGCCTGGGAGCCTGGGGCTGGCCAACACAAGCACCACCCTTTTTTAAAACCACACTAACCTCAAATTGACAGAGTATGGAAATAAGAGTTTGTGTGAGGGGCTCCAACAGGGAAAGCCTGTGGAATTTTCCTGCAGCCATTTTGGCTGCAGCAGGGGCAGCTGTTTGTTTTACAGTTGTTTTGATGTGGGGACGTTTTGAGTCAACCCACCCATCCAAACCCAACTATAAACTTCAGCCTAAAAAAAAGCTCAGATACCTTTATCCTATACTTGAGCCTCACCCTTATGGATCTTTATGATTATGTAATATCCCATAATAATATGCCACAATTTCTTTGTTCATCCAATGACAGATATCCAGTCTGTTGTGGATAGTGTGACAAAAAGCATGAATTGTCAGGAACCTCTAAAGCAGTGGTTTTCAACCTTCAGGTCTCAACCCCTTTGGGGTGGAATGACTCTTTCACCTGGGTTGCCTAAGCCCACTTGAAAAATCTTATAACAGTATTAAATTATAGTTATGAAGTAGCAACAAATGATTTTATGGTTGAGGGGGGCCACGACAATATGAGAGGCTGTATTAAAGAGTCACAGCATTAGGAAGGTTGAGGATCCTGATCTAGAGTAAGCTGACTTGACTTCTTTTGGATGTGCTCCTAGGTATGGCATAACTGGATTATGAGGAATTCTATTTTCCATTTATTTTATGTTTGAGAAACCCTACACTGGCTCCTACAGCGAATGGACTAATTTACTTTTCAGCAACAGTGCATACAAGTTTCTTTACCCCGTAGCCCCCTCAGCAGCACACCACACCTTTGATGATTGACTGAGGTGGAATGGAATCTCAATGTAGTTTTGATTTGCATTTCCCCGATGGTTAAATATACTGACCACGCCCCCCCCATGTGTTTATTGGCCATTTGTACTTCTGTTAGTAAGTACTCAGGTCATTTTTCCCCCCTACATTGGTTGGGTACTTGTTCTTTTATTGTTCAAGAAATATCTTCAGATATTCCAAATATTAGTCCTTTGGAAGATGAGTAGCTAACAAAGACTATATAGGCAAAGCTATGCTTGAGGGTGTGATGTAGCTGTGGTAGCTTTGAACCCTCTGTCCTTCGACCTTGGCTTCTTGAGTGCCAGGGTTACAGACATGCGTCACCACACCCAGCTCTAGTTAAATATAAGCAGCTTAGAGCTAAGGCTTTCTTTAGAATGCTTAACCCGATGTTTCTGATAGGCTGTATTTTTTATTTTTTTTGTTTATTTGTTTTTTAATCTAAGAATCCTTAAAGATTTCTCCTCTGCTTTCTTTAATAATCACATAGCATATAATATGACAACCGCATAATAATCACAAAGTATATCGCCCATTGTTTACTCTCCATGTGCTTGGATGGTTTCTCTGCTTTGGATTTCTAGTCACTTACTATGACCTAATAAGAAATACCATATGATTTCATGCCCTGCAGTGTGTAAGTTTTGCATTGCAGCTTAAAATAGGATCTGTTTTGGAGAAAGTTCCATGAGCTGCTGAAAAGAATGCACAGTTGTTGAACAGCATGTCTACAAGTCCTCTAGATAGCTGTCTGTTGGGTCCATTTGTTCTGGAGTATAGTTTAACATAACTCTGAAGTTTCTCTGTTGATTTTGGGGGGGAGGGTACGATACTGAAGTCACCCATTATTACACAGATATCCCTCTGTATCCCATAGTGTTGATTTTATGCACTCACCACACTCATTTTTACAACCACATTATCTTCCGGATGGACTGTTGTTCCTTTTATTAGTACGTGGTGACTTTCTTGCCCCTTCTGATTGGTTTTCGTTTGATTTCTACGCTGTCAGCTCTGAGGGTAGCCGTTCCTTTTTGCTCCCTGGTTACATTTGCTGTGGTTATTAATTCCTATCCCTTTAATTTCAGTATGTTATGTATCTTTGCCAGTGAATCACGCGGGCATTTTGCAGAGAGCAAACACTTGCATGTCTTTTGGATGTAACTACCCAGTCTGTGTCTGTTAGGTGGAGAATTAAGACCATTCACATTCAGGGATGTAAGAGAAAGGCATAAACCGACATCTCTCATTTAGTTTCTTATGGTTTGGTGCTTTCTTAGTTTCCATTGGCTTGGCTGATCTTCTAGTGGGATTTCTCTCTCTCCTTTGTGGCTGTGATTGTGTATCCTATTCAGGGCATCACATTCCCTTAAGTGTCTTCCTCAGGGCTGGCTCAATGGTCATAACACCTTTAGCGTATGCTAGTCTTAGAGAATCTTTATTTCTAATTTAATTTGGAAGGATAGTATTAGTAGATATAGCAAACTAACTTTTCTTCTAGGGCTTGAGAGACTTAATCTGTAGTTTCTTGGCCTTCAGCATTTCTGCTGGGGCATCTGATGTCATTCTGATGGGGCTGTCTTTGTAGGCAACTTGGCACTTCCCTGATGCATCGGATGTCCTCACTTTGTTTCCATTCTTGACATTTGAACTACAGTGTGGCTGAAGGAGGTTACTTTCTAATCTTTTCTCTTTGGGGTTCCATGTACCCATCACACCTAATGTCAACAATATATGTTGAATATTAATATATACCCTTCTGTAAATAATCCAGTGTTCACAAATGCTGGAGGGAAGGGTGGGTATCAAGAGGCTGTGTCCCACTTCAGCCAAGAAAAAGTCTACCCCCTTGACCCTACCTAAAGATCCTTTCTCTCCCTCATATAGGCCTTCTTTAAAGCCCTGGCTTCTTTCCCTGCCTGGATTAACCTCCCACTGCCTGTCAGCATCTCTGCTGTCATCTCTGTCTCCTTTTAAAGTCCCTTCCCAGCTTGCCCGGCCCTCCTCCTCCCAGCTACTATCTGGGGCTTTATCCATATATGTCAGACAATGGTTCTCTCGTCCAAGCTTCTGCAGTCCTGACCTGTCCTTTTCTCTGGGGACTGGATCAAGGTACCATTTTGGTCCGAGATACTTCCTGGGGTGCCTAAACACCTGGTCACCTCATCAGCCTACCCCACGGCTCAGCAGATAGAAGCACTTGTTGCACAAACCTGAGTTCTTTCCCTAGAACCCCTGTCAAGGCGGAAGGATGGAACGGACACCACAAACGTGCCCTCTGACCTGCACATGGCATGGCTGCTGCACCTCCCTCCCACATCATACACACCGAACAACAACAAACAAGAAGTCCTTTGTTCTGGAGAAAGAACCCAGTCGGCTGTATGCCAACTATGAATGTCATGTCTGGGAGTTTGTATCCATAGAAGTTGCCATGTGTCCACTGCAGGAAAAAAAAAAATAAGGGATGTCTACATATAAGTAAGGTCTATAGAAATACCTTGTCCCTAGCAGAGTCATGAGTGACAGATTGCAGTCACAGTGAACCCATTAGCTCGGTACCTCGGCCTGCAGGAAAAACCAAAGGTTATTAAAGAGATGAAGATGAGTATTGGGGCTGCTTGAGACAGCATCTGTGGGTACACTCCGAGGTGGGGGTGAGTGAAGATGTTTGACCCTCATGAGCACAGTCTTTTTGTACCATGCAAGGGAGCTAGAGATGGGTCCTTGGACACCAGGGATCTTGCTGAAGATAATGTGCCCACCCCTCAACGTGGCCCAAAGGGAAGAGCATCCTAAAGTTTATCAGAAAAAAAAACCCACAAGAAAAAGAAGGGGGGCTTGAAAAAATGTAGCAACTTTAAAAATATAAAAGCAAAGGAGTGTTCTCAGTTCTAAATTCTGTCCAGTGAAGACAGTGACAGAGGGGAGGAGAGAGCTAAGTCACCTGGAGGGACAAGCCTTCGACAGAGAATGGACAGATGATGGAGAGCTAGATAGACAGTACATAGGTAGATAGCTGACTATTGGACAAGCGATGGGTAGAGAGAATTGAAGTCCAACTGTTGTATCCTTTTGTACCCTCTAAGTTAACCACAAAGTACTCAAGATAGAGGTGGTTGCCTCATCTGTTAAGGATTGAAGGTTGGGAATGTTGTGATCAACTCTTGCGTGGAGTTTCAGGGGAGCAGCTCTCTTGTCTGCTAGAGAAAAGTCTAAACAGCCATCCTGCGGTCCTCTCTTTCAGTTTTTCCTGCTTCTCTTCCAAACCTTCACCTTGGTCCTCTCTGGTCCAGGTGCACCGTGGTGTAACTGCTTCCTTAGAGTTGAAGCTTTCCCTCTTGGGGGAACGAACAAGATTCCCAAGAAGCAGGGCATAAAGAAACAGAAGAATCCCAAGTCCCATCCCCAAGGTTATATGAGCAGGAAAAACTGCTGGGGAGGGAGACTCTCCACAAGGCTGGGCTGCCCACAAGTTGTGCAGGAAGCTCTGGGGATGCAGCGTTTGTGAATCATCACCCATGCTGGGGTGAGCTTTTCACCAATGCCTTTGAGTCACCCATACTTCTGTAAGTAACCCCCTGCCCACAGATCTCCAAGTAACCCCAATCCACCATCATTGAAAGACTAAGTTAGACTTGAGTGGAATTGTTTCGTTGTGGTACCCTATCTGGAGCAAATAGATGTCTCTTCACATCTCCCCAGGGCAAGGCATGTAACATACATCACAACTGGTCACTGAGCAAAGTTGAATGGTGGCCCCAAGGTCACTCAAAGAGTTCCCAGGGACAAGCCTTGCTTTTAGGTTTAGCTTGCTCGTTCACTGCCCACACAGACCAGGTCTTAGTTTTCTCCATTGTAAACGAGAGGTTGGCAAGTCTGGACATCAGCATTACCCTGGTTATTTTCCAGGGACTGCAGTCAGTCCCGTGTGGTGTTCTGAGGATAACATTTTGATAAATAAGGCTATGAACTGAAGATCTATCTGGGGAAGCCCATGGGCTATGTGTGCTGGCCTGAAGCTGGCTGCTCGCCCTTCTGGACCACATAGCCTTTTTCTGCAGGCATCTTTCAGAAGAGGAAGTTGTAGGTTTCTAGAGGCCTTCCTAGGTGAAGATGAGCAACTAAGGTGGGGTAAGGAAAATACTATCCAGGAGAATGAAGGATACTGCACTCTCTCCATCCTGAGACCTCAGGTCAGATCCTTGCCTATGCTGGGCTGTACCAGCTACTTCAGCTGGACCTCAAAAGTAGATTTTAAGTAGGCAAAGCCTTTGGGACCCAGCTACACCTGACCATCTTAAGTGATGATCATGTAGCTGTTCCCTCATTCTGTTCTTTCCCACCTCTTCGAAAGTTTTTCCAAGATACTCTGGCCAGTGACACTCAGGGAAGCTCAGGCTGTCTCATAGTGACAGGCTGGCTTGCCTGGATCTTGGAATCAGAAAAAAGGAGGCAGTAAGAGCATACAAGATTATCCCTCTTTGGTCTGATTCTCTGGGCTATAATTGCTCCCTTCAGGAAGAGATCAAGATGTAGCTTGTTTGGTAGAGTGTTTATCTAGCATGCACGAAGTCTGGAGTTTGATACCAAGTACTCCATAAACCAATGTGGTGGTAGAGGCCAGTGGTCCCAGTACTTGGGATGTAGAGGCAGAAGGATCATAAACAAGGTTTACATAGCAAGCTGGAGGCTAGCCTGGGATACATGAGACACTTTCAAAGAGAGAGGAAGGAAGGAAAGGAAGGAGGGAAGGAGGGAAGGGAGGGAGGAGAAAGAGAGAGAGGAAAGAGGGATGGAGGGAAGAAGGTGGATAGATACAGCGGTATATATCTACTTTCAGCTATCCAGGAGAGTGAGGCCAGAGGACTGAGTGAGTCTAGGAATTTGAGGCAAGCCTGGGCAGCATATCTAGACTTTGTCTCAAAACAAAAAACAAACTAAGCAAATAAAAATTAGTGACAAATTATCTGTCTTTGGCGAAGGAGTAAAAAGTCCCCAGTGACTGAGAGCCCAGTCAGGATGTAGACATTCATGGGGATGGTGAATTCAGCCACTGACAATCGCAGTATGGGGTTTTGGAGCCTAGCTGGCATGGCCACAGCCACTGCAGGAGGTCTAAATGGAGTGTGCCCTGAGTCATCTCAGGCATCCAAGGCCAGGGGAGTCATGCCTGGGAGTGATGAACACCTCGGCTAAGGCCAGCGTCAGTGCTATGTCTGGAAGGTGAGTCAGGGGCCCACAGAATGAAGCCTTCACATTCCTGGAAATGGCTTCGTCTGACTGTGTTTCTTTCCCAAAGTAACCTCAATGGAACCTCAACTTTCCAGCTCACATTTTTACCATGAAAAGGGCTGGTGTGTACCTTAGTTCCCAGACAAAGTGCATCTTGAAAACCAAACTCTTGTGGGATTTTAAAGTGTCACAAGTTTTCTAACTCTCCCTCTATCCAGTCTACAATTATCTTTCTAGTATTTAGGAAGAAACTATTACGCATCAGGCTTCGTGTCCCAGCCTACAGAAATCCCCAAATACCATCCCTTCTGCCCTTAAATATCATATAGTTTAGGACTAAGGACTCTAAACAGGGAGGAAAGCTAGACTTAATTTTCTGTGGCAGGATTTCACTAGGTAGCTCTAGCTGACCTGGACTTTACTATATAGACAAGGATAATCATGCACTCACAGAGATTCCCTTATCTCTGCCTCCCAAGAGACATGAGATCAAAGGCATGGGCCACCACACTGGTTGAGATAAGCCATTCTTGAAAGTTACTACAAACTATAAATTAGTTGAGGGTTGGGGGGGCTCCAACAGAGCGGGGTGGAGAGAATCAAGGGTAGGGGGTGCCCTGGGATTTCAGGGCTTTGCTTTGAGACTAGTTCTTATACTGCATGCAGCTCCAGGTCCTGGGATAACCTTCCTGGCTGGAAGAGAGAGATTCTAAAGACAGACATGGTGCCTCTCCTTTGAGCTATCAGAGTATCGACGAAAGGCACCTCAAAGAAGGAAAGTGTCTCCAGGAATCCCATGGGGGTTTTGGAGAGGGAAGATACTGATGCCTTGTACCATCCAGGGGAAGGACCTGCCTCACAGAAAGAAATGTCACTCAGTTCTGACCACTTCTCAAACTGCTTTTCTGAGTAGAACCAAGAGAAGACAATGATGGGTCAGTGGTGGGTGTCCGTTTAAACTTGAAGCTGTATCAGGGTGCACAAAGACAGATGGGGGGGCGACATTTGATCTTTTTGTCCCCCCCCCCTTTTTGAGACAGGGTTTCTCTGTGTAGCCCTGGCTGTCCTGGAACTCACTCTGTAGACCAGGCTGGCCTCACACTCACAGAGATCTGCCTGCCCTGCCTTCCAAGGGCTGGGATTAAAGGCATGCACTTCCATCACCCTGCCTTGTTTCTCTTTCCAGTGTGACCACACTGAAGAAGCCTCTTTTCTCTGCTTCCCGCTATTACATGTTTCTTACATTGACAAATTGGGGGCAGGTTGGTGAGTCTAGCTTTCTAGGGCTTTTGGGCCCAGAATGTGACTTTAACAATTCTAGTAATTCTGGGAGGTGGTGAGGCTCAGCTTGTGGAACATTTAGACTCCAATGTCCCAGTTATCAATCAGACCTTGTGCTGGGAGGCTAAGGACTGGGATGTTTTGACTAGGAGACAGGTGGCCAGGGGTTACCTCACTCCCATCATAAGGATGGGTAGACCCTTGTTTCCTACTGTAAATGGGTAAACTAAGTCCTAAGTAGGAGTGTCAGCAGCTTATAAGGATGAAAGGTTGTAGCTGGGAGGGCCTTCTGGGTCTGAGGATAAATCTCTTCCACCTGCAGCCCTGCAGCTGCTTATGAAATAATTATTTAGAGACATATTAATTACCAACTGTTTGGCCTATGGCTCGGACTGATTACCAACTAGCTCTTATAATCAACTCATTTCTATTCATCTATGACTTGTCACTTGGTCCATGGCTTTATCTGAGTCCTAGTCCATCTTGCTTCTTTTTGTCTCTGCCCTCCTTCATCTTTATCTCTGCATGGATTTCCTGCCTGACTCTAAGCTGCCTTGCCATAGGCCAAAACAGGTCATTAACAAATGGTAATCAAGTATATTCACAGAGTACAGAAAAACATCCCACATTAGAGGGAGATGTTTGCTTTTTCAATGGACTTCCTAGGCCAGAAGAGGCCCTGATGCTGCAAAGTCATCCCATCTAGAAACATAGAACTTTCTCTACAGTAAAGTCCCACATTATGCAGGGGGTCCCAAAACTCTCCTTGGACATAGTCAAATAGCGCACAGGTACTTTGGGCTTTGCAGACAGATAAACTTGAACTTTTGTTCTGGATCTGTCACTAATTGTGTGGTCTGTGACAAGTCAATTAACCACTCTGAGCCTTATTTCCACGTCTGTAACAACAGTACAATTGTTGCAAGCTACTTTTAGTTGTTGAAGGAATTAGAATCAGTGATTGTAAAATGATTGGTATAGAGAAAGACATGTTCAAATGACCTTGAGAGGTGACCTTCCTTGCCAGCAGAGTTGATCAAGTCAGCCTTTATTATCAAGCCCTGTCTTGTGTATAACCTGAATGGAGCGTATGGCCGCTTCTTGGAGCTAAGTGAAGCCTGGTAGAAGGGAGAGGGGGCCAAGAGGCACATCTGATGTGAGAATGTCTTTCTATATACTGTAAATATCAATCTTTAAATAAAAAAACTGTCTTGGCCCATGACAGGCACCATAAAAAAAATCAAAATTAAAAAAACAAAAACAAAAACAAAGTAAAAAACAAACTAAGCCAGCAACCCAATAAACCCCTTTAATGGGGTTGGCCACTCCCCCTTCAGGAGCCTGGGACCCTGGATAAGCGCCTTTGGACCTTATCAGCTGACACTTGAATCCCCACCACACACATCACCATTGGGCCTCTTCACTAGTTTCCCTGTAAGAGCTTCTAGAAGAAACAGGATACTAATCTTCTCCAGTAGCAAAACAGATGGTGGGCTTAGAAGAACACTCACTGACTAGAGGTTGCATGCTCTACTTTCATAGACACTGAACCTGCTCAGATGCAGAATAGGAGACACTGGGCCTATGGTGAGCAAGGGCCAGGACAGGAATATACCAAGGGGTGTGTGTGTAAGGACCTTCAAATCCAGCTTCCTCAGACCCTCGATGCTTGGGGGAAACAATTTAGCTTTTCTGTCTCTCAGGTCTGTCATCTGTAAAACCATGGTAATGGTATAAGGACGTTCTACTACCTCCAACCTCCCAACACACACACACATCAGATACTTATAACATGGCCTGGCCCAGAATGCAACGATCCTGACAGGAGTAGAGATAGACCCCAGGAATTGAATTCTGTAGGATTCTCACATTGGGAGAAAGAAAAGGCGGGGTCCCTGGTGCCAGCTAAAGGAGGAGCTTGTCTCTTTAAAAGAGATTTCACATAGCTCAAACCTCTTTGTAAGGAGATGGTGAAGGGCTGGACTCTATGTTGACGGACACTGCTTAGTTATGGATGCTATCAGGACCCTGGGAAAATGGGCTGTTGGGGATGACTGTGGTGGTGGTGTGTGCAATCACTGGACCTCATGGTTCTTCCCAGTGTGGTCACGGTGATTAAATCTCTCTCTGCTTTTCAGCAATTTCTGTTTAATTGGTCTGTTGAGGACAGGAGGCTGAGCCTAGCATGTTAGGGCTGTAAGAGGCCAGGCTCTGACCCCAACACCTATGGTGACTTGAAGACTGTGTGCCTTAGCCACTTGGAACAGGTGTGACCATCATGGGGCCCCAGGTTTTATGATCACAATGACAGCAAGAAAGCCTACAGGACACAGTCATACAGACACTCTTGGGCACCGTGTCCTGACATTCCTGGCAAATCTAACAGCTGCAATTATAGCAGCATCTTTACACTAGGCCAGGCCACACAGTGTCACATGGGGCCACCTTGGAATCTTTAAGCTAGACAGAACAGCAGCCAAGAAAATAGAGTTGCTCTGCAATGTCTCATGGACAGAGTTTTCAGGCGACATCTGGAGAGGGGTCCTGGATAGAGCAATGGGACTGGGCTAAAGAACATAAGAGCATAAAGCCTCCCTCTCTCTCTCTCTCTCTCTCTCTCTCTCTCTCTCTCTCTCTCTCTCTCTCTCTCTCTCTCTCTCTCTCTCTCTCTCTCTCTCTCTCTCTCTCTCTGTGTGTGTGTGTGTGTGTTGATTCTAGCCTCCTATCTTGTTTTAGACCAGGTGTCTTCTCCCCATTTCTACCTTTTTAGTACATACTCTAGGCTAGCTGGCCAGTGAGCTCCCAGGTGATTCCTGTCTCCTTTTTTTTTTTTTTTTTTCTCAGCCCATGCAAAGCCTCTTTCAGGTAGCCAACCATATTTAACCTATCTAGTGCTTGGCCCTGTGATAGTGTGTTACCCCTGCCCCTAACACTTAGCATCCTGGGTGCTCGGAGATGATTAAATACGGGACTGAATTGTCTGCTGGTAGCACTCAGAGGTAGAGGTGTGGAATGCTGTGGGAACAGGAAGGGGGACCGAACAGTCCAGAAGGAGGGGGAAGCACCTGAGGCTCCCAAGATAGCATCTGGGATAGACTGGTTACCCTCATCTGATCATTACACCAGGTAAACTTATCAAATTGCCACCCTGTCCTCCACCAATACAGGCAATTATGAGTCATTAAAAAAAAAACAACAACAAAAAACCCAAAAGGTGTTGTTCCCTCTTTCCAAGGCTTAAGGAACATCACAGAAGAGGAGGCAGAAAGATTGTAAGAGCCAGAGGCTGTGGACAACTACAGCTATGTTTTCTAAACACAACAGGGCAGGTCCACTTCAGAATTCAGTGGTTATGACAGCATCTGAAAGAAGGATCCCCCCCCCCCACCACCACCACCAGATCAGGCCAGACCACATCGCAGCATGGAAGCGGAGGTGGCCGGAAGTCCTGCTTCTAGATGAGGAGCTCTTGGCAACGGGTGACTGTTGGGAAAGGGAGAGCCAGTTCTCTTTAAGGTTGTGACCCCTTGGTAGGTCAACCACACTCCAGGATAGCACTTGGGCAGTACAAATAGGATGTGATGGGTTTTAAAACAACAACGCCAACAAAACGACAAAGATTTGAAGTTGGGTAGGGAGGAAGATGAGGTTGGAACTGGGAATAGTTGGGAGAGGGAAATGAATGGGATTAAAATAGATTGTATGAAATTCTCAAAGATTAATGACAACATTCTTTTTAAGATGCTGTTCTGAAATGGGCATAGGAGATGTAAAAGTGGCTGGAAAGAACATCCAAATGGCTTTTTTATGGTGTTAAAAAAAAAAGTATACATCTGAGCATACATGTCTAGCCTACCCTGAAGCATTCTTGCCCCCTGCCAAGGCCTCTGGAGGGCAGGAGGAACCCTGTGTGCTTACAGAAGGCTTTGTGGGACTAGGCAGAAGGAGAGCCATGGCTGCCTGGTGGTTCACCTGAAGGAAATCAGGTGGTCCCTTAGGCAGGCCCTCTAGGCACTTTCTCTACAGTGCACCCAGAAATCTGCTGGTTGTTTTGAAGAGGTGGTTGCTACCACGTTTCTTTCCAGAACCCTCCTCTAACTGTGTGCTTCATGGAGCAGAACTCCGGAGGTCAGGAGAGGTTAGGGGATGGGAGGAGGGCATGGGGTCCAGATGCTTTTGAAGGAAGGTAAACATCTAGAGAGGCAGGTGTGAGGTGGTCTAAACCTGACGGTGGCAGGTGGCCGGGTCTGTGACAGTTGGGCAGGTGTCGGGTTGCTGTGAAAGGGATTTGTTCAGGTGAAACCAAGATTGGTTTTCAGTGTTTCATCATTGTTTATAGCCACCATTCAAGCCTTGTCTATTTGGGCAGTAGGAGTCTCTTCATGGCAGATTAGCTTGGGGATGAGGAGGAGAACAGAGAGGGGTAGGCAGACCTGGGTCTCTTCTCTGCAAAGCCTGAAGGAAGAACAGCTCTGAGAACCACTTCTGAACCCCTCATTTGGTCTCAGATGCTGACCCAAGGTTGCCTAAAGTTCTTTGTCCCTTTCGGCCCCTGTGTGTAGGCATTTGAGCCTGGATACAGGTGCCTGCCAAGTACTGCCCTGACTCCACAGGGTTCTGTAACTAATGTCTCCCTAAAACTCACAGTCCTTGGATCTGAAACATAGTTGGCCCTTGAGGTCTGTGGATGGTCCTGGATACCTTCGGGAATAAATAATAAGGAATACCGGGGCAGGCTATGGGGTGAATAGTTAGCATGGATGGTTGGATCCTGCAGGGGAAAGCTGCAGTTCCTGAGTACCCATTCCAGCAGACCGGAATGGCCTTGTGCATGAGCAGTTGATTCCATCTGACCTAGGATATAAAGTTAGCAAAGAGAAGCCCTTAGCCGCTCTCAAGCAGAACGACCATTTACTTTGAGACAGTGCTAACAGTGAAAATGTTTACTGTTTGTTTTGTTTAGAAACAGAGTCTGTCTAGCTTTTCACCCTGGCGGTCCTGGCCGTGAACTTGTAGTGATCCTCCTGCCTCTGCCTCCTAAGTACCATGCCCAGGAAACAAATACCCCTCCTCTTATACTTTTGGACATTGAAGCCAGAGTTTCCCAGGCACGTGGCAAGTAAGCAACCGAGCTACAGCCTCAGCCCTCAGCAAAACGTTTTTATATGGCATTTGGGGGAAACATACTGTTCAATGAAGCCCAATTGCAAGACTCTTTTTCATTTTTTAAAAAATTGAACTTTAGGGTATGATTTGCTGTCCCTGGGTTGCTGGTTCTCTCCTTCAGGAGGCTCTCATCCTGCAGCCCTGCAGGCTAGTCCTTTGTGGAAGGCTGATGTAGTGACAGATGGCAGTCTGCTTTCCAGCCTCCCCCATTCTGCTCACTGAACTTCATAGGTAGCATAGCACAGCCAGAGCCATGGGAGCCACCAAGAGAGAGCCACCAAGAGACTTGAACAGGTAAGAGAGCTGTAACTGGAAAAATGGAGAAAGCGAGAAGGGCTGAGTGGGCTCTGAGGTCCAGAGTAACCAGAGGAACGTAAGTAAGGAAAGAAAGAGGCGCCACAAAGGAGGGCTTAATCCCGCAGTTTACGCAGGGAACTCTGAGTGACTTAAATTGTTGATGATGGTTCTGTTGAGATGATCAGACCACTTTTGATTACTTGTTGTCACCGAGAGTGAGAGCCCTTAAGTGAAAGCTCAAATCAGGGGACCATCATGAACGTTCATTTACAAGCACTCCCTGTTACAAAGAGTGCAGGAGAAGGATGAAGGATGGTCTCCCACCCAGAGAGTCTCCCACACACAGGGTCTCCCACATGGAGAGAGTTTCACTATGTAGAATCTTCTGTGTAGTTTTTTTTTTTTTTTTTTTTTTTTTTTTAACATAGTATTCTACGTAGGGCACATGATTGGGGGACAGGATCAACCTGTGATACAGGAGAGAGAGAGAGAGAGAGAGAGAGAGAGAGAGAGAGAGAGAGAGAGAGAGAGAGAGAGAGAGAGAGAGAGAGAGAGAGATATCCTCCCACTACCCATCTTCAGGCTTCTAACTCTAGTCTCTGACTGCTTAGCCTGGCAAAATGGCAATACTGGGCCTGTGCTCTTTCTTACGTACCGTGACAGTGAATCCTTGTACACAGCCAAAGTGAGCCTGGGAATTTCCTCATAACGAATAGAGGAAGGACTTGATGATGATGATGCTTAAAGATTTATTTGTATTTCATGTGTATAAATGTTTGTCTGAATGTGTGTATGCTCACCATGTGCATACAGTGCCAGTGGAGGCTAGAACGGGGCATCTGTTCCCCTACAACTGAAACATTTCTTTTTTGTTTATGAATTAAAACATTTGTTTTTTGTTATGAATTAATTTTGTTGTTATTTTATTGAGATGGCTCACAGGTAGCTCAGGCTATCCTCAAACTCACCATCTAGCTGAGGCTGACCTTGAATTTCTCATCCTTCTGTCTCTAACTCTCAAGTGCTGGTTTCCCAGGGATGGACCACCACCCTAGGTTAGATTCTTTTTGTTATTGAAGTAGAAAACCTAGTACGCAGTAAATTAAGGTTTCTTCCATGAGACGTGGAGCTCAACCTTGGTTAGATTTGAATCAAAAGAGTATTTAAAATCCCCACATACGGCCTGCAACTGTATGTTTGCAGTTAGTTAAAACTGCTAGTGTGTGATGTGCACCCAAGTGTCTGTATTTTTTTTTTAATCATTCATAATGGAGCTATTCTTTAAATTTTTTTTTATTTTATGTGTATGGATGTTCTGTCTGCATGTAAATATGTGTCCCATGTGTATACAGTGCCCATGGAGGCCAGAAGAGGGCACTGGATCCCTTGGAACCAATTACAGACAGTTGTGAGCCGCCATATGGGTGCTGGGAATTGAACCCTAGTCCTCTGGGAAAGCGGCAGGTGCTGTAACCATTGAGCTATCTCTCCAGCCACTAAGTATCTGTATTTGTACATTCTCTGTGCCATGCCAGGATGCTGCTGAAGCTGAGGTCCTCTATCACCAGTTCTGGCACCAGAGCCGACATTATTTCTTCTTGGAGATCTCTAGCAGGTACTCCGTGTCTCTGGTCTCCTAATCATTCATTTTCTTTCCTTCTGATGAATCTTTTCACCCTGTCCTTGACCTCAGAAGGGTCAGGAAGAGACAGTGAAGAAGCCATAAACAGTTGCTGCAATGGGTAAGAGAGAATTTGGGTGCTGGATGGAGGTGCCAGCAGATGCCAGTATGGCCAGTCCTGGGGAGTCCCCATTGTATCTGCCCCTCCCCTGCTTTTGTGTTTCCTTCTGACAGTCCAAGCCCAAACATGTCTGGAGCTAGGCACTCTGTTGACAACTGCCTCGGGTCTCCTGCCCACACTTCCTCCCTCCTTCAGACTGATTAAAAAAGGCCCTAGAAGTTTCTTCCTATTCACCACAGATGTGTAGGCTTGTCTCCTGGGAGCCGAGAACACAGTCTCTCTGTGATGGAAAGTGTCACAGGTCAGAGCACATGCCCTGCTGTGGACAACTGACCTTGGGTCAATTTGTACGTCCACCTGAAAAACCAGAGAATTGAACTCATGCTTTCAACAGCATCCCTGATGTGTGTGCAGGCAGCCTGGGTTTTTTTGAGTTAGGCCCCAGCAGTTAGCTTTAAGGACCCTTTCCTGACCAGATGTATGTGATGTCTGGTAGATGCTGACTATTTCCTCTGCTCTTGACAGTTCCCAACTCTGACAGACTCAAAGTGGTATCAGGATTAGCAGCGGAGGGATGGTGGTGTGAACTTGGATGTGTCTAAGAGTCGTGTGGGAAGTGTTCCTTCGTGTAGCCTCTTCCTTTCCCTTCTTCTAGAACTGTTTTACATTTATTTATTTATATATCTATCTATCTATCTATCTATCTATCTATTCATTCATTTATTTTTATTTATTTATTTATTTATTTATTTATTTATTTATTTATTTATTACTTTTCTATCCTCCTTCCTCCCCCCGAGTATGTGTGTACACATGTATGCATAAAGTGTGTGTGGTGTGTGTGTGTGAGTGTGTGTGGGTTGCATGTGTGAGAGAGAATGTATGTGTGTGTTTGAGTGTGTGGTGTGTGTGTGAGTGTGTGTGGTATATATGTGTATGTGTTTGTGTGATGTGTATGTGTGTGAGTGTGTTTGTGTGGTGTGTGTGGTGTGAGTGTTTGTGTGTGTGTGTGTGTGTGTGTGTGTGTGTGTGTGTGTGTGTGTGTGTGGTAAAGGAGGCCAGCCAGACAAAGGTGTGGGATAGGACCCTGTCCTTGGGAGATGTCTGGGCTCTGGCTAGAAGCCAATGCAGTGGGTCTTTCCTGTCAAGACAGAGCCCAGGGGTTCTCTGGAGACAGCAGGTGCTGCAGGCAAGAACAGGCCCTCCCACTGAGCCCTAGAGAGTACACTGAGAAAGCCTAGTCAAAGTCAGCATCGGAGACAAGGACAAGGACATCACATGGGACAGAAAGGACACAGGTGCTGCATGTGACAGGGATGGCACCGGAAGCCACTAGAAACACAAAAGACCAGACCTTCCCAAAAGCCTAATCCCCTGAACTGGGGCAGGGGTAGGAGGTGGGGGGAGTGGGAAGTATGAGGGGCCTAGAGATCAAGTTCTTCCTCTACAGCTAAGGGTTCCAGAGCCTCCTCCTGGTGCCTCTGCTGCAGCCCTCAGAGATGCAGAGACACCACTGACACCACACAGAACAAGGTGGACCATAAGAGCAAGACTGTAAGCCCCAGTACCTCTGGCCATGTACACAGAGTGCTACTCTGAGCATCGGAATGTTTTCACGAACTGTGGTCTGCTTCCCACTCACTGATTCTTCTGTTGACATACGCTTAGTAACCAATGTACTGCTGCCCAGGCCTATCCTGAGCATCTGTGGGGCTTGGGCCAAGAATGCAAGTAGAAGCCTACATCTTTTTTTGTTGTTGTTTTATTTTGCTTTTGATTGTAAGACAAGGTCTCAGGTAGCCCAGGCTGGCCTTTAAGTCTCTATGTAACCAAGGATGACTTTGAACTTCCAATTCTCCAGCCATCTACCTCCTAAATCCAGGGTTTATAGGTACATGCCACTATGCCCAGCGAGGCGCGGACTCTTAGGCATGGTAAGTTAAGCCTATGACCAAATTGAAGAACAATGTAAATGATTTATTATTGCAAACTGTTCCATGGTTACCCAGTCCGACTGTTATGGATACCGCATTCACAACGAGAGCGTCTCAGAACACAAATGGAAACAGAAAGAGAAACAGGAGAGTCGATACTCAGTGGGACTTGAGCGGAGGCTTCTGCTCTGTGATGCTATGTAGCATGTCTTCCTTCACCCCGTTTGGGGTTGGGGTGGAGGAAGGCCGTGCCTTTTTTTGATCTTGAGCTAGGATCATTGATCTATTTCCATCACTTCCTTTTCCCAGCATTCATCCACCTTAAGAATTCAGAGCCCGTGTCATGGAGCTAGCTTTTCCTGGGCCCTCTGTGATGTTGTTAATGGAAAGAGCTGATGCTCGGGTTTTGTGTGCGTTTAACCTGAGATGTATTGAGACCGTGGGACTCACCTTGCTGAGTCAGTATTGAATTTTGTTTTATCTATGGAGCTTAGACACAGAAGCTTTAGTTCAGTGGACTCCTTCGTGGGCTTGTGGTAACAGTGCACCTGTGTCCCTGTGTGTTGCCAGAGGACAACCTAAAATGAGGTGTAGATCCCAGGGTGCTGCCTGCTTTATTTTTTGAGGCGGAGTTTCTCACTGGCCTGAGATTTACTAAGTGGGCTAGGCTGGCTGGCTAGTGAGCTCCAGGGATCCTCCTGCCTCTACTTCCCTAATACTAGACTTCAAGTATGTCACCATTGCTGGCTTTAATTTTTTGTTTTTGTTTTGTTGTTAACATGAAGCCTAGTGGACAGTAATTTTAGGTCACAGGGACCACCATTCCTGGAAGGGATTAAGCTGGTCTTGCAGAATGGATAATGTCCTGAAAGAGTATTTATTATATCAAGAGCTAGCAAGGTCCCTCAGGCAACCTTACTATGTTATCTCTTTAGGCTTTTTGAAGGGAAGGACTGGGTGAGTCAACAGGCCTTACATGTGCCCTCTTCTGCACACACGTCCACTATTGTGACACCATCTCCTATGAGGCTCTAACCAGAGCTGAGAAAAAGCCACCACTCTGCTCCTGAGTCTCCAGAACTGCCCAGCTGCAGGTGTTTTGTCACATAGCAACAGAGAAGTGGCTAAGGTAAGACATTAGACTGTGTACAGAACTACCAGGATGTAAGGATCAGGCGGTCCGGCTTACTTGAATCTTCCAAACTGGTTCATTAACTGAGGTGACCTGTGACACTCAGCCCCTTCCCATGTTCCTAGAACTACTATCTGGGTAAGACTGGTAGTCTTTCTAATCTCTGTTTTCCTGTATTTGTTGGTCCATTTAGCCATGGTAACTGAGACCGGTGAAGTTTTAACAATGGTTCTGACATCTCCTCAACTGGAGGAGCCTGCCCATGTCATATTCTGCCCATCTTTCGTTAATCTACCTTCCTGTCCCAACTGGAGTCCACAGGCTGTGCTGGTGTAGATGATCATTTTGGCCTGGAAACCATGGCAACAGAGGATGTGAATTAGTTTCAACAAGTGCATAGAGAGAGAAGGCAGCTGGGGAAGAACTCACTCTTCCCCTTCCAGAGGAGCCTGGCAATGTGGCTATTACTATTGGTTAGAATGAATAACAATGCCATGGATTCATTCCCTGTGTGGGCCAATGGTTAACTTTGCTCTGTGTGGTGGCCTTTAACCCCAGCACTCAGAAGGCAGAAGCAGACAGAGTTCTCTGTGAGTTCTCAGCCAACCAGTTCTACATAGTGAGTTCTAGACTAGCCATCACTACACAGTGAAGTTCTGTTTCACAAACAAAAACAAAAGGTACATTCCCAGGTACCAGAGTTGGTATCTAAAATACAGGTAATCTAGCCTACTGGCTGATGAATAAGAGAGAAGTGGGTGCAGAGTGAACCACATTCTAATTTTTCCACTAACTATAAAAACCAACCAAGAAATAAAAGCCATCCCCCAGATTCATTACTTTAGCCTGAAGCAAATAACCCATGACCCTCTTTTTAATGGACAGGGTGCAGTGGCCCCGACCTTGATATCTTGTTCCTATATGCCAGGTGCTTTTCTTTTCTCCCCGTGGGAAGCTGGTTGCCACACCTACTGCATGCAGACTTCCACAAGAGGCTAAAGCCAGCTGTAGCCACTTAGACAACATATTTAGGGTGCTTGAGATTACACCTAACTCTAGGAAAGCCGGTGAGGTGACATTCCAGAGAGTTCCTCCCCTGCCTTCTTTCATTGAAATTAATTTCAGGCCTCTTCCTGCTAGGTTGGAAAGAACTCCCCCAGGGGGCAAAGTCCTTTAGAGGGAGGTTCAAACGCAGCTCTAATGACATGTACTCATAACTTAAAAACCATCTTCTGTCAATTATCTCAGATACTGGGCAAGCCGGCAAGTCACTATTTGTCAATACTGGAAAGAAAAACAGTAGACATACCAGAGAGTCAAGTCCAACTCAAGACTTGCTAGCCGTTCATGGAGGTGGTGGAGAGAAGCTGCACTGGTTTTCCTGTCTTTATCAGGCAGAGCTGATAAGTCAGTAGGCTACCATTGCTAGGCTATTGCCCAATAAAAAATAAGTCTGACTAGCATTTGCAGAATGTGCTAGGAGCACTCATAATGGGGGCTGAGCTCTGAATGAAGTCCCATAGTCCCTTTTTGTTAGTTACCCTAGGACTCTGAGTCAATTAAAGGGCAAGTTCCATATGTGGGATAAGTATTTCAGCAAATCTCTCTACCTCTGAATTGCTTACCCATTTTTCTGCATGCTGGAAACCAGTAGAGATGAAGAATCTCTAAGATCAAGGCAGGAAGAATATGTCTATTCACTGATTAATTCAATATTCCTGATTATGGACACTGTTGGCCTGGAAGTCTTCTTTTTAATAAAATGTATTTATTTTATGTATATAAGTGCTCTATCTGCATGCACACCTTTATTACAGCAGGGGGTATGAGATCCCACTATAGATGATTGTACACTACCATGTGATTGCTGGAAACTGAACTGAAGACTTCTGGAAGAGCAGCCGGTACTCTTAACCACTGAGCCATCTTTCTAGCTTCCGGCCAGAATGTCTTCTAAGAGAAGAGAAACAAATGAGCGGAAAAGCCATGCTCTCTGTTTTTATTGAGTGTTTTAATGAAGGGGGCACATTAAATAGGAAAAAAAAAAGTTCTAATAATGAGGAGTTCTAGGAAGTGAATGCATCAGGATACTGCGATACACTACAGGGGATTCATTGGGTTTAGATATGGCTTGCTAATGTGGGGCTTGGCCGTCAGGAGAGAACTCATCACGGAGATACCATCCCTGCCAATAGCTGAACAATTTCAGGGAGCCAGTTGTAAGTGATGGTGTGTGTGTGTGTGTGTGTGTGTGTGTGTGTGTGTGTGTGTGTGTATGTGTGTGTGTGTGTATGTGTGTATGTGTGTGTATGTATGTGTGTGTGGGCATGTGTGTGTGTGCGCGTGTGTGTGTATGTATGTATGTGTGTGTATGTATGTGTGTGTGTGTATGTATGTGTGTGTATGTATGTATGTGTGTGTATGTATGTATGTGTGTGTATGTATGTGTGTGTGTATGTATGTGTGTGTGTATGTGTGTGTGTATGTGTGTGTGTATGTATGTATGTGTGTGTATGTATGTGTGTGTGTATGTATGTGTGTGTGTGTGTGTGTGTGTGTGTGTGTGTGTTTAGGGGTGCTTTTCCTGGCAGGAAGTGCACGAGTCACTGGGAATGAACAAGGTGTCTTTGAGGAAGGAAAGGAAGAAGTCAAGTGACCAAAGTACAGAGACCTGGGAAAGAGTAATGAGGTCACAGAAGAAAGGCAGGTGATGTGGATATAACCAAACCGAAGTGTTAATGCCAACATGACAGATTCCATGCCATCTCAGTCTTGCGACACCTGCCTAATCTAGGTGTCTCTCTGTGAGGAACATGAAGTGCTGATGGGCTGTGAGATCCAAGAGGAATTTAGTTCATGAACATACAGGTATATCTAGAATCTCCCATTCCCTTTAAGGCTCTGGGTAGCCTCCTCCATAGTTCGCTCCCATAGTAGCCAAGGGAACAGGACAGAAGTGGCTTTGTGACTGGGGATTGCCCACTAAAACAGCTCACGTTATGTGGAAGGACAGCTATGTAGCCCTCACTTCCCCGAAATGCCTTTGACTTCCATGAGAACCACTTCACTTAGTAGTGCTGGTCATCAAGTCTGATTCCAAGAACTAATATCACATCTTCTTATTGGCCAAGCCTCGCGGCACACCCCACCCATTTCCCCTTGTGATTGCTCCCTCTACTTTCTGTTTCCGGTTACAGTAAAAAGCACTGTTTGCCATTCACATGCCCCACCCAGTTAAGGAATCCTATGCCAACATCCTTGTCAGTAGCTCATCCAGTCTTGACTGCATTATTTCACTAATGAGATATTTCTCAACTGAAGAAGCTGGGTCTTCTATTTGAACTTTAGTTTTTAGAAAGCTCACTTACCTGTTTCTCTTTATAAACGTTATGTCTGAAGAGAATTGTAATAGTTCTCTCTCTCTCTTTCTCTTCTCTCTTTCCCTCTGTTTTTGTTTTTTGTTTCTCAAGTCAGGGTTTTTCTGTGTAACAGCCTTGGCTGTCCTGGAACTCTTCTTCAAGCTCACAGAGATCCACTTACCTCCCAAATGCTGGGGATCAAAGGTGCGCCCCGTGACGGCTGGTGGAATCAGTTTTTTTCTTCCCTAGGATGGCATTGCCAGTTCCTAAGGAAATTCCCAGATTCTTAAAAGCTTCCAGATTGGTTTGAGCCATAAAAGGAAATTCTTGGCTCAAGCAACTGAAAATTCAGGGAATGCAGCAGGCCTGGGCCACAGGCTGGTTTCTCCCTGTCTTTGGTTCAATCTCTCTTTGTGTAGAGTTTAATCTAGCCTGGAAGCTCTAAACTCCATTAGGATTTAACTATGATGTTCTGACTATATTTGATCAGTTCCTGTTCCTCTTAGTGCAACAGATAGGGGGACAGCAGCTGGATTAAGAACAGGTATTCTGAGCATGGAAATCTGGTTGCCCGGAATGGAAATGTACCAGCCACCTGGGAAGCTGGGTGGTGGTAGGGAAATAAAAAAGCTTTGGGGCTAAATAATAACATTCAAATCATTCTAACTCAACCACAGATTTGAAAGCAGCCAATTAACCACCTTTCAACAGTATGGGGGTACAATCAAGGTCAAATTTCTCCATTTAGTAACCAACAACCTCAAGCTTCCAGTCTTGGCTCATATTGTCCTTCCCGGTTCCACCCTGCCTGAACGAACCAAGAAGTATTCAAATGTTAACACATGTGACATTGTTGGTAGAAACACTGCATGGCACTTGGAGGTAGAGGCAGAATCCAGACCTATTCTGGAACTTCCCCAGAACAGATGCCACTGCTGTCCTCCCTAAGGGATGTCACACCATCTAGGACTGGGCCTCTTGTCGAGGATGTCACCTCGGACAGGCAGAGGTTCCTTCAGTTAAGACAGAGGTTAGTTTTCTGTCTTCTTCCTTCCTGCATCTTAATGTCATGGGCTCTGTCACTGGAGTCCTTAGCATACGTAGCTACTATTCCAGGCCATGTTGAAGCTTTGTATGTCTGAGAGCTCTTGAGGATAAAGGATAATAACTATTCTTGTTCTCTGTTTAAAGACTTACTAATATTCTGAATTATTCAAAGAGTCATGTTCTGCTAACTGGTAATACTCCTTATTTATCTGCATATTCTTATATTGGTTACACTATCGTTAACTGAAACTTAATTGACCTAAATCTTTAATTATTTCCCTATGGATTGAAAATTAGTTTCTGCCATTTATGATATCTTAGAATTGCAATCTATCCTACCAAATTTTCTCACATTCTTTAAGTATGTCACAAAACCAAGTAGCATAGTGTCTATAAGGCCGGTTATTAAACTTATATTAAAGTCATTTAAGAAAGTGTTTGGCTGGAGCTGGAGTGGTGGCTCAGTGGTTAAGAACACTGGCAGCTCTTCCAGAGAACCTGGGTTCAATTCCCAGCACCCACATGGTAGCTCACAACCATTTGTAACTCTGGTTCCAGAAGATCTGACACCCTCTTCTGGTCTCCATGAGTATGGCATAGATGAGGTGCACAGACATACATGTAGGCAAATACTAATGTATAAAAAAATTAAAATTTCAAAAAATTTTTGAAAAATATTAGCTCTTGAATTTATCTGTTCTTATCCTTATTGTTACATTCATTTTTACTGTATTTAAATACTCTTGCTAAAGTTTCAATCATTTAGATGATCAAGATTGAACCAGGCACATGCCTTTAATCCAGGTATTCAGGAGGCAGATGCAGGAAGATTCCTTTGAGTGTGAGGTCCGTCTGGTCTGCAGAGTGAGGTCCAAGTCAGCCAGGACTGTGTAGCAAAACTCTGTCTCAAATAAACAAACAAGAATATAGAATGGCCCAGGTTAGAAGTGTGAGCTGTGAGTTCTTCCAGAGGCTCAGGAATTTAAGTCCACGCTCATGTACAGAGGGTTGCTTTGAATCTCTTTGATGATTTATTTTCCTTTCTGGTTCATTTTACAATTGGTGTAGATTTAAAAAAATTAAACTAATTACTACTATGTATGTGCACCTGGGTATGCATACAGAGAGTAGGGGACAGCTTTCAGGAACTGACCTCTCTGTTACCTGGTTGAGGCAGGCTCTCTCTTATTGTTTCTACCGATCCTTGTACTCCAGGTTACCCGTCCCACCAATTTCCTGGAGATTCTCCCTTCTCTGACACCCATCTTGCACAAAAGTGCTAGGATTACAGACGTGAGGTGCTGAGTCTGGACTTTTGTACATTCCTGAGATCAAATTCAGCTGGTCAAATAGGTTTGTGTGGATCATGCTTTTACCACAGAGGCTCACTGGCCCTGGTATGGATTTTAATTCGGAGGGGATTCTTTGCAGAAATAGTAAAGTTTCAACTTTGAATATTGGCTCACCCAGCCCTCTGGCCTGCTATAGCACTTGTTTGACTTGGTTAGGAGCCTTCCAGGTGCGTCTCTGTGGGTAGTGTGGTCCACTGAGGTTTCTTTTTTTCCAAGGAGTGGGAGGTTGAATCTGGTAGTGAGCATTGTCTTTGGGACATTTCATTCTTGTGCTATGCTGGAGTTCACAACTGGCTTCTTTGTGAGTGATCGCTGAGTGGCCAAAGCTGGCAGCTATGAGGCTGTCTCCCACTGGCTGGCTGGATGTGGCCTCGAGTCCTATGCTTGGAAAAACAGCTTCTTTCTTCCCTCCATGCTTATTTGAGTTGGTCACAGCTTGTATGTTTTTAAAATTTACATTTGAAGTTCATAATCTTTACATTATGAGAATATATTGAATGAAGAGATGTAATAACCCCAAGTGAGTAGGTATGCCTAGGAATTGATTCTCTCTTTCCTCCTTTCCTTTCCAAACCTCTTAAATCATTATAAGTAGAGCTCACTGTATTATCCCTTCCCTTCATTTTTGCTTATCTTTTTCCTTCTCCTTCCTCTGCTGGGGATTAAAGGTAGGACCCATAATTTCTACTGTTTACACTTGTATATTGTTGGAATTTTAAAACTAAGTGTTATCTTCTCTTGTAATGATAAATAACACTTGAAGTTCTTCGAGTAATAAAAACTAATGTCATCAGCCCATAGTAAACACTATTAATACTGACATGTTTGCCCCACCCCGCCCCCACCCCTCAGCCTGTGTTCCCTTTGGTATCAGAAGCCACACTTAGTTCCTTCTTCCTATTTTACATTTTAGCTCACATCGGGTAGCAAGCGCTTTCCTACATTATCAAGTGTTCTTGGGAAATGGACTCATAGCTGCACGGTATTCTGTTATGAGGATCCCCATAATTTATTCGGCTCTCCTGGTTTTGGCTGAGAATTCTCTGAATCTGGAGAGTACATGAGCAGTCATTTTCAGATGAAGAAACCGAGATCCAGGGAAGCTCATCATTAGTTGGAGTATGGCCAGCTAGTTGGAGAGCTGGCTGGGACAGGACCTGGTGCTCCCAAGGCCTGGGTCTCAGCTCCTGCTTCTGTCTCACTCACACTGCCCTCTGAATCCCTTCAGGGCGCTTTTGAAACTTAACTGTAGGGAGCTGCCGACATTCTTTCTAAATTACTTTTTATAATTTGGGGCCCATCACTCTTCTCTGTCAAGATCATTTTTTAGTCTTCTGTCACCATAACCATTAGCTAATGAAGGATACTGAGGCAAACATCAGTGTGTGGCTTTCCCCTTTATTGAAGGCGTGTCCCCGTGCTGAGGAAGAGAATACATAGCTCTGATCAGATAATTCCAATAGTCAGGGCAATTACGGGAAGGAGTGCTCATTAGCCATCCCTGTCTGCATTTCTCAGGGATCCCCTGGGTTCTGACATTCTGCGATCAGCATTCCAGGATGCCTGGACTCTGCCCAAGGGCCTGGCACACACAGGATGGGAGAGGGGTAATTACTGGGTGGGAAAGGGATGGAGGGTTCTAACACTTGGGGATGATACTGCTGCTGGCACAGGGTAGCAGAGCATGAATGAGAGAGCTCGGCAGGAGGAGATGCTGAAGGATAGGAGACGATGAATTTTGGGAAAGGAAGCTGGTCAAGAACTCGCTTACTCATTTGGGAACATCGTCTCACCCTGACACTCGGTTATGAAATCTAAGCGGATGTAGCAGAAGTCTTGAAAACAGAGATGGCCCATGAGAGCTGGTGTGGATCTCATTTCTTTCCTTCCCATTTTATGGGACACATGTTACCCACACTTTACAAATGAGTCTTTGACATCAGCATCTGTCATCGCTAAAGCCACTTCTTGAATCATCTAATATAGCTTTTTTCCAGAGTATGTCAGTCACTCCCACCTACGTGATTTCGAGCACAACCTCTTTAAAATGTCCTTAGGAAAGCTGTGGCTCTGGTTTATTCTGCATCAACAATGTTCACCTATTGCCTTTCAGAAAATACTTAATTCAGAGGCATATGATTGGCAAGCCCAGAGAGCGTGTGGTAGCTTCTATTTACAGTTAATGTTAATCCGCTAGCCATATGGCAGTATAAATTTCTAGTGCAAATTCCATTTGCGTGAGGCTACAGCTCATTCTTGGATGGCTGTAGTTGTGTAATTTATCAATGTGAAAAATGGACTTTGAAATGTAATAATCCAGAGCTAGTGTGGTGAGCACCATAAGGGAATTGAATGTGTTTATAAAAGCTCTGTTTCCATGGGAACAGAGTTCTGTGAGAAAGGCCCTGCATCCCTGGGCTACATGAATCATCCACCCAGGTGACAAGAGTTGGTCCCAGGTCTAGCCCTGACAGGAATTGCCAAGTACCATGAGCAGGTCCCTTAACCTCCTGGGAACTTAGTGTTCTTAACTGTGAGTTCAACTCAGATTGGTCCACTGATTATGAGAGTTAAAAGCATTAATGGCTAGTAAAGTATAAAAAATTAGAATAATTTTTAAACAAATCTTTTATATATATATTTATTTACTTTATGTGCATTGGTTATTTTGCCATGGGTGTCCAGTCCCCTGGACCTGGAGTTGCAGACAGTTGTGAGCTGCCGTGTGGGCACTAAGAATTGAACCCAGGTCCTATGGAAGAGCAGCCAGTGCTCTTAACCTCTGAGCCATCTCACTAGCCCAAATTGGAACAATTTTAGATTCACAAAAAAGTTACAAAAACAGGCAGCTTTTCCTAATGTTAGCTTCTACTCAACTTCCTTTATATCTTTTATATCATTATGTATGTCCTGGTGTGTGTGGGTGTGCGCTGGTATGTGTGTGTGAGGGAGGTACTTGTGTACTTGTGAACGTGTGAGCATGTGTGGAGACCAGAGTTCAACCTTGAGTATCATGCCTCAGGAGCCATCCACCTTGGTTTGATTGGTTGGCTCTTGCTTTGTTCCTTTGGGGATAGGGTCTCTTGCAGGGCTGGTGCTCTGATTTGGCTAGAATGGCTAGCCAGTGAACCTCAAGGATCTTCATTTCTCTGCCTCCCCAGATCTGAGATTGCAAGCATGTGCCACCAGACCTGACTTTTGTATATAGGCTCTAGGGGTCAAACTCAGGTCCTCACTCTTTCTTGGAAAGTACTTTCCCGACTAAGCCACTCCCACTTCTTTATATCATATAAAAAGCCCAGGGGGTTTGTCAAAGGGAGGAAATTAACATAGACACAGAACTGTGAGCTGGATTCTTTATTTGAATTTCACAACCTGCCTCCCTCGGATTCATTTTCTACCTCAGTAATAGCCCAGGATATCTGTTCATATGTAGCCGTCTAGTATGCTTAGCTGCGACCATTTCTTATATTTCTTTTTTTGATTATGATCTAAGTAGTTCTAAAAAGAACTAGCCACTGGGAGGTGGCGTAGCCAATAAAGGTGTTAAATTTTTGGAACCCACATGGAAGGAGGAGAGAACCAACTCCAAAAAGGTTTCATCCAGTCTCCACATAGACATCAGAGCTTAGGGTCAACAGATTTTTAGTTTTACGAGTAGAGCAACAGAGTGGGTCCTCAGGACCACAGTGATCGGCGACTAAGTTGAAGAGAAAGCTTTTGTGTCATGGAAGAAGCCCAGAAGCTTTTAGGTTCAGGTTGACATTTGTGTACAGATGTGTTCCTCTCTCTTGGTTTTCTCTCAAACAGTTGAACCCTTCTTAGATAAAGTATCATAGCATGCTCAAAAAAAAAATGTTTTTCTAAAGTCCACAGGCTAAGTTCTCAGTGGCCCAGAATAACCACAGAAGGAAGATAAGGCCCTTTTCTACTCTGAGGTGAGCAGAGGTTGCCCAGAGCTGCGAACCACATCCTGTAACCATGACAACAGAGAGCTTAGGACTCAAGAACCTTAAAGATGGACAAGGATCTCAATGATGTCATTTAGGCTATGAACTAACCAATCTTGGATCTGGGTAGATCTTGTGAAATAACAATTACCTGTAGTGTTTATGTCTTCCAACCAAAGCAAAAGGTCCAGTGGATTCCATCACCTCATTTCCTGGATACTGGTTTCTTTGCTGATCATCCATCATTGACGGTCCGGTCCAGCACAAAGTAGAGCTCAGCTTTGGAGCTATCATCAGAGGCAGTGGTAGAAACTCCAGCCTCTGTAGGCATCTGGGCAGAAACAGAAGTGGTATTTGTTAGCCTTATTCGTGGAAGCTGGATGACACCCATGGGAATCCTACAATGATGGAGAGATGAAGGAGTCTAGAGCATGCTCCTGACTTGCAGCATGTCTGTAATCAAGCTTTTGCTCATCCAATAAAACAGACTTGTATTGACCAGAAAGGGGCATCTTGGCCTGAAGAACACATTCATTGACGTGATCTCCATGGCTTCCTCCCTCTAACTCAGGCCTGCATAAGATGAATGTGATGTACAGGTGTAGAGCACCAGCACCGGAGACCTCAGTCTCAATACAGGTTGCCATTAATTCATGGTTTCTCAACAGGGAACAGTGCCATATAGCCTTAAAGCAGTGGTCCACAACCTGTGGGCCATGACCCTTTTGAGGTCTAACAACCCTTTCCCAGGGGTTACCTAAGACCATTGGAAAACATCGAAATTTACATTATTATTCAAAACAGTAGCAAAATTACAGTTATGAAGTAGCAATGAAAATAATTTATAGTTGAGGGTCACCACAGCATGGGGGTCTGTATTAAAAGTTTGCAGCATTAGGAAGGTGGAGAACCACTGCCTTAAAGCAGGAAAGAAATGACCCTTTGAAAGCACATGGCTTTCTTCTTTCCCTGTGCCCTGTGTTCTCACTTCTTTGATGATATCTATCAGTAGTTTCTGCTTAGCCTCCTGGCTTTTTAAAATGAAAGCAATTTCTGCTGCCGCCTCCCCTCCCACACACGCTTTCTCACGAGCAGATACACACTTAAATGAGCACTCCCGGACTGCTTGCAGATCCACATATTTTGAGCATGTGCATAAAACCCTTTATAGGAGTTTAATCCTTGAATCATAGACAGCAGATTCCCATTAGAAGGAGCAGTGGCCTCCTGAAGCTTGTGAAGTATTCATGGTATGGGAAGGTAGAAAACTCAGCACTTAATAGGAGATTCATGGATTCACAGCATGTTCTGTTTTAATACAAAGGCTTAGATACAGTGTTCAGCCCAAGAAGCAATAATCTGATAACTTAATAGCATCTTGTTTAGGCATAGGCATAGTGTTAAAAATATTTGTTGAGCTGGCAAGATGGCTTGGCAGGTGAAGACACTTGCTGCTAACCCTGATAATCTTGAGTTCAATCAACCGACTCTCTCTCAAGTTGCTCTCTGATAGAGTGCCCACACATACACACAGAAATAAATAATGCAATTTAAATTTAAAAGTATGTTTGTTGAGAGGAAGGGGAGATGGCTCAGTTGGGAGAGGGCTTTTCATGCAAGCATGAGGACCTGGGATTGATCTCTGGCATTCATATAAAAACCCAAGGCAGGGTGACACCTGTGCCTGTAACCCTAGTGCTGTTCAGGAGAGATAGGAAGGTGGCTTGGGCTTCTGATCTCTGGCTCCCAGACCAACTCCAGGTTTAGTGAGACCCTTGTCTTATGGGGAAAAGGTGGAGGACACAGGATATACTCCTCTGGCCTTCATGCACAAGTGTGGCCATAGTCACTGGTACATATGTACAACACACACAAACACCCTACCCCTACCTCTGCACATACACAAACCAAGCATGGTAGGAAACACCTTTAATCCCAAACTGAGGAGATAGAGAAGGAGGATCTCTGGGGCATGCTGGTCAACCACTCTAGACTAATCAGCAAGCCCCAAGTCCCAGTGAGTCACCCTGTCTCAAAAACCAAGGAGGAGCCGGTAGTGGTACATGCCTTTAATCTCAGGTGACAGATGTAGGTGGATCTCTGTGAATTCGAAGCCAGCCTGTTCTATAAAAGGGAGGACAGCCTAAGCTGTTACACAGAGAAACCTTGTCTCACCTCCCTCTACCCCCCCCCCCCCCAGTTCACAAACAAAACAAAACAAGGTAGACATTCCTTAGAGAAATGCCTGGGGTTGACATCTGGCCTCTACACACACACACAGACACACACACCACACACACACCTCACACCCACATATGAAAACACACAGTTGAGAATCCAGTGACACCCCCTCCAGGGGGTTTTCAGGATACACTTTTACAAAGCAGAGAGCTTTAGAGAAAATCGATTATTTCAGGATAAATCACAAGCATTTCAAGATTGCTAAAGCAATTTAAAAATTTTTCCACAGTTAAACCTTAACAGGGCCATGGACAATCCCCTGCAGACTGGCTGCACTTTAGTAAAGGTTTGCCTTCAGTCTGTAACAGCGGCTCCACACAGTGCCTTGAGGGTCTGGCCCACACTGCCTTGCTGAGCATCTCACTTCAGCCCTCTTGGTCTTAAATTAGTTTTACTGAAACTCTATCTTTATGTGGGTCAGGACTTCCTTTTTCCTTCAAAACTTTTTTTTTTCCATTTTTTTTTAAAAAAAACAAACAAAAAACCAACCAACAAAAAAACACTCTCCAGTTTCCAGAAATTCCTGTGCTTCTTACTTCCTGCTGTCTTTTTCAGGAGCTTCTTTCTGCCCCCACCCTTTACCCCCCCCCCCCCCCCATGAAGCTGCAAGATGGTTTCTTGAAACTGGAATGATTATGTGATTTTACTAATGTAGAGTAGTCTTGGTTAAATCCTTAGCTGTCGAATGTCTTGCTCCTTGCAGCTCCTTCCTAGGTGCTGACGTGGTCCTGATGATGAACTTGAATGGACACAGTCTTGAGGAATGCCTGTCCTTCATGTACTGTTCCTGTTTGGACCCCATACTTCATGCTCTGCTCTACACAGTAGACACCTATTGCCCACTTACACTCCCAGGCTCGGATCCAGGAGCTTGCTTCTAAACCCCTGGCTCATACAGGACAACACCTTTGAGTCAGTAGCAGAACCCTGATTGAGCCTTGGTTTCTCCATCTGGAGGACGAGGATCAGTTTGCTATACCTAAACAGACATTGGCTACTGTGTTTCCAAGTTAAAACTGAGAGAAGATTCTAGACTTTATCCTTTTTAAACTTTTCTGTTTCCCTCATGCATTCTTTCCTGTCCCCTGAAGGCCATGCACTGCAGCTATTTGGACAACGCCATTTGCACACCCATCACCGTAAGCAGCTTGATTCTCTTTCCTAAAATTTGACTGCCATATAGCTATCTTCTCATAATAGAGATTGTCAGGATGATGGCTGGCTGGGCCTAGGTGGCTGGCTCCTGATTTCTGGGTGATCTCGCCTCTGAGTTTCCTTTACCCCATCTGTAGGGCAGGGACCCTACCACCTGGGCTGCAGGGCTACGGTGAGGCTGCACCGAGCTGCACAGAAGTGCCCAAGGAGGGTGGCTGTCCTTATGATGGCCTGCCACCGGTCAGACAGTGGACAGAGATTCCTTGCAGGAATGGCTTTAGTGACTATAGAATGTCTAATTGGACGCAAAAGGACGCTAAATAAAATACAAGGAATAATAAAGCAAATATTTGGGACTTCCGGAGAAAGAAAAAGAAGAGAAGGGAGCGAAACTTTCCCCAACTTTCCCATTCCTCCCTGGCCTGCTGCAAAGTCTGAAATTCCACCCTGTGTTTGTTGTCATCCTGAGCCCGTTTCCATAGTTACCCAGATTCCAGGGACTGGCTCTGGGCCCACCACAACCCATCCCTCAAAGTCTCCCTGGCAGAAGTAAAGCATTCCTTCCTCTGCAGCAATGTCAGAGCCAGAGAGAGCACGCTGCTGCTCCCCTCCCCATGCCCCCCACCTCAGCCCCACTCAAGGGTGACTTGCGTGGTTCGAGCAGTTCGATTTGGCAGCATTTTGAGGGTAAACACAATATAACAATCTCCTCCATTTCTTTGTTTGAGCTGAGGAATTACTCTCTCGTACCAAACATCACCCGCTTAGAAAACACTCCAGATGGTTCTCATTAAAATTCCAGCCCCCCCCATCCCTCCTTTTGCAATTCCTTTCTCTCCCTTTCTTCTCAAACTGCTGTCTCAAAAATAAACACCAGGTTAAGGAGAAAAGTCCAATGAATAGGACCCTCTGATTGGCCGTGAAGGGCCCTCCATGACGGTGCTGCCTGGCTCTTCCCGAGGCTGCTAGGAGAAGGGTCGTGCTTTCTTTGGACATGCATCCTGTACACTGTCCCCAGCTAGACTCCAGATACACCTGGGGAACATGCGTTGAATAAAAGGGTCAGGAAGAGGGAATGGAAGACCAGCTTGGCCTCTGCTCTCCAGCAGGGCCTAGCCCTCAGAGGGACTGTCCATCCAGTCACTGTACACTGTGGCCTCTGCAAGACAGGGTGAGGACATGCTTACTCTAAGCAGCTGGGGTGGGGGAGGGAAAGGAGAAATACCAATAACTTTTGGCCATAATTACAGCTGAGCAAGCCACAGGCTTTGCTTCCACATCTGGAAAAATCTGCTTATGCAGGAAAACAGTATGTGTCCAAGGATTTTTATTTAATGTGCTCTTATTGTACGTTATGAAAAGAATTCCAGGAGTAAGACTAGCTCAGCAAACGTTCGTGTCCTTCTGCCTAGATTCAGGCATTCTTTCTCCCAGCTTCCTCTAGGAAATATCCACACATATCTTTTCTTAGACATTGGAAACTTTGAATCTAATTGTGTACTAATGTGACATATGAGTAAAATCTCATAAGACCGCCAAACAAGAGTTTAGACCCTCGAGAGGATGTGAGTGAAATCGATGTATGGGCTCGTCTTCTGCACCGCCACCACCTCCCAGGCAGCTTCACTCATGTATGTTCTCACTTTTCTCCATGTTTATGCAAACACATGTGTTCGGTCCAAAAGAAAAAAAAATGCACGTTTTCAGTCATAAATGAGGCCACACTCCACACTCTTAAGTGGTTTACTTCTCACTTGCAGGGATGTTCTGTACCTCTGTCTTGTTCTTTGAACCATGCAAAGAATTCCCAGGAATGACTGAAGAATTCTTTAGGCTGTTCCCTCTTGATGAGGGTTTTAGATCTTTCTTTTCATGCCTTCTCCATTCCTCAAGTGATGCAATTGTTAACACTGGGAAGTGTTTCCTTAAGGATACATGCTGTTTCTCTTTGATGGCATCCTCCTGGTCCAGTCCCTGATGAGATGACCTTATTACTTCTAAATGTACACTACCAAACTGTGTTAGACAATAGTTTCTCCAAGACACAGTATCCAGTACAGATAGTATCACCAGCTGGGGTCCTCTGCTAGTCTATGATGGCACTCTGAAGAACAAAATATAACAGCATTGTTGAAAATTAGCAATTCTTTAGTTATTAGTAATGTGTCTTAGCTCAGCTTCAAATGACAGGAATCACCATGGGGAAAAAGATTTACTATTGAAAATCAGTTGATTAAAATTATGTCAAAGCAGATGGAGTGAAAGTTTCCAGATTGAGATTACTGAATTTCAGTTACAGACTGACTGGTGGATGCAACTTCCCCTTCTGCCATGATCTGAAAGCTTGGGGCTTGAGAACCTGGGACCAACCTAATCACAGACTTGGCAGTCTGGAAGCCAGGAAGTCTCAGACATACCTCGTCTCCAGGATCTTGCTATCTGAGCTAAACAATGGATGTCTACATTCTGTCAAGTGCACCCATAGATCTGGAGACCCATAGATGCAGAAACACTCACACACACCTACACACACACACACACACACCTACACACACACACACACACACACACACACACACACACACACACACACACACACACACACCCTCTAGACCAGTAGTTCTCAACCTTCCTAATGCTGCATCCCTTTAATACCGCTCCTCATGTTGTGGTGACCCTCCCAACCATAAATTATTTACATTGCTGCATCATAACTTGGATTTTGCTGCTGTTATGAATTGAAATGTAAATATCAGTGGTCTTAGGAGACCCTATGAAAGGACTGTTTGACCTCCAGGGGGTCAAGACCCACTGGTTTAGAAATGCTGTTCTAGACTTTGCTTGCCAGTGGCACTGGTAGCTCTGGGGATACCACAGTAGAATATATCCAGCCATATGCAAAAGCTCAGCATTAAGGAGATTGCAATGGAAAACTGTCATCCACATTTCAACAGGCAGGAAAGCAAGCCGTAAGATGGAGGGCATGGGCTGAGTCAGTCTAAAATCTGTGCCATAATCACAGGTGCGTGTTTGGTTTTTTCTTTTCAAATTGGTGGCTCAATTATACCCCTTGTCTACTTTTCTACTGGGGTTACATTTTCTACTTGACTTATTGATGTTTTTATGTGTTACCCGGAAAATCATTTTAGTTAATATATTTGCAAGAATCATCTATTTGTTTAATTTTATATTTTCTGTTGTGTTATGTAGGCATTTTACATTTATCTATTTTTCTAGCTTCCAGTTTCTAGGTTTTGTAGCTTAAGAAGGCATTTCTTCCTCAGTATGTCTACTTGATACAACTATATTTTATCATAATTTTTTTTTACTTTAAAAATGATGGTGATGTGTGTATAGGCTCTCGAGTGTTAAGGTCAGGAGACAGACTTGATTTTTCCCTTCTGTAGTGAGTTCTTGGAACTGAATTTTCATCAGGCTCAGTGGCAAGTTCTCCTACCTGCTGAACCACCTTACCAGCCCTTGCAATGCCCTCATAGGCATTTTATCTTTAATTCTTTAAACTATCTCTAACGTGTGGTGTAATCGTCTCAGCCTTTTGGCTAAGATCAAGTGTAACAAGTGGTAGACCCAGGGATCTAGATTAACATCGCACCCACCCCACCCCACCCCCAGTGGAAAACAAATGGTCGCAGCTAGTTTAATCTGAATAATTTGTTTGCTCCCCCCCAAAAAAACATAATTGAAACCTGGAGACTGTTTTAAAAAAAATAGAACAATCTCTCTTCTTTTTCTCAAGCCTTTTTTTCCCCTTGAGAAAACCTAACAATAATTAATTTTGATGACTTCACACTTCTTGGTTTTCCAAAAGCCTTAAAAAGATGGGTTTGGAATTTCCAATGAATAGTTATGATAGGTCACCCTCGTACTCAGAAGGCTTGATTGGGCTCCTCTTCCTTAACTTTAAAGATTTAATCTGCTCACCAGTCCTGTGTTCACCTATCTGGCCCCCACCCCTACCAGTGGCCTTGTGTGCAGGAGAGAAGACGGCACAGGAATTGGCTAGTGGAAGCCAAAAACTGGTGCAGATATCCACACCAGCAACTGCTTTACACCATCGGACATCCTTTGGGATGCTCCCCTCACCTGTTGGTATTTCTCCATGTCGTCTCCATTAGAACTTCGCTAGTGGGTCAGAGCACTGGCTGCTCTGCCAAAAGGTCCAGAGTTTCATTCCCAGCTCCCACATGGTGGCTCACAACCATCTACAGCTGTAGTCCCATGAGGTTCCATGTCCTCTTTCAGTGTGCAGATGTCCGTACACACCGAACACCGAATACATAAAAAACACAGACATATATCTTCAAAACAAGAGAAAAAAGCTCAAAGTTCGTCTAATGGACACAATGAATTACAGGACAGCCAGGGCTACATAGTTAAACCCTATCTTAGAAGGAGGAGGAGGAGGAGGAGGAGGAGGAGGAGGAGGAGGAGGAGGAGGAGGAGGAGGAGGAGGCTATAATAGTTCTTTGTTGTAATGTATTTAATGGTCTTGGCCAAGTAAATGTATTAGTACTCCCCAACAGCTATCCTATGCCAGTCAGGATAACAAATAAAAAAAAAAAAAGTCCTCACATCCTTTAAACATACCATTCCTGTCCCTTAGTTGAAAAGGAGAGAGGAAAGAAGGAGAAAACAGACGGAGTTAGATACAAACAGAAAGCCATCACTATAAGGCATCTTCTCAGCTCCCCTTCCCAAGTCCAGACGTCCATTGCCAGACTCTCAAAAGCTGCCTCTTCCACCAAGATTTCCCAAATTCCTTCTGCTGCCAAAGGCCTTTTGTCTTTCTGAATCTCCTTTTGCATGGTCTCCATATCCATACCAGCCCACCCGTGTATTCATGCATCTGATGTGCCCACATATACATTCAGCCAGAAGCCCACCTATCCAGTATTTATTGAGCATTAATTGTGCATTGAGCACGTTTTATATTGTACTAGTTACATGACTGTTATATCTAGCCTCACATACTGTACTATCAGCTAGAGCCCCAACTTCAGATCTAGTCTATACTTGCATTTCCCAGAGTGCTTTGTGTATCTGCTACTAATGAATATAGATAAGAGTTTTGGCTTATGACCAAAATCCTCATTCAAAAGCAGTGAGAAGAGGTTTTGGGTTTTTAAAATAATATTTTTCTAAGTTTTGCAATATTCATTTGGTTATATGAAAAAATTATCCAAAGAGCTACTACTTTTCCAGAAAACTAATGGTAGAATTTCCTTTTTCTGGCCTGTCAATCTTGTCCCTAGATGTGACCCTTGCCAGTGGTTTTCTTCCAAAACCGTAAAAAACTCATTTATGTAGAGTCATAGACAGCTAAGCCCACACAAACATCTATCAAATGAGCACACACATTCTGAGAGCTGTTAAAACATGAATTTGAGAAAACCCTATGCATTCATGCAGGAAATAAAATCTGAATGAGAACTTAAATGTTTATCATTCTTTAAGCTACCAAGACGTTTTAAATGCATTTTTATTCTTTGATCCTGGAAGGCTCAGAGACATTGGCAGACAGGCGCCTCCTGGCCCTAGAGTCAGCAAAGAGTCAATTAGAATTTAAACTGAAGTTCAGTGGTATAGTTGCTTCATGAGTATATAATGGAAGGTCCTGGGTTCAACCCCCCTCTCCAGCCCCCAGCACAGTTTCCCCTTTAAAAGATAACTCGAATTCAGGCCTTCTGATTCATTGTGTTTTAACCTTGCCGTCTTTGAAGGTCATGAAATTATTTTTTGACTCCAGAGCTTAATGTACCTTTGAAATGCTTATTGCATTATATTGCTAAATGATTGCTCAGGCTTATGGGTGTTTGTCAGGGGTCCCAGACTGTTTGAAGCATATCACCTGCCTCATTGAAGCTTCTGAAAAGCATATCATACAGGCATGCCAGCCTCGGTTCCAAGGACCTGGATTTAGAAAGGTAATAATCCTTGAGGGGATGTACAGCTGAAGTGTGGCTTGGCTTTGGGTTTTGAACTCAACTCCTTCTGTTTCAAGGTCCATGTACTTAGTTACTGTACTATATACATTTTATGCATAGATAATATTAGATAAACAACTATTATGTGAAATAAATGAGCTGCGAGTTTGACATGAAGTGTCATGTGTCCCTCAACCCCCCCCCCCCCCCCCAGTAGTAGCCTGGGCGAGAGCAGCAGAGTGAGTGGAGAGGCAGGTGCATCTCCCAACATCACCACAGCTGTGAGAACAGGCTCAGAGGAGAGAGGCTGGGAAGGCAAGAGCCCTGAAGATGAGCCTTAAAAGAAGATAGGTCAGACCATGAGGGGTCTCTCAGTCAAAGGTACATGCCAGGACAAACTCACTGGCGAAGAGGCAGGGACACAGCTGCCTCTCTGGCAGAAAGTCCTCCAGGACCAACATAGGTGCCAGTTAGAGGGAGCAGCATTCCGTGAGGACTATGAGGAAGCTTGCTGCTGTCACTGGGTTTGCTGAAGGACTTTGGTACAGGAAGGAACTAGGAACCGAATACAAAACTTTTAAAGGGTATTGAGCACCCCCTGCTAAGAAGGCAGGTGGGGTGGAAGCTGGGAGCAGAACCCACCAAAACAGTGAGGAGACCAGAACAAGGGTGGAGGGAATCTTTTGCCCTTGGGTGATGGCATCTCCATAAAGGGGGTCTGAGTCACCAGGGAAGACACGGATAACAGGGATGGGCTTTTACATCACCCTCTCTCGCTTTCTTTCCAGTCATTTGGTATTTTTGAATTCTCCACCCATAGTCCCCTTCTCCTGTCCCTAGTAAATCTGGCACGTGCGCACGCGCACGTGTGTGTGTGTGTGTGTGTGTGTGTGTGTGTGTGTGTGTGCATGTGTGTGCATGTGTGTGTGGCTGTGTGTGTGTGTGTATCTGTGTGTGTGTGCATGTGTGTGTGTGGCTGTGTGTGTGTGTGGCTGTGTGTGTGAGACTGTGTGTGTGTGTGGCTGTGTGTGTGTACATGTGTGTGTGTGGCTGTGTGTGTGCATGTGTGTATGTGTGGCTGTGTGTGTGTGACTGTGTGTGTGTGGCTGTGTGTGGCTGTGTGTGCATGTGTGCATGTGTGTGTGTGTGTGTGTGGCTGTGTGTGTGTGCATGTGTGTATGTGTGGCTGTGTGTGTGTGTGAGACTGTGTGTGTGTGTGAGACTGTGTGTGTGTGACTGTGTGTGTGTGCATGTGTGTATGTGTGGCTGTGTGTGTGTGTGAGACTGTGTGTGTGTGCATGTGTGTGTGTATGTGTGTGTGTGGCTGTGTGTGTGTGTGTGGCTGTGTGTGACTGTGTGTGTGGCTGTGTGTGTGTGGCTGTGTGTGTGTGGCTGTATGTGTGTATGTGTGTGTGTGTGGCTGTGTGTGTGTGTGCATGTGTGTGTGTGTGGCTGTGTGTGTGAGACACTGTGTGTGGCTGTGTGTATCTGTGTGTGTGTGTGTGTGTGTGGCTGTGTGTGTGCATGTATGTGAGTATAATTTTCTATATATGTAAAATCAAGTTTGAGAACAATATCAGATGAAAACAAAGGAAACAGCTATGCTTTGGCCGATTTTAAACTACAAAAATTGTTTTTCCATATGGTCAACAAACTGGGGGAGCAACCCCCAAAAAACACAGGTAAAAAGTCTTTATACTACTGAGTAATGGACGGAAGAGCTGAACACTGTACTGTCCCCAGCTGCCATTATACCTTGCATACCTTGTTTGGGTCATAGGGTCTATTGTGAGTCAGGGCTAGAGAAGGTTACATAATGACTGTTAGGAGCCAGGACAAGCCGAAGTGAGGATATGCCCTGGAGTATGGCGATAGATGACCAGGCCTCAAGTTCTCTGAGTTGTCCACACACCTGTCTTGTTGGGTTTACAGAATCTCTGTACCTGCGCCTCTCCCACGACCACTTAGCTTCCCGAGGCACTGACTGAGAGAAATCAGCCAGCAACCATCTTGGGAGACCTTGAGAGAAGCCAGCAGCCCCACAGGGTAGCAAGGATGCTCGTCCCAGCTCTTTGCTCTGCTTCTCTGGCATTGCCTGGTCTTCTGGCACTTTAAAGTTCATTGACCCAAGACCTAAAATGCTCACTCTTTCAATGCAGTGCCATTTGAGTTACCCCTATCCAACGTGGAGCCAAATGGCTGCTGTGGATTAACTACATAATGTTTGGAATTCATCGCAAGACGAAACCGTGGACCCTTAGTTAAAAGGCTATTGAGGGATTCAAGATAAGAAAAGTCAAGCATTAATCCAAATTCATGCTTCCGGGGTGCACATTCGTCGAGCCAATCCTGGTTGGATCAAAGGTGGAGGCTAGGGGTGTTCATCATCTGGGTCCCAGCAGCCTATCTGGGCCAGCCATGAGGCCTCGCTTCTTTCCACTGGGAACCCAAAGGTCTTTGGTACAGGAAGGAACTAGGGCCTGAACATAAATTTTTTAAAGGGAGTTGGGCGCCCTCTGCTGGGTCAAAGGGGCACTGACACCAAACTGAAAACAAGTGACAATATGATTTTTTGTGTTAATTATATTATTTTGGTAGTTAAACAGGAATATCTAATGATTCATGTATCTAAGGTCTATATTACTCCAATTTTGTCACAATTCTAATTATTCCAATGTTGTCTCCATTCTAGAAATAAGCAAATACATTCTGATGGGATTTGCTAGGGCACTAATGTGGCCTTCGGAAGAACATAAATTTAGAAATGGGATAGTCTGGGTTAGAAGGCACTCATTATTTGAGTGACTTGTATAATAAGTCTTTTAACCTGCAACAAGCTAATTTTAACTTGGAATGACATTAAATTTTTAGCTGCTTCTGGAGATCCTGGAGCCATGGAAGCTGTCCATCTACCTGCTGCAACTGTTACTAGACCATCAAGGGGTGGGTGGGTCTAAGCTGGGCTTTGGATGATGGACAGCTCCTGGACTCTGGTTGTTTTCTTGAGGACAGAGGTTGTATCTGCAGGTTTCTGACTGGCTTAGAGAATCCAGTCCTGGAATATAACACAGAACTCATACAGCATGTGAGTCTCTAGAACTATACAGACACAATCCAGGGTTTTCACTGCAGGAAATACTGTGTAGAGGACAAGCCAGGATACGTTTACCCGTAATAGCTCCCCCATGACCCTATAATTCCTTGGCCTTGCTGGTCCAAGCCACCATAATTGGCTTGAGTTTTTCGTGTTTGCATTTTCCATCTTTATGAAATCCACACATCAAGGTAATTTACATAAAAACCAAATAAGAACAAAACTCAAAGCTGGGTGGTAATATCCCACAACTTCAATCCCAGCACTTGGTGAGTTCGAGGCCAGCCTAGTCTGCAGAGCCAGTTCCAGGACAACAAGGGTTCTACAAAGAAACACTGTCTCAAAAACAAACAAACAAATAAAAAAAAAAACAAAATAAAAAGGCCAAGCAGTTCCCTAGCTCTGATTACACTTTTCAGTGAGTCAGGAAAATGTTGAGAAGCCCCTTGCCCACCTAGGTTGCTTGCCTGTAACACCAGTTCCTCTTTGGGGCTTTGTACAGTTTCCACTCTGGAGTCAACATTCACCTGTTCTCATGTCCCCTGCTCACTCAGCTTATACATCAGGTGTTGGTGCACAAACTCATGGCGGGTATAGGAAATGTCACATTTTCTTTAAAGCAAATGAAATCCATTTGAGTCTACTTTGCTGTACCTCAGCAATATATAGTATATTGCAAGTAAAAATTACTACAATACCCCTTTTCCCTATATATATTTTTTCTAACCATTCTCTAGTCATTGTGTGTGTCTCTGTGTTGGCTGTCAAAGGTACCCAGCCTATGTCCCTGAGAGTGCTATGTTTATACTGTCTCCAAAGGATGGCTGGAAGCTGATAACTAACGATTCATAGCAGCACACCTGTCCCCAAAATGAGAGTTTGGTGCCACACGGCCCAGGGTCCTTGAACAATCAGGCTGAAGGTCTAAGCTGAAAGCAGTTCTTGTTCAGCTTTCTCTGGTCTACCCCACTTCTTTGAGGCTTCTAGAAGCCTCTTGACACATCATGCTTACATAGGAAACCTCATCATAGGCTCTGCTTCTAGGGACCCAAATCCAGTCACAACCTTTATCCTCTCTAGATATATTCAATTTAAATTTAGAGTTTGTACAGTTATTAGCATAATATTTATCTATTCCTAAGTATCCCTAAGTAAACAAAAATCCTATGGGAACAGAGGGCTTTTTTTCATTTACCTCACTATGTAGCCCTGGGTGGCTTTGAACTTGCTATATGGACCAGTTTAGCCTCAGACACACATAAATCCACCCACTTCTGCCTCCTGAGTGCTGAGATTAAAGGTGTGTGGCACTGTGCCTGGCTCCATGCTTTTTTTTTTTTAAATTGCCATATTCCTAGCACTAAGTGTAGAGATTATATATGTGCTCCTGAAAAATCCAGACCTAGTCTATGAAAGTCAAGAGAGAACGTTACTTCTCTCTTAGTGAGACTAAAGAGAGCCAGGGATCCACCACTGTGGAGTGCAGTATACACAGAGGAACTTAATGTCAGAAGCATACTTCTTGGTGGCATCAAGTCTAGGTGTGCTGTGGAATGGTCTTTCGGTATGCTGTGAATAAGTGTTGCTACCATTGGTTAATAAATAAGATGTTTTAACCTATGGTAAGACAGTTTACAGACAGGCAGGAAATCCAAACAGAGAGACAGGAGAAGGGCAGAGTCTGGACGACATATCCAAGCTTCCCAAGAATCAAGATGTGAAAGTACCAATAAGTCACCAGCCATGTGGCAAGACATAGATTAATAGAAATGGGTTAATTTAAGATGTAAGAGCTAGGTAGTAAAAGCCTGATAGGGCAGCCAGTTTGTAATTAATATAAGCCTCTGTGTGTTTATTTGGGCAAAGTAGCTGCAGGACATAGGAAAACCCAGCTACACAGGTGGGTCCTGAAATTCGGGTGAGAAGGTGGGAGTATATTTAGGCTTACAATAAAAGTGATTTCATATAAAATCAGTTGGGATTTTCCTTAAGATAATATGTCAGGGTCAGGTCCATCCCAGGAGCCAGGGTCTAGGTAAAACTCCAGAGACAAATGGTTTTATCTACTTATAGTTTGCTAGAAAGCCTTGCAGTGGAATTCAGCTAGGGTTAGTGGGTTTAGTCATGGTGGCTCTGTTTCAAAATAACTACAATAGAGTCAATCTGAATTCATGCATATAATGGAGAAGGTGGCAGACACCAAGGTTCACAGAGCCTCTTAACCTCCATCAATAGATACATTCCCCTCTGGGTATTTGGGCAAGAAAAGCCACCAGACAGCTTCAACCCCTCTTGTTCATTCCCCTCAAGTCCAAAGTCAGAGTTAACAGTCGCTGACTGGGTCTGTTTAGGCCACTGAACTGGACATCTAACGAACCACAATTCTGTTTTTATGAGGTGGAGCTGGCCAATTAGGCCATTCTGGAGCATGGAGGCCTTCCTCAGACAGGAGCCAGAAGCCAATCAGACACATCAAAAGGGGTCCTGTGGAGATTATATCCCATTTCAGTCAAGATCAAGGCAACACCCTCATCTTAACAACACTCCAGTATCCCCAGGAAAGGCTAGATGTCAGGTCCAAAAGGAACTCGGGACAAACAGCTGTCCACGGTCCTATGCCAAAGGTCATGCTGGCTTCCGGGTTTCCTCAGTATCACACCTACCAAGGCTCTTCCCGCTCTGCCCCTGCCTCCCAAACTTCAGCCCTGGCCTTCTGTCCCCAGCTCCTCATTCCCTTAGGACCCCAGAGCTTGGGCTGTGCCTCTCATAGTCTTCCTCTTTCTCCTCCCCCCCTCACAAGTCCAGTCTCTTCGCTCAGATGTTCTCTTCCTCATATTGCAGCACAAACCTTCCCTTCAACCATACCTTACATCAGCCACATGCTCAGCTTATGTCTGATGCTGAAACCCTCAGTTTATACATTGGATTTATTTTTTATTTTTATTTTTTTTTTTCAAGACAGGATCTGTGTTGTCTGAGCTGTTCTGGAACTCTTTCTGTAGATCAGGCTGGCCTCAAACTCAGAGATCCACCTCCTGAGTGCTGGGATTAAAGGTGTGTGCCACCACTGACAGCTCAGAACTGTATGTTTTTAAATTAACTTTTATTATGGAATCTTCAACCATTTTCGCATCGTGCATCCTAACTGATCCCAACCATCTCCCCATTCCCTGGAATTTGCCCTCCGCTCCTGCAACCTCCCCACCAAAACAAAACAAAATTTAAAAAGGAAAATCCAAAACCAAACCAGACGGAAAAAACAAAACAAAGCAGAATAAGAAAGAAGGGAAAAAGAAAAGAATTTTATCATGGAGGTTATGGTGTCCCCCCTCCCTTAGCCCTCTCATGTTCATTTATGAGTCAGGATGTTAATCTATCTATCTATCTATCTATCTATCTATCTATCTATCTATCTATCTATCTATCTATTTTAATACTGTATTTTTTAAAAGTTTTTGAAATTATCTTAGTTGAAAATTTTATTCCCAGACAATTATCTACTTGTCTCCAGTTATTGAAGGGATGGGTGGTGCCATGGGGTCTTACTTCTGATGATTCCCAGGCAGGGCCACTGAGGCAGAAGGTGAGCTTACATGCCTGAGGGTCATAAGCAAGTTTCTGGTTGAAATCATACATGCAGCTCATTTGTTTTGTGATAGATGCTTTCCTCTGAAAGGGACGAGGGCCAGCAAAAGTGAGGAGAAATAAGTCTATTGGGCAAATATGCATGAGTGTTTCTGCAAACCATGGCTTCTTTCTTAAAATAAGATTTATTTTTATGTGTATGAGTGGCTTGCCTATATGTGTGCATATGTACCTCACATGTGCAATCCCCTTAGAAGCCAGAAGAGGGAAGAGTCATAGACAGGTATGAGCTAATATGTGGGCACCAGAAACTGTAAGAGCAGCAAGCCATCTCTCCAGCCTCAACAAGCCCTTCCATAAATACAGTACTGGCTACTGGCTCCACGGTGGTTTATATTTGAAGGGGCTCTGAGATATGAGATGGTTATGAATATTATGAATATTACTATTATGAATATTATGAATTATGAATAAAGGAGTACTCCATTCAAATGGAGACCCTTCCCAGTGGCAAAAAGACAGCAGAGGTAACTACCAACTAACTGGGATTACAAGTACAACAAACCACCATGCTACCAAGCCCAGTTTTTACTGGAGGTCTAGGGACCAAGCTCAGGTCCTGACTAAGCCATCCCCTGACTCTTCAGAGATAACTTTCTAAATCCTTAGTACTTTTATTTAAAGTCTGAAAAAAAATTAGCCTGGGCACCTTAGGCTTTCCTGTGGGGATGTTTTCAAATATAATAAAAACATTCGGAGATATCAGAGGGATCTACCCACAGTCAGTCTAGGAGGATCAGACAGTGGTAACTCACACCTTTAATCCCAGCACAGGGAATATCTGGGAGTGGTGACCTACACCCTTAATCCAATCAAATCTGAGTTTAAGGTCATTTTAGTTTACAGATGGAGTTCCAGGCTCCCAGGGAGGCAGTGGTGGGGCCACGCCTTAACTGAGCAAAGAAAGTATTTAAGGCAGGCATAGAGAGACAGAGCAGGCAGGAGAATCCAGGAGGAGTGAGGCTGAGGAAGCTGGAAGACAGCTGGGTGAGATCTGATTGTGGTGTTTCCTCTCTGATATCTCTGCCTTTCCCTGATATCTGGCCCTGAGTTTCCTTTATTCGCGCAGGAAGTCCGGTATCTGCTTGTGGCACACACACACATCTACAGGTTACCTCCCCTCAGGTGTGGAAATACGGGATTCTCTTCCCGAATGGCTTCCTCTTTGTCCTTTCCACTCATGCAACTACCTGTCAGAGACACACAGAAGTAGCTGGGAGAAGCTAAGCTAAGCTAAGTAGGAAGTGGAACAGAGCTAAAGACTATTTAATCGACTGTGTCCAAACCCTCACGGACTTTGAGAACTAGTCTGCACTCCTGAGAAGTCTTGGTTTCTCATTCGGAACATTTTCATACTGCACTTTGTTGCTAAAAAATCAAGTGGACGTATGTTTTTGAGTATTGATTTATTACTCAAAGATCTGAATTCGGAGACAGGAAGCATGCTTTATCTACATGTTTTTGAAAACTCTGTCCATGGAAAAGGGACCCATTGTTAGTTTCCAGCGGGTGGGACATTTTCGTGAAGGCACTGCAAGGCGAGGTCAGTCCACTTCATCTCCTGTTCTTTCACAGACTCTGTGGTGCCGCCATTGTCCTGCTCAGGCTCCGGAAGCTCACTCTGAAAGGGAAGGGACACCCACAACAACCATCAGAAATTTGTCTTTCTGTATATTTTTGAGATGGTCTCATGTGGTCTAGGCTGTCCTCAAACTCACTATGGCATCTCAAACACTGCTTTTGTACTGGAAGTGCCTGAGCTCAGTGGCCTCTTGAATACTACACAAGCATACAAGCATCCTACCAATGGGCTGCATTCTCCAGCAATCACCTTGAACTTTATTCTGTCTTCCTTTGCCTCCCAGGAGCTGGAATTACAGGTGTGGACCTAGTGTTGAACAGTTACTTCTGAAAACACAAGAGCATTAGGAATTAAAGGCTGTTAGCTCCTGAGAACAGCCAGAATAGCTGATATGAATATTCTAAAGAGTAAAAATTAACAGATGTATGGAAAATACCACGGGTTCTGTTCAGCATGGTTTGCTTCCCCTTTGGGCACTGTGACTCTGGCTTTCTTTCAAAGGCAGTATGGCAGAAGAGCTAGGGGGAGAGATTGGAAGCCCAGGCTGCCCTTCATTCACTAGCTTATTTGGGTAATTTAAACTCATGGGGCCTTTGTTTCCCTTCTTGCAAACAGGAGAAAAAAGTTGGCTTTTTTCAGACTTTGGTAAAGACAGACTGAGGGCATGAAGATCCCAGGCTTGGCCCTGCGTAGGGTGGCCAGTGCTCCACGGGTCTCAGTCTGAGCGGCTGAGACCATTGACAAGCACCAATGACCAACCTTTTTGAAAGTGCTTTAAAGACAAATGAGATTTACTGGAATGTGTTTTTAAATTTAGAGCAAATGTATCATCATCAGCAACAAGAGAAAATGCCACTCCCCAAATGCTTATGTGACAATGTACCGGATGAGACTCCCCGCCAGTGGGGAACACAGTAAGGACTAACTCACATACCAACAGCTACTTTCTAAGTGATAAGCCACGGGACCACACTAGACGAAATCTGCTACTATTCCCTGATATATATGAATTTATTACTGCTGAATCTGTGCTTGGCTCTAGAGTTCACGGATACTGTGTATTTCTGTGCAATTACCTGAAAGTATACTTTGTGTCCACAAAACTGCCTTAATATTCAGTTATGATTTCCTAATGAATCTTTTTTATTCCCCTTTAGACAGGGTTTCTTTGTCTAACAGTCCTGGCTGTCATGGGACTCACTTTGTAGACCAGGCTGGTCTTGAACTCACTGCCTGCCTCTACCTCCCAAGTGCTGGGGTTAAAGGCATGTGCCACCACTGCCCAGCTTCCCACTGACTTCTTATTTACACTATGTGGAGGCATTTTTCTCTTTAAATTATCTTCAACAAATGCTAATGATATTTGTTTACAATATGCACAAATGTATTTGAATTGGGACCAGTAAGATGGCTCAGTGGGTAGGGGCACTTGCTGCCAAGGCTGATGATGGGTTCTACATGTGTGTCACAGCACACAGGTGCACACACATAAAAAACCCCAAATGTGTTTGCATTATTTGCATCTGATTTACAAACGTTAAACTGAGATTTAATATTTCGTATACAGAGCCAGGGAACTGCCATTCTCTAGTCAATTTAGAAATCTGACCTTAACAATTACCTATAGGTCACAAAGAATAAACGGGCCCTTGGTTAAGAACTATTTAATTTAGAAGTAGGACACTGCTTTAATTTCATTTCCTCTAAAGCATGGCAGGCTTCCTAAGATGATGGTTGCTTCACTCGGTAACTACCACTTCTTGTGATGAACATGTACATCAGCACAAAACATGCCCATCTAACACACAGTCCCATAGCACAGCGTTCACAGGGATACCCTCCGCCACAGCTGTAGCTGTTCCTGCCACAGAGCGGAGTCTATTCCCTGACTGTGCATTTGGGTTGCCCAGTGACATGCTCTCTTCAGCAGAATGCAGCTGGCAGTCCTGGGCCTGAACTCTAAGGCCTGGTGCTTCCCTCTGATATTGCTGTTAAGCTTGAGGCAGAGGTCCCAGGAGAGCATGCTGGACCATGTACCAATTCCTCAGCACCCTACCTCATGGAGACATCCTATTAACTACCAAACATGTTACATAATGGTTCTTGGCCCCTTGTGGCCAGAGGTCCAGACCCACAGACCTGCAGTCCCAGACTGCCTAGCCGCCCGCTGCTACTTAGTCCCCCCAAAATGACTCAGACCCTTATAATAGATTCACGCTGTTCGGCCTGTGGCTCAGGCACATTGCTAACTAGCTCCTTCATCTTAACTCAACCCATTTTCATTAATCTGTCTGCCAGGTGGCCCAGGGCTCACCCGTGGGCGGCTGCTCGGTTTGTCTGACCCTACCTTCCTTCTCCTAACTATTCTGATTCCCCACCTACTTCTTCTACAGTGCCTGCCATGGCCAAAACAGTCCTTTATTTAAAGATTGATAGGCACAGCACACAGAGAGACATTCCCACATCACAGACATGTGAGCCTCCCTGTACCACCCCACTCCTGCTAGTCAGCTTGCTCACAGCACAACACCACGAGACCAGCATTCGCTGCCTGAACTGGTGTGGACCAGAACTCCCAGCTGAGTTATAAAAATCATGACCAAACAGTTGTTACTGTAAAAGCCACAAAGTTTCAAGACAATTTGTTGCGGCAAAAGCTAAATGATATACACATCCCTTCAGAATCATGAAACTGTAAGGATGGGCCACAGGCTCAGGCTGCCGCCACCAGGAAGTCAACAGAGGAATCTCCTTCCTCATTCTCTACCACATAAATGGTCACCACACTTTTCTTGGTGTTGTTCTGGCTTCCCTCCCTTGCCTAGACTGCTGCACTTCAGTAGCCTCCCACCTGGTGTCCCTTGCCACTTTCTGCTATCAGGCTATCTCCATCAATGCTGTGACCCTCCCTACCCACCAATACACACACTTTCTGAAAGACAAATCTGAGCATGACAGCCTCACTCTGCAGACCTTTCATCCCTAGATCCCTACAGAAAGAGGCCTAAGTGGGGCACAAACACCCTCTCAAAAGCTGTACCCAACTTTCTGCCTCCTAACTACAAATGTAATTGCTGTATTCACTGTCTCCCCCGGGTTGCACATCTTTTCTCTGTAGCAGCATCCTATTCAGCGCCACTAAACTTCTGTTTCTTTCTTAAGTACCACATCTTCTCTGAGCCATTTCTGCTGCGTGCCAGGCCTTCTCCACTTGGCTATTCACTCTCCCTGCTTGATACTGTAATTAGCTACTCAGCCCCTTGCCTCTCTTGATCCCTGATCCCAAACAGGGACTTTATCTTATCTCACATAGAACACACAGTAGACTTTAGAGAAGTGAGATGAATGGAAGGATGGATGGGTGGATGGACGGACGGATGGATGGATGGAAAGATGGATGGGCGGATGGATGGTCAGATGGATGAATAGATGGAAGCTTACCGATCTGAGCTTTGCAGACTAAGGCATAAAGTCTGACTTACTTACCAGGTAGCCGACTTGGGTAAGTGTGCCTCTCTGATCCTATTTTTCCCTGCCAAATGGAGACACTACCACCTTCCCTGTATGGTTGTCTTAAGGATTACAGATACTGGAAGCCTTAACTTCAGTCTATGGCTCAAAACTGGTAATAAATGGCAGCTATAATTCCTTTTTCTTGCTTGATTGCCCTGAATTTGACTTGAATATTCGTTAAGCACATCACCACCTCTTAATCTGGAATGAAACTGCAGGTGAGCTGAGTATTTCCTTTATACAACAGCGGTGGCAGCAGTGCCCCTGAAAGTCACACCATGTTAGCTGTGCTTCTAGAGTATGCAGCATGCCGAGCAGAGAAAATCCCCAGACTGTTTTTCTTTGCTCTTTATTAGGCTTCTGTGGCCTCAATAAGAGTTAAAGGAAAAATCTACATATGGTAGTAGTGATGCATGTCACTAATCCCAACTCTCAGGAGGCAGAGGCAGGCAGATCTCTGAGTTTAAATCCAGCCTGGTCTATAGAGTAAGTTCCAGGACAGCCAGGGCTACATGGCTACACGGAGAAACCCTGTCTAGAAAAAGAAACAAACAAAAACCTACATAAGCAAAAGTGAGGGGTCACTTATCACAAAAGGTTCAACGATCGCCTCTCAAGGGAGTTTTCCAGAGACCACCAAAGAAAAGGGATTCTGAGAGCTTGTATGTCTAAAGGCCAAAGATGAAAGGCTAGGTGGTCTCTGAGCACCTGCTGGAAGGCTGTGCGTGCACTCCAGTGTTTCAGAAATGCCAACAGAGGACAGGAGCGATGGCTCAGAGGTTAAGAGCTCATACTGGTCTTGCAGAGGAGACAGTCTGGTTTTCAGAGCTTACTTTGGGTGGCTTACAACTGCCTTCAACTCCAGCCCCAAGAGATCCAACACCCTCCTTCTGGTTTCTGAGGGTACCAGCACTTACAAATCATATCCCCCCCCCCCCCCACATACACAAATAGAAATAGGCTGGAGGGATGGTTCAGTGGGAAGATCATCTACTGTTCTCCCAGAGGATCTAAGTTTGGTTCCCTGTCAGGTGACTTTTAACTGCCTATAACTCAAGCTCCAGAAATTCGACACCTTATTCTGTCTTCCTTCCCACCTGCACATCAGTCACACACACACACACACACACACACACACACACACACACACACACACACACACACAAATAAATCTTAAAACGAAATCAAAGAAGGACAAGCCAGCAGGGACGTGAGGGCACACATGCTCCTTTGTGTGTGATGCACTGAACTCCGGCTTGACTGACCTCTGGCTTCGGACCATATCATAACATGGCTTTGAAAATCTGGGCTCCAGCCCTGGAATGACCCCTAACTAAGGTGGTGACACTCGCCAGTTCTCTGAGCCATGAAGAGATGTACTGGCTGTTCTCCAGAGATTTAGAGGATGCTACAGTGTGGATTTGTAGGCCCTAATATGCCACCTTCCATTAGCCTCTGCCACATTACATCTCTGGCTCTATGTCCTGAGCTCAGATCACAACCTACCAGTGGGATCGCGACATCCTCATAGGGCAGCTTGTCTTCCCGCCAAGCGTCATCAATCAAATCCAAGATCCTTCCATCTCGTTGTACCTCGCTGTCCATTTTCCTGCAGCTTCAATCTCGTCAGCTCTGTAAGCCAAAGAGGTCATTTTTTCAGCATGGCGGCACAGTATAATCCAATACCAGGAAAGGCCCATCTTCCATGGGTCAGGTGAGAACATAAATGTGGGGATTTAATAAAGTTTCAGAAGTTTTGGAGATATCAGAGGGAATCTACCCACAGTCAGTCTAGGGGTTAGTAAAAGCTCCAGAAGTCCCAGAGCTCTAACCACAGTCAAGTCTAGGAAAATCAGAGTGGTGATTCAAACCTTTAATCCCAGCACAGGGAGTAGCCTGGGAGTGGTGACCTACACCCTTAATCCCAACTGAGTCAAGGTCACTTCAGATTATAGAAGGAATTCCAGGCTCTCAAGCAGGTGTGGTGGGGCCACGCCTTAATTACCGAAAGAATACTTAAATTGGGATTCAAACACAGAGAAAACCATTTCAAGGGAATCGAGGCTGAGGAAGCTAGAAGACAGCTGGTAAGATTGACTGTGGTGTTTATTCCCTCTAGTATCTCCAACTTCTTCAGAGATCTGTGAGTCTCATTATTTCATGTGACATATAAAGACCTCAGTTCTTTTCTAACTTTAGCTGATTGTGTACAGACACAGTCTAGTTGACAGACAAGTTCCTGGTGTAACAGAGAGCAACACATTTCTGAACAAAGCCCTGCAGGGCACTGCATCTAAATGTGGCTTTCTTTACAATCGTATACAACTCCTATTGTTGGTAATGTCTTTGATGAGTCTCATCTCCTGCTCCTAGGCCCTCCTCCATTACTTGGAACCAACCTCCACCCGACTTGGTTCTTAAGGCACAGGAGCTAAGGGAACATGGAGGGTGACACTGAGCTGGAATGTGTAAAGTGACCAACACTGACCAGCTCCTAATCCCCTTAAAGCAGGAACAACGTGGGCAGCAGGGCTTACCCAGGAAACCACTTCCTTTCTCAATAGCATTCATCCCAGTGAGTTAGAAGCCTGCCTGGTCAACAAAGAGGTTCAGGACAGCCAGGACTGTTACACAGAGAAACCCCCATTTAGAGAGGGGGAAGGGAGAGGGAGAGAGAGAGCATCGGACTGAGCTCTGAAAGTAGTGTACCATCAACAGTGGCAGCTCTAGGTTCTGTGTCCCTCTGAGCTTCCCCCTCCTCCCTCATTTTTGTATTCAAGGCAGCCCTGGCTGTCCTGTAGACCTGGTTGTCCTCAAACTCACAGAGATCCACCTGCCTCTGCCTCCCTAGTGCTGGGATTAAAGGCATGTGCCATCATGACCAAATCCTCCTCTATTTTTATTTTTGAGACAGTCTCAAACTCTCTCTGTAGCCAAAAGCAGCTTTAAGCTGCTATCTTCCTGCCTCCACCAATGAGATTACAGACATGTGCCACCATATCTTCTTTATGAGGCACTGGGAATTGAACCCAGGGCTTTGTGTATACTAGGTAAGCACCCTACCAACTGACCTACATCCCAGCTGAGGGGGGTCCCACCGGTGTCCAGGCAGGGAAGCAAACTGTGAAATGGTTCAGATTGACTTCATCAACCTGGATCAGACTTCAGGGAGTCTGATGCCCTCCCAGCACATTTATAATTTGGAAAAAAGTTTCCTGATGTAATACAATCACTAGTGAACAAGGAAGTGTAATTAGAAAACATGCCCCAGGGTACATGCATTTCTTCTAAGAAAATGGGTTCTAGAAATAGGCTACTTGTGCTAGCTGAAGGGCCTAAGGAAGGGTCTGCCCAGGTCTCGGCCATACAGATAGCATAGAGGTCATTTGGACTATTAGCCACCTCTGGTCCTGGTTGTTGAATTGTGGAGGAGCCTTTGGCTATACAGATAATGTAAGGGTCTTTTAGACTATTAGGTATCTCTGGTCCTGGTTGTGGGAGCTTGGGGAGCCTTTGACTGTAAGGGTCATTTAGATCACTAGCCACTTCCAGTCCTGGTTGTAGGTGTCTGATGAATGAGACTCAGGGATAGATAGCCTCACTTCCCTTGGAATGGCTCCCTCTGTGTTTCTATCCTGTCTTAAGTACTCTTTCAGTAATTAAGGCGTGGCCCCCCCACACCTGCTTGGGAGCCTAAAATTCCTTCTATAATCTGAAGTGACCTTGACTCAGTTGGGATTAAGGGTGTAGGTCACCACTCCCAGGATACTCCCTGTGCTGGGATTAAAGGTTTGAATCACCACTCTGATTTTCCTAGACTTGACTGTGGTTAGAGCTCTGGGACTTCTGGAGCTTTTACTAATCCCTAGACTGACTGTGGGTAGATTCCCTCTGATATCTCCAAAACTTCTGAAACTTTATTAAATCCCCACATATTAAATCCCCTTTTGTGTCAAATTAAAAAAAAAGGTGATAGCCAACATAAGAAAAACAATATACAATAGGTACAATAATTATATACAATATATACAAACAATTAATGAGTAATGTCCGGTCCATTAATAATTGACAAGTCCAAGAAAATATTTCATTAATTATCCTATTATTTGATGTTTTTTAAACTTATAAACTTTAACTTCAAAGTTTCTTTTCTAAAACTGTCATTAGAAAACTGTAACTATAACTATCTCATCTTCAACTACCTCAGAGACCCAAGAAGGAAATAATATTTACCTAAATAACTAGGAAGTTCAAGCAACTTCCAAAAACTAGAAATGACAGAGATGATACCTATTTGCCTGGACAGTCACCCAAAGTCGCACGAAACTTTATTAAATCCCCACAGTCTGATATGGCCTGGCCCAACAGATAATGCAAATCACCAGGTTATTAATCACTTCCACTTCCCAGCTTTCTGTATGGAAGAACAGGTTTCCTTCCCACTGGAAAGACAACCCTGTGTGCTGAACATTCCTAGTCTCCCTAGAGATCTATGGGTGCAAGGACCTCCCTGCTGTGCCCCCAACACTCAGCTCTCTTCCTCCTAAAAAACCAAACCAAACCAAAACCCAGACCCCCCCCAAACCCCAATTATATTTGTGTAGGTATATGTATGTAGAAGTCAAAAGACATCTTGGGGTAAATAGTTCTCTTCGTCCACCAGGCGGGTCCCAGAGATTGAATTCAGTTGCCAGGCTTGTCAGGGAGTGCCCTGATGCCATTGAGCCACCTTGCTGGCCCTCTTCAGTGCCTGGTCCAAGTGCTCAGGATGCTTGCTTTGTCCCCTGACCACTGTTGTTCTCCTGAAACAGTTGTAAGCAAATCTACAAGACTGTTCATCATGGAGCACTTCTGGGTTCCTAGCTTCCAAGTTTGTTCCTTATCACAAACACACTCTGCTATGCTCCCTGCTACAAAGTGGCAACCCAAAGAAGGCCTTAAGACTATTAGCCCAGGTAGCTCTCTCAGGGACTCTTCCACTTCTGGGAAAAGGGAGACTCGTGTAAGAAACAACCTGTGGCACTGGAGTCTAACTTTGGCATGCAGATGTGTCCTTACCCTCAACAGTATTAAAGGCAAGCTAGTACTATGTATCTCGTTTGGGGTTGAGGAAGGGCTTTTACTTTCAAAATTTAAACAGAAGGGGCTTGGGAGACAACTCAGTGGGTGAAGTGCTTGCTCTCCAAGCAAGAATACCTGAATTCAGATTGCGGGAACCCACATAAAAGGGGCATCCCAATGACACACACTTGGCATCCCAGAGCTGGGAGGAAGAGACAAGAGTGTCTCTGGGAGATTGCCAGGCCAGGCAGTCTAGCTGAATCAGAAAACTCCAGGTTTAGAGAAAGACACTGTCATTGACTTCTGACTTTACTCCTCCCACCAACACACACCTCTAGGCACAAACCTCCACCACCATCATGCCCTGCACATTCATACACACTGAAGCAAAAGATGGCCAGTTCCTCCTGCCACCTGGCAATCAGGTGACAGCTTAGCATTTTTGCTTAGATTTAATTGCATCTAGCCAGTGGATAATGCAAAGCTGGCAGAAGGATCCCATTTGCAGAAATGTATAACAAGTCCCTTCTGTCAGTTCTAATCACCTTCCAGAGTCTGACAAGATTTCCTACTTCCCTGTAACTCCTTTGTTCTTGGAGCTATGCCTTGGACTACACTTCACACCAGGTCCGTACAGGTTGTGCCTTTTTTCTTAAGTGCCCTGACTCCTCTCTAGCTTGAGCAGGCCTTCTGTTCTCAATGCTTGCTGGTTGCCCTAACTAATCTATGAAACAAGTTAGGTCAGCTTTGTGACTGATTGGTAGGGTACTTCTGTCTCCAGTGGTAAAGTGTAAAACTGTACAACTGATTCCCAATCTTTCCACAAGTAGGCCTCAGTATTTTGTAACATGTCTCTCTTCTACGTGCTTACAACCTGGTATGCATGGCATCCATCTCCTGCACTGCTTCATCAGTAATGCTTCCTTCCAAACACAGGGATGTCAGATCTTTGGGTGAGGTACCCGGGTTCTCCCTCCTTTACATAAACAAAGAAACATGGCTATTATCCCAAGCCCTTACCATACAGTATAATCTCTCCCAATTTCTTAAACATATTTTTTTTACACACGATCTTCCCTTTCTAGGGGGCCCCCATCCTCGATAATACAAAACTCTCAGCTCTCAGGTTGTTCCCTTTAGAATCCAGGCCGAGCGCAATTCCAAGAGCCCATCCCTTCACCAGTCTCTGGGCACAATGCGTGACAACAGGGGGGCTTCTCACACTGTCTAGACATCTCTTTCCAGATATTAGACCCGCACGTTCTATGCATTTTCGAAGTCTACAGCTTTGTAAAATGAATTTCTAAGCTAAAAGCACGGCGTCTATACTAAAATTGGTCCTCGCGGGCCACCATCCTGGGTCACTAGACGCAGAACAACCCGCTGCCGCCACTTCCGGCCCGAAGGCTGGCGCTACCATAGGCGGAAGTGCCAAAGGGAGGTGGCGCGTCGCCCAGTGGACTCCCTCCTACTCCGCGCGGCGTGCAATAAGGAAGTGACTCTGAAAGTCGGTCGAGAGCGCCCGCCTGCGCCTCTGGAAGCACCGGGCGCCCGAAGCCTAGGGCGAACGCTTGGCCACTCTCTCCGAAACCCGGACCGCCGGCACAATAAAAAAAAAAAATCCCTTACCCGCAGCGCGCGCAACCGCCTCCTCCGGGCCCCGCCCCGCCTCCTGGCCACGTGACTCGAGGCGCTCTCCTACCCTGTACGTGGGTGAGTCCACTACGCGCTGCTGTGGGGGGCGGGGCGAACGTCAAATGGTTGTGGCGCGCGCGCGCCCCCGAGGAACGGCGGGCAGGCCCGGGGGCGCGCTCGGCCGAGGGCGCGCTCCGTAACCGCCTGCGTGCCCCAGAGACGGGCGAGCCGCGGCTTGTCTTGGTGCTGCCGCGGCCCTGGCCACCGTGGTGCCGCTAGCCTCCAGGCCTCATGGCCCGCGGCCGCAGCCCGTCGCTGCCCGCCTGCAGCCAGGCCCTCTGCTGCCCGTCCGCGGCCGCCCGGGCGCAGCACCCCGGTGTCTCTCCGATTGCTCCATGTGCGGCTCGATGCCGGCGGGTCAGGTGCTGCGGCCTCGGCGGAGGCGTGCGGGAGGGCCGGGCTGCGGGCTGCTGCTGCGGCCGGCGTAGGACAAAGCTTTAGGGTTAGCAGCTCAGCTAACGCTTTAATCACAGAGACACTTGACAGTGAACCTGGATTGCAAATAGGGCTTTAGCCCTCTATGCAAAATCGTGGAGTTAGAGCAGGCTGTTGTCTCATTTATAGATAGTACACTTAATTGCCCAAAGTATACCCTCCCTGCCCAGCATCTGCTCTCCCTCTAAGACGGTCTTTTTATGAAGGAAGCTCTGACTGCTAAAGCACTTGGGAGGTAGAGGCAGGTGGATCTCTGAGTTCCAGGCCAGCCTGATTCACAAAGCAAGTTCTAGGACGGCCAGGGCTGTTACATGTTACACAAAGAAGCCCTATCTCGGAAAAAACAAAAGCACTAAAAAAGGAGCCCTGACTGGTCAGGAACTCTCTATGTATATAGACAGGCTGTTCTCAAATTCAAATGGGCCTGCCTCTGCCTTCTGGGTTAAGGACCTGTGCCACCTCAAATGGCTTTCAGAATCTCTTTCTTGAGGCCAATTTAGATTTTAAATATTTAGTAAAACAGGGTAGGTGCTCAATTTCTTGAATACCTGCATTCAGTTTTAATTTTGTATTTTATATTTTGTCTATAAGTCAAGGACCAGTAACTATAAATTATCTTTAGTTATTTACACCTAAAAGCTGTAGCTTAATGTATGATAAAGCCATACATTGTTAATTATGCCAACGTCGCTTCCTCCTGTGGATCCGTAGAGGACAGAGGATGGTTACTTAGCCTTTCTGCCCTCAAGTACTGTGTAGGAGCTGATGGGGACATCATTAGTCCGCATTGTCATAGCTAATATGCTCCCCAGTCCCTTACTGTCATGGTTAAGGTGCCTCCCATGGCAGGGGCTAGATTTGCTTTTACAAAACCACAGTGCTATATTTATATCAGTACACATTTATAAAACAATGCACAATGTCGATATCCAGTGGGCTCAAGTTTCTTCAACTGCTCCCTATGTGCGTGCAATACCCTTGTTTGGACCAAAATTCTGCAGAGAACATTTGCTGCATTTGGTTGCTAGGCATTTAAGTCCTCTAAGCAGCAATTTCTTACCTCCCCTTCTCTTTACCATTTAAAATTTAGCTGATTGACTGTATTTTTGAGTATGTGTCTCTGCTACCTCTGTTTTCTCTGCTCCACTGATTAAATCTTAAAATCACACTGTTCAGTCATCAGATAATCATGCCATTTTAAATGAAATACAAGTTTGGTTCTCTAGTTGAATTAGCCGCATTTGAAACTCCTAGGAATCTCACACAGGTTGCCCAGTAGCTGCTGTTTGAAGAATGCAGATAAAAATGTTCTGTTGAAATACAGTGATCAGAAGTGTTAGAATTCAACTTTGTTTTTTTTTTTTTTTTTTGATGGGAGGAGCAAGAAAAATGCCATCAGTGTAGGTTTTATGTTATGAAAATGACCTGTTGCATTTCATTCATTGTAATGTCTGAGTCCTCTCATTTGGGATGTTACAGTTGAGCTGTGTAGTGGCTCTGTGCTATCAGCTACGTCAACCCACCATGAGATTGTTCAAGAGCCTTTCAGTTCATAGGGAGGTCTTAACTGGCTAACAGTGCCTGGGTCTGTGACTGCCCGACAGCCACAAGTTCTTCAGTGCTTGCTCAGCTGGCAATCCTAGGAAGAACATGCCTTCCACAGCTGACTACCCTGAAATACAGTTGGTACCAGCATGGCGAGACAAGTACTTAACTCTGTTCCTCTCTTTTCAGACTACAGCAATGAATTGGTGGCCTAGCAACCTTGAAAGGTAACCTGAAGGCTTTACCTTTAAAACCAACTGATAGACTTTAGTAAGTTTAAAGTTGTGACCTAGCAACCTCCAGAGATGACCTGAGGCTTTACCTTTAAAAACAAACCAAACCAGTATGTTTAAATTATTTGAACGTACTGCAATTTTTTTTGGTACCCCAAATTGTTTTGTTTTTAGCCAACAGAAACCCTTTAAGACTAGTAGTTTTGATGGATTCCTTCTAGTTTTGCTTTAGCTGGGATTTATATAGTCCAGGATGGCCTTGAACTTGCTCTGCAGCTAAGGATGATCTTAAACTTTCTGCTTCCAGCTCCCGAGTTCTAGGATTACAGGTGTGAGCCACCATGTACAGATGAGTCCTGCTGCTTTTCCTTTTTATGTGTTAGTTATAAAGCATTACCATAGTCCCTATAAAATAGCATAAATTCAGACTGGCCTGTAGCAGGTCGGCTTTAGTATGCCTCCACCATGATTATTTCCTTCCTTACAGATACAGTGTTTCTCAGTTTGTTCTTTGCCCCAGAGCAAACACACTTAACTTCTTTTTACTGTTTTGTACCTCACTGTTTTTACCTTATAACAGAGCCCTCACTATAAGGGATGTAGTGACTGTTACCTCTTTTTACAGCTTTATGCTATTCCCTCAGTGTATTAATATGTAGTGAGTTTCCCACTTTACAAATAATGCTGCAGTGAGTGCTGGTTACACATCTCATTTTATACTCTTCCAGTGAGCAAGATGGAGCATCTGTCATTAAACTAAGGCCATTTGCATTCTCTTTGTGTTCACTGACTGCTGTGTCTTCTACCCATTTTCCTAGAGCTATTTTTAACTTTTTGTAAGTTACTTATAACTTTAGCAATTAACTTTTTGTGGTAAACTATTTTTTTCTTTTTCTTTTCTCTCCTCTCCCCACCCCCACCTTGGGTTTTCAAGACAGGGTTTTTCGGCTGTCCTGGAACTTGCTCTGTAGACCAGGCTGGACTTGGACTCACCGAGGTCCATCTGCCTCTGACTGGAATTAAAGATGTCTGCCACCATTGCCCCTAGTAAAAGTATTTCTAAGGCTTTCCATGTGGCATTTTTCCTCTTAAAAGTTTAAGTAGTCATATTTCTCAGTCTTTGTAATTTTTTTTTTCTGATTTTGTTCACAGTTTAGACAGCCTTTTAAAACATTCGTCTTTATTTTAAAAAATTTCTCTAGTTTGTCACCCCCATCTTTAGAGGAACAGTGTTGATTGTTCTTTGGAAGAGCTCCAGCTTATTAGTGGAGTGTGTCTGTCACAGCCATAGAGCCGCTGTGTAATGAGGGGCATCCTAGAGCAGGCAGTCACTGCACACCTTGTTCTCCCTGAGGTGGCTTTAAATTAGGCACGCCCCTTCCCCTAGCATCACACTTTACACACTTACAGTTTTTCTTTTTTTTCTTTCTGTGTTCTCTTTTGTAGTGTGATCCTTGGTGTATACTCTGGATATTCCCCCTTAACCTGTAAAGAGAAGAGGTTAAATCAGAGGCCTGTGGTGCCTTCTGTCCCTTACCTCTCAATATGCTAATGAATTTCAAAGACTTGGCCCCATCAGGCCGCCTGTTTCTGTCCTACACACTGTCTCCTGCCCCCTGAAGTGGATGGTAAAAACCTGCATCCCATCCCCTTTAAGCATTCAGGTCCAGATCTGAGTGACTGAAACAGCCTTTCAAGGGCCAGTAGCTCTGGAGCACATGGCTCTGGCATGTCCTGCCCTTCTCTCTCATTCTCTCTGCCTTACTAGAAACTGATTACATTCCTAAAGACACAAAGTTCTAGTCCCTTATTTGGCCACTTCCTCTTCCAGAGGCTGACCACCAAGGTCCAGCTAGCAAAGTATTGAAGTCCAGCAATCAAAAGCCCCCTGTGATTCACCTAATTAACATGCCCAATTAAAATTAAACACCACATCCTAACATAGGGTTTCCCCTTTTACCTTTATTAACCGCCATTTGCCTATGGGCCAGGTCTGTCTCCTCTGGGACAAATATCCCTTTCCCTTCTCCCTAATCCTCTGTCTCCTGTCTTTGTTTCCTATTCCCTGCCCTCTGTTCCTGGGGGAGGGGGGATCTTTGTGCTGAGAACTTGGTCTTAGTGGGTCCAGGGCCCAAAGGCTGCAGTGAATACTGAGTTCTGCCTGTTGGCTGGCTGCGGAGCCCAGGTTAGCATTTGATGTTAATGGTGACGGGTGGCAGTCACCAAGCAGCTCTTACCTACAATGACTGTTGGGAACACAGACTACTCTGCTGCACAGTCCTGTATCACATAGCACCATCAAGGAGGAAACAAGTGATTGGACTGAAGTGAATGAAGGCCGTGCTAGTTAGGGACGGAATCAGTGATGTGGCTGAAAACCAGATGTCCACAGGAAATCTGAGTCCTTGCAGTGTATCTGCTCCTAGAGAGTGGAAACCACACACCACACATTAGCAGGTGTGTTTTCAGGGAGTGTAGCTGGCCTTTGTGCTTGTTTTAAACTAGAATTTTTTTGTCTCAGCCCCAGCATTTGCATTTGAGCCTGTGGCTCTCCTTTTATCTCAACAGCTTTATGTCACAGTGCTGCTGCCCTCTAGTGGCCACGAGGTGATCTGCTTCAGTTTATTCTGTTTCCCACAGAGGAGGTCCTGTTAGGCATAAGAAGGCAGATAGATATAGAAGATGTTTGCTTAAACTGGAGGGTCACACTGCTTGGATTTGAACTTCAGGAATATGACCTGTAGCTTTCCATAGTCAAGTCATCTCCCTGGATAAGCCTGTTTTCTAAAAGTGACCTGTCCTTTTTTTTTTTTGGTCCTCCTTTGTATTGTGTGTGCATTGGTGTCAGGTCCCCTGGAACTGGAATTACAGACAGTTGTGAGCTGCCATGTGGGTGCTTTGAATTGACTCCAAGTCCCTTGGAAGAGCAGTCAGTGCTCTGAACCGCCAAGCTATCTCTCCAGCCCTAGGCCCTGCCTTATAGGAGGGTACAGAAGATAGAAAGTGTAAGAAGCAGGCAGATAAGGTGAACAGCCACTGAAGTTTAGCATCTGTTATACATGTTTTAGTTATTAAGTAGTTATACATAATATACATAAATGGCAACATTATTATTAAGTAGATTGCTATTTATCAATAAGATGACATAAAGAGGTAAAATTTTAGTAGAAATAATTTTGAGAGATAATTATAAAGATGAAGTAAAGACTTTGGCAATTATTGTTTATACCTTCATTTTACAGATGGAAAAACCGAAGTCCGACAGCACATAGCTGGTTAGTTGCAGAGCAGAACTGCTTTTTGGGCCTCTGTCTAGTGTTCAGTGGACTCTACTGCCTCTCACTTCTGGAGCAGAGCAAAGGCGGGTCCTGGGTGGCATTGAAATTTGACTGTCACTGTGGTTTGGAAGAAAGTGGAGTTGAATGTGGGGTCCTTTCCTTTAGGATTTTACTGTGGGTTATAACACTAGCTGGAGAAAGGATCCCTCTCCCACATGGTGCAAGAAGAGCCCACTGTCCTTGTTAGGAATTGAAGGATGAGGTACAGACAGCATACTGCTGTATGAGGTTTCTGGCCCAGACTTTCTGGCCTAGTCTCAGACCCGCAGACCCCACAGTCCCACAGAAACACACAGACACTTGTAATAATTTTATGCTGCTCATCCTATGGCTCTGACATATTGCTAGCTAGCTCTTGTTCTTAAACTAACCCATGATTTTTATCCTATTCAGCCATGCAGCTCGGTACCTTTTCTCAGAGCAGCATAGTTGTCCTCTGCATCTGCTGGCAATTCTTGGAGTCTCTGTGGCATTTCTGCTCTGTTCTTCCTGTTCCCAGAGTTTTCCCAGTCTGGTAGCTCTGCCCACACTTCCTGTCTGCCTTCAGTCAATCAGCATTTTTATTAAACTAATAGGCAGGACAGTTATTTACACTGTAACATAATCCCACTGCAGCACACTGCTGAGTCTGGTCTTTGTCTCTGCAGCCTTCGGGCATCCTCTGCCCTTGCAGGACAGGGGACATTTGTCTCTGCAGCCTTCGGGCATCCTCTGCCCTTGCAGGACAGTGACATTTTCTTTTTTAGTTCTTGGGCATTCTTTGGGAAAGAGCTTGCCTTTTATTACTATCTAGAATAGTTTGTACAACACTGAATTTGTTGAATAATGTAATCTGCTTCTCAGAGAAATACAATTTTTGGAAATGCATTAGGACAGAAAGACCGAATCTCTACACCCTAACTTTTGGCTAATTCAAATTATGACGCAGATTGGTTTTCTGTCCTCAAAGGTCGGTCAGTGGTATAGAAGGAAAACAGCTATTTTCTAATTCTGTGTAATTTGGGATGAAGTCTGGGGGATGTGTCAAGCAAGACAAGGAGTTTCCAAGTGCAGATATCCTTGTGCTTACATTTCAGGGGACAGAATGATGAGGGAAATTTTTTCTGTCTTAGAGTCAGTGGAGTCTGTAGCTGACCTGGGAGTTTACTTTTTGTAAAGAACTCCCTTATTTTGTCTTATGAGTATGGGTGTTTTGCCGGCGTTTGCATAGCCAGTGTGGAGGCCCCTGGAACTGGAGTTACAATTATGAGCCACCAGGTAGGTTCTGAGAACCAAACCCAGGCCTTTGGCTAGAGCAGCAAGTGCTCTTGACTGCTGAACCAGCTTGGAGTTTAACCTCTTTATAATGGCTCTAATTTTAAAAATCAAGAAACCTATACTAAAAAACAAAACAAAACAGAAAAACCTATGCCATGTGAGTGAAAAACTGTTTTTTTTTTTTTTTTTTTTTAAATCAGAGTCCCAGTTTAATTTTGTAAAGGGATTTGTGTAAATGTTCCTTGAGAGAAAATACTTCCTGCCCTTACATTCTTTAAGAAGTAGGTATAGAGGGCTAGAGGGATGGCGGAGCAGTTAAGATCATGTCCTGTTCTTGAAGAGCAGAGCTTAGTTCCTAGCACCCAGATCTGGTGGCTCCAATGCCCCTGCCTCTGTGGGCACCTGAACATGTGTGGACACGTCCACGCGTGAGCACACAGTTAAAAACTAAATCCTGACAACAACAAAAGGAAGAAAGGCAAGTGTGGTGAAGCTGCCCAGGGGGCAGAGGCAGGTGGACTGCTCTGAGTTCAAGGTCAGTCTGCTAGTTCCAGGCCAGCCAGGGCTACATAGTAAGACCCTACTGTGGGGGGACTCCGATGTTCCATTGTGAATAATTGTCCCCGCCTATGAGTTTAATAAAAAGCACTGATTGGCCAAAGACAGATAGGAACTGTGGGCGGGGCTACCAGACTAAGAAGACTCTAGAACCAGGCAGAACAGAGCAGAATGCCAGAGAGAAGCCAGAAGAAGCAGAGGACAGCTATGCTGCTCTGAGAAAAGTACCAAGCCGCATGGCTGAACAGGATAAGAGTCATGGGTTAGCTTAAGGGTAAAGAGTTAGCAAGTTATATGCCTGGGCTTTAGGCCGATCAGCCTAAAACTATTGTAAACATCTGTGTGTCTCTTCGGCTCTGTGGGTCTGCGGGCCTAAACCTCAAGGCTAGGCCTGAAAGTTTGGGCCAGAAACCTACTACTGCACCCTGCCTCAAAAATTAAATTCAACAGTAAATAAAAAGGCCTAGAATGATGAGATGTTTGGTTGATTTTGCAGGGTGATGTCAGAAGCAGCTAGGATTTTGTTTTCTTCTAGAATGTTTTTGGTACAAGCATTGTTGAAATGCTATTCCTTGTGCAGTCATCTCACACTGCTGTGTTTTCTCGCTGACTCTGAAGGCTTCACTCACATGAGCTTGGAATGTTGAGATTCAGGACGGTGACTTTCTCACTCTCTTCTCCTCTCCTTTTCTTTCCCCCAGTTGCCGAAGCAAAGGGGATTTGGCGATGGAGGCTTTGTTGGAAGGAATACAAAATGGAGGGCATAGTGGGTAAGTGTGCCTTTGACTGTGTGCTTCTCGGTGCAGTTTCAAAGCTCACTTGGTTCTGTTAAGCAGATGCTAAGCTGAGCCACGTGCACTTGTGGATGGCATCCCTCCCTACATCATTTGCTTTAGCAGTACTAGGGTGGACTCTTGCTTCTATCTAGCTTGAGTGTTCTCTTGCAGCTCAGAGGGCATCAGTGGGTTGACAGCAGTGACGAAGGCTGCATTCCCAGTAACAGTTGGAAGAAATTATTGCAATAGATCTTGCTCAAGGGCTCAAGGATGAATTTCTTGAAACAGCCCCCCCCCCCAGTAGCATCTTTTTTCCTGCTCAATTGCCTGTTTGCTGCCAAGGTTGTTCATTTTGGCTGAAAGAAACATGGCATAGACTTGCCTAGATTCTCCCAAAAGCATCCCTAAAATATCCCAGCAGGCTTTGTTAGTAGTAGTAAAAGTCTCACTTGGAAAAGCCAGATGTAAAACATCCATCTGTGTTTCACCAAGTGGCTTTGCGTTACTCACTAGAGAAGAGCAGAATATTCTATGGAGTGAGCAGCTGTATTTCAGCATGAACAACAGAGACACGGGCATCCTTCTGTAATGCTTGAGTTCCTCAAATAGCTTTAGTCTGTGGTGTTTTTAATCTGTGAAAGATGAGACCCCACTTGGGTGAGTCATGTTGGGTCTGTTGGTGTTTGCAGGGGCTTTTTGACATCCTGTGAAGCGGAGCTGCAAGAGCTCATGAAACAGATCGATATAATGGTGGCTCATAAGAAATCTGAGTGGGAGGGGCAGACGCATGCCCTGGAGGCTTGTTTGGACATCCGTGATCAGGAGCTGAAGACTCTGAGGAGTCAGCTGGACATGAAGCACAAAGAGGTAGGTGGCTGCTTCACTCTGGTTCTTTCCACCTCTGGTTTTTAAATTATACAGGGCTTTATATGCCTGTGCTGAGGCTTGACCATAATATGGTTGGAGCAACCCATGCCCCAGTACCCTAGACCCACTCTTTGATCTTTTATTCCAAACATAAGTGTGTTTTTAAAAGAAAGCATTTGTTTACCAAGTTAGTTTCCTTTTTTCCCCATTTTTTGTGTTTATTCTGATATTTGTGCTTTCTTTTAGGTGAAAATATTATAAAAGTGTAATATTACACTGCATTTTTTAAAAGAAAATGTCAGAGGAGATTGGGGATATGGCTTTGCTAAATGTTTATTGTACAAATCTAAGGCCTTGAGTTGGCATCTCCAGAGCTCATTCATCTAAGAAAGTTGAACATGGTGTTGTACCTCTGTAACCCCAGCACACAAAGAAAACGGAAGACGGGGTTATATAATCTTTGCAGACCTTTCATCATATTACCAGTTTGTACTAACATCACCAAGTTTAACAGGAGTTGGTGTTGTCTTCACTTGTAAGGTTAGGTAAAACAAAGCTGAGGACGGGGGGCATGGTTAATCCAGAGTGTGCTTACTTAGTATTCCTGATGTCCTATGTTCAGTTCCCAGCATTATCCCTCAGCCCCCCAAAATACAAAACAGTTTGCCTCTTTTGTTAAACAAATCTGGGCTGGGAAAGTAGCTCAGCGATAGGATCTCCAGTACTACAAGCTAGGTCATGGAAACCCATTTCAGGCAGACTTTTATTTGAAAACCAAGGGAGAACCACCAGACATTGGTGGTGCACACCTTAGTTCCAACACTCAGAGGCAGAGGCAGGCAGATGTCTGTGAGTTCACGTCAGTCAGGACTACACAGGGAACCCTGTCTTGAAACACCGAGCCAAACAACCAAAAGAAAAAGAACTGAGAGAGAAGAAGGAGCATGAAGTAAATTTGCAGTCCTCTCAACTGCCAGTGTTCGTAGTGTTGGGGGAGCTGAAGAATATTTCCTGATGTATTTCTCATAACGTAGCTGGAACAATAGGACACTGAACACGGAAGGGCAGCAGGAAGCGCTGTCTCTCAGTTTCCATACAGGTTAGTCTGGGAGGGCAAGAGCTGTAGATAGATGCTGACCCCAAACCTCATTCTCATCCTGTCAGACTTGCCTACAGGGGATTTGCCCTCATTAAGGCAAGTTGACTGCTTTGCTCTGTATACTGCCAAGACTAGCAATATGAAGTTATGATTTGGATCATATGAAATTTTCAAAATATTTTAAAAAAATCTCTCAATGGTTGGCCATTTGCACATAGAGTCACATAGTACTTTGGTATATATCAAATTTAGATTTCTGCAGTTTGTATTTGCTAATGTAGAATTTACTGTAAAGTTTAGGTAGAGTTTTGCTTTGTTTTGTTTTGTTTTAATACAGTTTACACAAAGTGGGTAGGTGATGAGAAAGCACACCAGATGACAGTCATATTGAATTAGAAAAAAGTAACAACAATCCCCTTCCCCCAAATTGGGAGGGGCTGGAGAAATAGCTCAGTGGTTAAGAGCTGGTCTTTCAGAAGACTCAGGTTCAGTTCCTAGCACTCATATGGTAGCTAACAGCTGTCTGTAGTTCCAGTCCCAGGAGATCTGACATCTGGCCTCCATGGGCACTAGGCATGCATGTGATGCACAGGTAGGTGGAGGCAAAACACCCATATACAGACAAGAATAAGCAAACAAAATGGACAGTTTGAAGGTCTGTATTTTCAGCTGAATGTTTTTGGAAAAGTGGCTTCTGTTGTGATCATGTTTGCTCTGATGTGATATGATAAAGTGGTTACCTGGTATAGCTGGCAGACATCTATCATAGAGGTGTAGGCTGTGCACGGCAGGAGACATTTAGATTGCTGCTATGTAGACGGACTTTATTATTTGTCCCGCGCCTTCTTTGCCCGCAAACAAGACGCAGTACAACAGGATCCTTCTGTAGCAGGTTTATTGAAGCTTCACACACTAGGGCAAAGAACGGAAGACCCCGAGCCTCCCAGGCAGGCCGCTTTTATAGGCAACATTGTTTATCTCTGACGTGGGCCTTTCCCATTGGTCAGCACACCCTCACCCGATATGATGTATCTGTCTGGGGGCCAGGCTTCTTGCTGGAACATTACAAGGTGTCATGCGCAGTGACTTGTTTACTAAGGAGCATCCTTAAACCGCTTAGTCATAGGCCTGATACAAGCGCCATCTTTAGGGTGCGGCTGGCTCCCTACATCTCCCCCTTTTCTTATATTTAAAATGAGGGAGGCTATCCAGTGGATGGAAACAGAGGTTTGTCCTCCCAAAACTTCTGGGAACTATGTACAAAGGAGACGTTCCTGATGCGTCCACCAGGTACACCTCCCGACCAGCCCGGCACCTTTGTGGGAGATGGGATTTGTGTGCCTTACCCATATGCAGACAAACATGTTCCATGGATCCCCTCAAACTCTAAGGTGGAACCATTGCAGTGCTTAGCCTTACAATCCACATGGAAACTATAACAGGTATGCTCTAATGAGGTGCAATGGCAATTAAGCCTCTCAGTGCAAGAGCCATACCTATACAGTATACACAATCAACCCTGCTCAATTCCAAGCAATAGGCCAAAGCCTGCCCAAACTTCCTCACCAATCAGGGAGAGGCATACCTTCCGCAAGGTTAGGTGACCACAATCAGTCAAGCTTAAAATTTTTGCTCATTCAGAGCTGCCAGCCAAATCGTAGGGGATTGTCCATCTTCAATAGCCATTAAGGCTTGGGTCAAAATTGTCCTTTTTTTCTTTTTGGATGCTCGCATCTGGCAAATCAGCCAAAGACTGCCTCCGAATCCCACGACCATGAGGATCCCAAGGGTTCTCATGCCGGCCCATTCCTTCAGGTACGAAACGGCTGAGGAAATCCATGTGGAAAGGCCCTCTGTTAAGGACAGGTCCAGACGGGTAGAATTAATCTGAACGATGGCAACGCGGAGCTCTCTGAAGACCAATTCTGTAAGATAAACTGAGAAAGGCTTTTCGACAAGTTAGCTGCCCTAGAAAATTTTTCATACTGAATGGAGGCAACACAAAGTCCAGGAAGCTTTTGTTCACATCCCAATTGGGCCATTTGCCATAAAATGTCTAATTGTTCTTGTACCAAATCAATACGCTGGTTAACCAGCATAAGTCCTCCTTGAATTTGGGTATTAGCAGATGCTTGCCTATCTAAGGCCATTGTTACCAAGGCTGATAAATTATTAATAGCCCGAGCAGTTTGCACAGTGTTGGAAAGGGCGAGGGCTGAAGCGGTTGCTGTGGCCCCTACAGCCGCGACCGCAACAATCCCAACAATTATAGCAGAAATGCCAAAATCTCTTTTAGGTCGAAACAAACTCATGCTGCTAGGAGCCTCAACCGGCACAAGCACAAATCGTGGCATGCGAGTCACCATCGCAAAGGAATACTTCTGAGCATCCCAACAAAGGGTATAAAAGTAGGTGCTCTGGGCACACTCTAAAACATCTTTATCTATAGAAACATTACTTACAATCCAAATAAAGGGTGGCCACACACACACACGGGGGCAGCCGATATTGCTTGTTCAAAGACAAGTTGCTCTATAAAAGGAGCGACAGAGTCAGGGTCTCTAAAGATCTTTTTTGCTGCCTCCGTCATGCGTGCCACAAAGTCTGCAAATGGTTCATTTGGTCCCTGGATAATCTTAGTAAGCTGATTGCTACCCTCTCCTTTTTTAGAGAGTGCTTTCCAAGCACGAATGGCCGTGGCTGAAATTTGAGGGTAAATCTCCCAAGGAAATTGGGTCTGCTGTGTAGCATACTGTCCTTGCCCAGTCAGCATCTCAAAGGTCCATTCCCTCTGTTCAGGGGTTATGGCCGCAGCATTTACTCTAGCCTGTTCTTGAGCTATCTCATGCCATAGAACCTTTTACTCTAGATACTGACCCATGCTTGACAGGGAAGCTTTAGCCACCGTCTGCCAGTCTGATGGAGTCAGGTTCCATAAGGCAAGCCGATCAAGTTGTGTAACAGTGAAGTTGGCATTTACACCAAACTTGCAGACAGATTCTGCAAGCTCTTTAATCTGACTAAATTCTATTGGGGCATAAACCCGATCATTATTTTGGCCCTCATATATCGGAAATGCTAAACTAAGTTGTTGCCTCGTGGCCTCTGGCCGGAAAGAAAAGTTTGTAGCACCGCTCACACCATAAGGAGGAGGAGCTGTAGGCGGAGGTCTGTGTACTCGCTGGCTTTTTGCCTTGTGCCTGTTTTTTCTGATTTGGTTACGAGGAGGATCATCAGGGGAGTATCTCTCTGCCTTATATTTGGCTGCCTCCTCTTCCAAATCAAATTCATCTCCTGGGTCTAGTGGGTCTTCCTCATCTACATGGCTGGATTTAGAGGAAGAAATGGAAGATTCTATTTCATCCCTGATCTCTAAATTAGCCAATTCTTTCCAGGGGAAGGTAAGTTTGGTCTCTTTCTTTCTTCTAACCTCTGAATTTTTCTCTGAATTTTTCTCATAATTTTTCTCGAAACTTTTCTCCCCCATACCAGTACCGGGGGGTCCTTTTTCCTTATGTACAGTTTCCTTGGGGCGCGCTCCCAATCTCTCATCCTGCTCGGTTTCTGATAGGCTATCCTGAACTTCTCTCAACATTATCTGTCCCTCCATGACCACTGGCAAGCAGGACTCATCCTTTAAACAATTCTTGATCATCTTCCATATAGCTTTGGTGCCCATCCTTAAATCCGAGATCATCGACTGCGAAGTACCCATGATACCGTTAGCAGCGCGGCTTATCCGCATCCGGCTTATCCGCGTCCGGCTTATCCGCAAAACGAAACCAAAGAGCGCTGCCGCTTACCTACGTCGGTCTTAGGCACTCAGCACCGAAATCAATGAAAAAGAAAGGCAACCACAAGAAAGATGATCAGGGTGACTAGAACCAAACCTAATCCTGCCAAAACCTCCTGCCAGTAAGCACTAAAAACCAAACCTCAGTCAGGGACCATACCTCTCCGAGCGAACACTCTGCAGTTCTGAATCCTCCTCGTCACCGAGGGGTCTCCGCTGGTGCAGCTGATGTTGTCTTTCCCGGGTTTCGGCACCACTTGTCCCGCGCCTTCTTTGCCCGCAAACAAGACGCAGTACAACAGGATCCTTCTGTAGCAGGTTTATTGAAGCTTCACACACTAGGGCAAAGAACGGAAGACCCCGAGCCTCCCAGGCAGGCCGCTTTTATAGGCAACATTGTTTATCTCTGACGTGGGCCTTTCCCATTGGTCAGCACACCCTCACCCGATATGATGTATCTGTCTGGGGGCCAGGCTTCTTGCTGGAACATTACAAGGTGTCATGCGCAGTGACTTGTTTACTAAGGAGCATCCTTAAACCGCTTAGTCATAGGCCTGATACAAGCGCCATCTTTAGGGTGCGGCTGGCTCCCTACAATTATTATTATTAAGGAGAGAGAAGAGATGAAGAGAAAGAGACCGAGAAGAGAAGAAAGGGACAGAGAAGGCTCCCTGGAGGGAAGAAATCAGAGAGTAAGGCAGTGGGAATTTTTCTTAAGTGGAACTTGGCAACAGAACTAAGGCAGGGCGTGGTTTCAGAGACTAGAACTCCATCATGTACAAAGTGGGGACATGGCCCTCCTGGGCCAGTGTTGCCATGAAGACTGAGAGCGCCTTGAAAGAGATAAGTGATATTTAAAGTGACTAAGAAGGGTTAGCAATATAGCTCAGTGGTAAGGTGCTTGCTGACTTCTGCAAGCTATCCACTGAGCTCCTCACATGCACCATGGCATGCATAAACACGTGCGCACAATAAATGAAATACAAAATTTTAAACAGAATTATTTAGATGTTAATGAGAGATCTAGATAGACAGCCAGAGCTCTAGGAAGAAAACCTAAGCAAATAGATCAGATACAGCAGCTGACCATACATTCAGTATTGTGGTACATAGTTAAATCAATTTGGAGACGAATGTAATTAAATCGGTTTTAGTCTCAGGGTTGCAGAGAATTGGAAAGGCAACCCGTGTCAGTCTGAGGGAACCTTAAACTATATACTAGTTGATAATATCTTCTGGGTTCATAGAAGGGGAACGTGGAATAATGAGAAAGAAGTCAGTTCAAAGAAGGCAAGCAGTGAGGAAAAGAGGTGCAGGGCTTAGTAAATACACACAGCACATAAGACAGTAAATTTAAATCCAGGTGAGCCCATTGATTGTAAATGCAACCGTTAACTCAATTAAAAGGCAAGAATTAGCCGGTGAGGTTAAAATGTTGAGTCACAATTATTTAATTATTATAAAAGCACATGAAGGATGAACGTAAAAGGCAAAAATACCTGTCATCCAGACACTTGAAGAGAAAGATGATGTAACTGCATCCATACTAGAAAATCATGCTTGAAGCAGAAGCTAAGATCATCACTAAAGGGAATAACAGTGCTTCATCACGAGGGAGTGAAGGTCTCAGGACATGCACTTGTCACAGACACTGTTTGCATTTGTACCACATTCCTTCTGTCTGATTTCATTCTTAGCTATCAATATGGCTCTGTGTGTCATCAGCATTCCACTGCATTTGCTCCTCTCAGGACCTCAGAAAGCTGCTCACCTGTGAACGTACTTCCTCTGTGGCTGTCCAATAACAGCTCAAGCTGCTTACTGTGGTTGTCTGCCCCATAATAGACCCTGGATGTCTCTCTTCCTGCCCCTTACTGTGTTTACCAAGGTCACTCTGGAACTATTCAGAATCCACATTTCAGATTGTACTTTTAGCAACTCAGAATAGGACAAAACAGCACAGTAAGACAGTTTTATTGCTATATATATGCAGAATGTACCAGGACTGTCAGGAAGTAATGAAGCTACAGTCACGCTTGAGAGTTTAGCACATATTTCTTAGTAACTGATGGGGGACATTCATAAAGATGCACATTTGAACAGCGTGATCAGCAAACCTGACCCGGTTTATAACTATAGAACACGACACAGAGGAACTGCAGAGCATGCATTTCCTTTTTAGCACAAACTGAACAATTACAAAAATTGACTCTATACTGGACAAGGGAGTGAATTTTGCCATAAACAAAGGCTTAAAATCATAGATAAGCCCTCTTAACATGGCAGAGACAAGTTAGAAAAAGATAACCCTTAAAAATCTGTGTATTTAGAAACAAAGAAGCTCTGAATGACTCAGAAGTCAAAATAGAAATTAAAAAAAAAACAGTTTGAATTGAGAGATAGAACTAAAATCAGAGTTGCAGGATTCAGGTAGTCTCAAAGAGGGCAGTTTATTGGCATAAGAGTATGTCAGAAGAAGATTGGTTGAAAATCTGTAAGTAGTGCTTTATTTCAGGGGCAGAAAGAGAACTTGTTAAATCCAAACAAGTTCCTTAGAGAAAGGAAATTTTTAAAATGTATTCCCAAAATTTGAAAGTAAGAGTTTGGAAACATTGTGGCATGAAAAGACTTACGAAAGAACATTTTACTTGGGCCAGTAAGATGGCTCAGCAGGGAAGGGTGCTTGCTGCCAAGCCAGAAGACCCAAGTTCAATACCTGGGACCCACAGAGTGGAGGGAGAGGACCAGTTCCCATTCTGGGACTCTATTAGTCCAACTGTAAGTAGTTAATAACAGCCTTAAAATGTACAAAGCAAACACAGCATTTAGGGAGAAATTATATTCATGGAGACACAGCTTTCTTGCTATGATAGAAGAAGCACATGGAGAGGCAGTTAGGTGGAGAGTTGATCAGAATCAACTTGACCTAATTAATCTTAAATGCTTTTTTTTTTTTAAAGTGACTGAAGTATTTTATTGTCATCAAGCAGTTACAATGGATTATAAATGTATTTTTGTAACAAAGTTTTAAGCTAAAACTTAACAGAATAAAAGACAACTTTTCAAGTACTTGGAAATTAAGCAATGCACTTCTAAAAGGTCTTTCAAGAACCTGGCCAAACAATACACTTCTAAAGAACCCTTATTCTTAAATGTTCTTACTTTATGAATGTGAATGTTATACCCTTACATATCTATGTTTATCACATGTGTGCCTGGTTCCTATGGAAGTCAAAAGAAGACATTAGACCCCTTGGCACTGGAATTGCAGACAAACATGAATCTTCTCCATGTGGGTGCTGGGAACTGATCCCAGTCTTCTGTAAGAGCAGCCAGTGCTCTTAATTGTTGAGCAAGCTATTCAGTCTCCCAAAAACCTTAAAGTCATGAAGAAATCATAGTGAAAATTAGAATATACTTTGATAATGAATGATAGTGAACTTCCTATGGATCACATTTGTGGGGTTGGATGAGTGTACATACAGTGGCAGCGTGTATACTTAAGCATGCAAAGGCCTGTTGTAGTAGGGTTTCTCTGGGTCTCGGGCGGCCAGAGATCCGAGACCCACAGACTTGTCGTGCCAGACCCCTCAGCTGCCCAGCCGCCCAGGTCCCCAAAAATAACTCAGAGGCTTATATTAAGTCTATGCTGTTTGGCCTATGGCTCAGGCACATTGCTAGCTAGCTCTCATATCTTAAATCAACCCATTTCTATTAATCTACGGGCCACGTGGCGGCGGCCCGTAGCTCACCGGTGTTCCTTACATGTCGTCTCTTGGGCGGCTTCCGCGCGGTCCGCCTCTAACTCCGCCCTGCTTCTCTTACCTAAGCTCTGATTTCTCCTCCTACCTATTTTACGTACCTGCCATGGTCCAAACCAGCTCCTTTATTTAAAGATACAGCACTCACAAATGCATTCCCACAAAGGCCCTAAGATAAATTCCTAGCACAGAACCAGAATAGATAGAAAAACAACACAGGATGCTTTTCACATGGTGCCTAAAGAAAATTTTATCTATATCTCCAGATATGTTACTATAGGAAGGCTGAAAATCAGTCATTTAGATATCTGTTATAAGAAATCAGAAAAAGCTGGGAAGATGGCCCAGTACGTGAGTAAATTGTTTGCCACACAACATGAGGACCTGAGTTCAATTCCTATGTCAACTCTAGGTATGACTTGCACACGTCTGTAATCAATACTGGAGAGACAGAGACAGGAGGGTCCCTAGGGCCTGCTGGCCAGCCACTCTAGCTGAACAGATGAGCTTCAAGTTCAATGAATGACCCTGCCTCAAAAAATAAGGTGGAAAATTATTGAAGAAGATATTCAGCCTTTACCTCTGGTCTCCACAGGCATGTTTATATATATGCATGTATACCTATATACACATATGAACACACACACACACACACACACACACACACACACACACACACACACACACACACAAAACTATCTAGACTCCTGTGCTTCCTTTTTGTTTCCATGTACTGGTTTAATTCTGATTGTTAGGAGGATACTGCTGGATATTTACTTACAGCTGAGGGCTGGATATGAGATTGTTGTCACGGGGACCAAATCGTTGAAGAATGGGTTAGGATCACTTTCTTACTCTGGGTGGTCAGGGAAATTGTGAAGTAAGTAGGAACCACCTATTATCTTCCAGTCTTTCTCTGACATTACCGACTTGTGCTTTACTTGCAGAAATTACTGTTCAAGTTTTACAGGTTTATAAAAAAATATTTTTGATTATCAAAAAATTTAAATTTTGTATCTGCTATTTTTATGAGGATTTATTACTTATTTTAACAAAGAAAGTTGGGGAGAATAAGTCAGACAAGAAGTATGAATCTTGAACTAACTTTAAATCTGTAAAAGAATTGTTTGTGTTTTTAGCTGTTATGTAGATTGTCTTAGCCATTTATTTGCCTGCCCTGGAAGAAGGCTAACCATGTAGGTAAACTGAGTTTGCAAGTAAGTATTACTTTCTGTTGCCAGGATATCATTTCAGCGCTAATATTGACTGTTTTACCCTTTCTGCTTTTAGGTTGGAATGTTGCATCAGCAGATAGAAGAACATGAAAAAACCAAGCAAGAAATGGCCATGGAGTATAAGCAGGAGTTAAAGAAGCTGCAGGAGGAAGTGAGGCATTAGTTCTGTGATGAGATGTGTAGTCACTCCTTCTCAGTAGCCTTGACTGTTGTGTTGAGAACTGGTTTCTACTTTATATGGTCAGAAATGCATACCCTGTGGGAAGTGAAGTAGAAATATATTTTTCTGATCTTGAGTCTAGGCAAAGAATTTTGACTAGTATGTTTGCTATTAGCTAAACCAGCAATTGGCTGAGCACCTAAAGGAAAAAGATATATTTCTATAAAACTGAAATACTTGCGTTAAGAGAAGCTAAGGCTGTCAGATGGCTAATTGGGAGAGGCACCTGCTGGTAAGCTTGTTGGCATGAATTTGATCCTGGGAACCTACATGGCAAAAGGAAAGAACCAGCTCCTGCAAGCTGCCCTGCTTGGTGGGCTGTAGGGCACACACACCTCCCTTCCCCAACACTCCACCTCCCATAAATGGAAAGAAATGTTTTTTAAAACATTTTTTTTTTTTTAAAGCAAGAAAATTGGGAAGCAAGAGACAAGTCAGCAGTTGGGAGTGTACTGTTCTTAAAGAGGACCCCAGTTCAGCTCACAACCACCTGTAATTCCAGCTTGAGGGATCTGACACCATCTTCTGGCCTCCATGGGCATCTGTACTTGAATGTACATACATCAAATGAAGAACATTTTATTTTAGTGTTCAATTTACTTTTTAACTTTGGGGAAAATTGCTTTCATTCTGGTTGTAGTCAAAATCTTCTGTTTGCTGTGCATCAGTGCCCTTAGGAGTATGTCTTGAGAACCACTGGCCTAGAGAGCCGTTACTGCTTCCTCTCTCAGTGTGGAGTGGCTCATAGGTCTGTGAATGCATGGCAATGGAATAAATATAAACTTTTATTTTGTTTTTTTGTTTTTTTGGGTTTTTTTTTTGGTCTGGAAATTTCATTGCTAGCATTTATTTCTCACACATACACATACAATCAGGCATGCACTTTGAGGTAAGGCATCTCAGGCTGGCCTCAGATTCTTCATATATTTGAAGATGACCTTGACCTCTGATTTTTCTGCCTCCATTTGATTGTGTGATCACTACATTTGCTACTACACATAGTTTATACAGAACTGAGGATCCAGCCCAGGGCCCAGGGTCAGCACTCCATGAACTGTTCAGCCCTGTATAGTTTTTAGGTTTTCTATTTTTATTTTGCTTTGCTCTCTAATATGCTGCCAATTTATTTTTAGTAGGATAATTTAGCGCTGCTTTTGCTTTATAATTCTAATTTGTCTGACCACCACAATTTACTCTTAAATTTTAAGTAAATAACTTTTGTTTACAGTTGGGCAGATTGAAGAGAAGCTATGAAAAGCTGCAGAAAAAGCAAATAAGAGAATTCAGAGGAAATACCAGAAGTCTGAGGGAGGATCGGTCTGAGATTGAGAGGCTAACTGGAAAAATAGAGGTACGTTTCCTGAAGCCAGTTCCTGCCATCTTGGGGGTGCCACTGAGCCACTCAGTGGTGGGTGGGTGATCCATAGCACAGCCCATCTATACTTGCTCCCTGTGACACATGGGGCTCCAAGCCATCAATAGGTCTCAAGAAGGTAGTTATACCCTATGGGGCACTTGGAAATGTGTAGAGGTTTTGTTTTGTTTGCTTCTCATTATTATCATTAAAATGATGGAGCATGAAATTGGCACTTAGGGTACAGGGAGCAGGGAAGCCAATATGCTTGGGGCTGTATCCTGGAGAAGATCCTAGTACTCAGAACCTCCTGTTCTGAGAGCAGTGACCATCAGTTAGTAGCAACATCCTATTCATCCTGTTATCATTGAGTCTCCACACCTAACTGAGTCCCCCCCCCCCCCCCCCCCCCCCCCCCCCCGCAGAGAGTACTCTGCACATCAGACCATTTAGTTTCAGTTCCCATTAGACAGAGTGGAAGTTACGAAGGATTTGCCTCCCTCTGCTGATTTTTTATTTGCTCAATAACTCCTTGATTTCTGACAGGCCGCAGTGAGTTCCCTCTCTGCTGTCTGAGCTCTCCATTGAGGGTGCTTTGGGACCTCAGAGAGTCTGATACAGAAGTAGGTATGGCATCTAGGAATCTGCACCTTACCCAATTTGAGAACCACTGTTCAACACCTTTGTATGACTACTGAAAATTTTCCCATCCTTATCATGAACCTTCATTACAAACCAATGAGCACAGCACTTGGAGTTATCCTCTGGTCCAGGTTACTTGACTGGCTCCGAGAGTCCACATCTAGTTCGTCATCACCCTCTTTAACATTGCTCTCTCATCATAATCTTTGAGGGCTTCATCCACAGACATAGCGGATCACGCTCTGTGTATCATAGCATCCTTTCTTCTGTAGCTGTTTTGATCTCCTTTTCATCTTATCCACTTAGTCTTATTCACGTCCCTCAGTTCTTGTCTTTATGAGATGCTTAGATGCTTTCATAATATAGCCATCTCCGTATTATTTCTGCCAATCCGTGAGCATTGCGGGCTTTTCATCCTACGGCGTCTTCTTGCTGTTTTAAAGTTTTCATTGAAGAGATTGTTTACTTCCTTGGTTGTGCTAGTCCACAGCGTGTGTGTGTGTGTGTGTGTGTGTTTGTGTGTGTGTGCATACCTATGTATATTTATTTAATTCTGCAGTATTTTTAAGCTGTTGTGAATGAGATTACTCTCCTGAGTTCTTTGTCAGGGTGTATGGTATTGGTTATGGAAAAGCTACTGAGTTTTGTGTGTGGGCTTTCTGGAGGTGTTTATTAGCGCTGGGATTAGAGTTTCATGTATAGTATCATTGTGTCCAAAGAAAGGATCATTTGATTTCTTCCTTTTATTTGGTCTCTCTTTCCTGTAGCTTTTTCTCTGCGACTCCAAAGACTGTTGTTGAGTAACAGTGAGAAAGTGTTAATATATCTTTGCCTCTCATTCCTCGTTTTAGTGACAGTGCTTTGAGCTTTTCCCCATTTAATATGTTGGCAATAGGCTTGCCATGCATGTCCTTTATTATGTTGAGCTACAGTTCTTACTATTTTTTCAAGATGTATATAATGAAGAGCCATTGGGTTAGTCAGAAGTCTTTTCTTCATCAATCAAGAGGACCATGTGACTTCTGTCCTTGTGTGTTAATACGGTGCATTATTTGTATATATTGAGTCATCCTTGTATCCTCGTAGTGATGCATACCTGGTTACAGTGAATGACCTATCCTTTCCCTCTAAGGTAATGCTTGTGTTTCTTGCAGGCAACAAAAATAAGTGGATCCAGCCACCTGTCTGTGGAGACAGACAGACAGACAGACAGACAGACAGACACACACACACACACACACACACACAGAGTGTGTGTTGTATATACACATGTCTTTGTGTGCCCATATGAGCACATGTGAAGACCAGATGGAGAAATTGTGTCTTCCTCTGTCAGTTTCCAGTTTATGTTCTGAGACAAAGTCTCTCAGTAAATCTGAAGCTTGTCATTTAGGCTGGGGTGGCTGGTTAAACAAGTTCCTGCTGTCTCCTCCTCCAAACACTGGCGTTACAGATATGAAGAGCCATGCTCAACTTTTTACATGGGTGCTGGGGATTTAAACTCAGGAACGCTTGCTCTCTCAGTAAGCACTCTTACCCACTGAGCCACCTTCCTAGCTCTCGTCTGTGTCTTTGGGTTAGAGAATTGACACCATCACTACTCGAGAGAGATGAGTGAGAGGTGTCATTCATGTCTGTCCTTCTGTTTTGTAATGTCTGGTACCTTCCTCACTAGTTCACTAACCTTTGTTTTTCCTTTTGTATCACGGATGTTTGTCTTCCTCTTGAGGGTGTAGATTACTTCAGTATACTACAATGGAGGTCAAGGACTTCTTTATGTTTATCAAGGAAACACTTTCTCTCTCCTGTAGATCTGAAGAGTGGTGTATTAGTAACATTCTGTTGCTGTGGTAAAACGCTATGACCAAAACCAGCTTGGGGAGAAAGGGTTTATTTTAGCTTATAGCTTATAGTCTGTCAACAGGGGAAGCCAGGGCAGGAGCCCAAGGTAGAAACTACAGGCAGGAACTGCCACAGGAACTATGGAAGACTGCTGTCTTCCGGTTTGCTTTCTTGTTTCGATCAAGTGCCTTTCTTACACAGCCCAGACCCGTCTGCCCAAGGATGGCAGCTCCCACTTTAGTCACCAATCAAGAAAGTGCCCACAGACATGCCCACAGGCCAGTCTGATGGAGGCGGTTCCTCAGTTGAGATCCCTCTTCCCACGATGTCTAGATTGTGTCAGATTAATAAAAACCAACCAGCACAAATAGTTGCAGAGGCTCTACTAATCTTTCAGAGCTTGAATCCCTGATTTTCCTTGTCTTTTAGAGATTTTATTCTGATGACTTTCCCTCTGTGTATTTCATTTTTACCTCTGTCTTGCAGCTTTTATTCCTTGTTTTGTACGTGTAGTGTTTCTATATAATATGATATAGAAAGGTTCTTTTCTGGTCTTGACCTTCTAGATGTTTTTTGTGTCTTGATGGCTCTGTCCCTATATTTGGAAAATTTTAACCTATGGTGGTGACTGTATTTTCTGTACCTTTATTTTGAGCTTCTCACTTTCCCATGCCAATGAATTGTAAATTTGATCTCTGTGTATGTGTGTGCACATGTGTATGAGCATGCGTGTGTGTGTATATGTGCATGTGTGTGTGTGTATGTGTGTGTGTGTGTGTGCGCGCGCGCGTGTGTGTGTGTGTGTGTGTGTGTGTGTGTGTGTGTGTGTGTGTGTGTGTGTGTGTAGGCTAGAGGTCAGTGTCTGTTACTCTCTACCTTACTTTTCGAGACAGAGTCTCTCACTGAACCTAGTACTCACTGATTCAGCTAGGCTGGATGCCCCTAGGGATCCTTCTGTTAATACTTCCTTAGCACTAGAATTTCAGATGTGTGCGACCATGCCCACATTTTCTAGTGAGTGCTAGCCTATTTGCTTTCATGGCAAGCATAGTTTACATGCTGAGCCATCCATCTTACTAGCTCCTATATTTGGTTTTTGAATGGTGTCCTGTGAATCTTGTCCATTCCCTTCATACCTTCTTAAGATTTAATTTTATTTTATATGCCCTGGTGTTTTGTTTGCATTCATGTCTGTGTAAGGAAAGGTGTTAGATCTTCGGAACTGGAGTTGTGAGCTGCCATGTGGGTGCTGGAAGAGGAGCCAGTGCTCTGAACTACAGAGCCATCTCTCCAGCCCTGACTTTCTTATTATCTTTGTCACTGACTGATGTTCTAATTCATCTACTTCGTCTTCAGGCCCTAAGACTCTGTCTTTGATTCAACTGATTTATTGGAGAAGTTTTCCATTGAGTTTTATTTGATTCAGTGAGATTTTATTTACCTTTTTTTCAGTATTTCTGTCTCTATTGAATTTCTTTTTCATATCCTGTATTGACTTTCTTATTTCATTCAGATGGTTGTTTGCATCCTCTTTGAATTTCTTCAAAAGTTTGTTTATGTCTCATTTACTTTCATTGATTATTCTTACTTACTTACTTATTTATTTATTTAGTGTGCACGCCATGCCTGTCATCCTCAGTTGAGTGGGGCCAGGCTTGGGTTTATTTTTATGAAACGCTTTGCTAAAGCAGTCTGGCACAGATGGTGGAATGCCGGACAGACTGACGGAATGAGGAGGATCAGAAAGCTGTCTGACGATACTCTGGCATCAGTCTAAAGCTGAGGACTCCTGGAGGACAAAGATGGGACACTGGCATCTTTTATTTGCCTTATCTAAGACATGTCAGCCTCATTTTTGTGATGGACAGTTTGAAATTGCTGTTGATTAACTATGACTTTTGTACTATTTGACTCTGGGTTATAAATACCTGTTAAGATACGGTGCATATTTTTTATGTTATTCAGGCTTTTGTAATCCTTCTGTGAAATATAAAATTTTGACTATCAAAAATACTGTTTTAGTAAACTATGAAGTGAGAATTGGACTGCTGAGTTACTGATTTGGACATCTGTTTGAATCTCTTCAGTTCTTGGTCTGGATGTCAAGAATTTAGATGACAAGGGAAATATTATTTTTAGCATCACTTTTCTAAAAAATTATACAAAATGGTAATACCCTTAGGTGGCAGCAGCTCTGTGAAGATGCTTGTGAGCCCACTGTCATGGGTCTGTTTCTTCCTCTTCACCATTAGGGTGTTAAATTTAGACAAGACAGACATCCAGAGGCACAGTGTGAGCAGAACTCAGTATTCCTGTGTGCTCAATCAGTGAAGTGAGTAATGGAGCTCCTGCTGAGGAGGAGGGTGCAACTGTAGCCAGAGAGTGGGAGCTGGGAAAGCAAAGTGAAACACTGTCATTGCCTTGGAAGCACTTAGAACTTAAGTACCTCAATTGTCTCCTCAGGAATTCCGACAGAAGTCTCTGGACTGGGAGAAACAGCGTTTGGTGTATCAGCAACAGGTATCTTCTTTGGAAGCACAAAGGAAGGCTCTAGCTGAGCAGTCAGAGATAATCCAGGTAGGCGTAAGCTTGTGGTGGTCGCCACTGTCTTTGCTAACCTTTGTGTGGTAATTCTATCTTTCTCTCCTGTGGCTCAGATTCTGCCTGTCCCCATGTCACCCTTCGTCCACACTGACTTCACTCTCCTAATCTTGGTCTCTGCTCCAGCCCACACCTCTGCCCTCTCACCATCTCCCTTCCCATGTCTTTCTGCTTCTATCATTGGTTTTTCTGGCTCTGCTTTGTTTGTCCCATGACAGCTTGAACACTTTGAGAGCTCAGTTAGTTTGATTGTTTGGAAAGAATCTCACTGTGCTGTATATACCCCTGTTACAATGAGGTTTCTGGCCCGGGACTAGCCCCAGTTTGGACCTGCCTGCCACTGCTTATCTGGACCAGCAATCCTAAAGTCCCAAAGAAACACAAACACTTATATTAACTTCATGCTGTTTGGCCTATATCTTAGGCACATTGCTAGCTTGCTATCTCATCTTAACTCAACCCATTTCCATTAATCTGTCCAGCCACATGGCCTAGTTCACCTGTATTCCTTACATGTTGCTTCTTTGGGTGTCCGGCTTGATCTCTCTCTGTTCTGCCCTCCTCCTACCTATGCTCCTGTCTCTGGCTACGGTGTTCACCAATGGTCAGAACAGCTCCTTGATTTAAAGATTGATATTCACAGCATACAGAAAGACATCCCCACATCACCTCCCCATTTCTGTCTAATCAAAAAGGAAAGTTTCAATTTAACATAGTAAATTTACATATAACAAAATAGCTATCAAGCAAAAATTACAGTTAAAATATCTAGTCTATTTTTATTTGGCAAAATTAAAGAAATACTCGATCATCTACCTTATCCTTGTGAATCTAAAGTTTCATATCCAATATACCTTTTAAAATAACTAAGAAAAACTATACCTATAACTATTTAATCTTCAGCTACATCAAAGACCACAGAAGGATATAATATTACCCAAGGATGTGCAAACAACTTCTGAAATCTAGAAATGACAAAGATGACACCTGTCTGTTTAGACAGTCACCCAAAGTTCCTTTATAAAGTCGGGGCATCCATCTTCAGCCTACAGGCCCAGAGTCTCTGGTGTACTTTTCAGTGAAACAGGAAATTTGAAGGACTGCTCTGCCTATAGTATAGTATAGTTCATCAGTTGCTTCTCCTTGAGTCCTGAAGAGTGTCTGACAGTTTTCTCTACAGAGAAGGACCATCTTGGCTTGTTCTGCCAAAGTTCAGAGGTCACTTTCCTATGGAACCTGCATGTCCAGTTTAAACAGCATACTGTAAAGGAGTCAATACAAGAACAGGTTCTTGTCCAGTGGCTAACCGTTGCCACAAAGAAAGTAAACTCTATACGGAGTTTCTCCAATGCCCATTTTTCTCTTGAAGTAGATTGGTGCTGCCAGGAGCAGACCTGTCTCACTGTCCAGAAAAGTCTAAGTTCCTAAAATATTTTAAATGCCATATTCTGTGGATCTTAGAAGTGTTTGAAAATTACCTACCTAATTGAAATATATCTTCGTATACCTAAAAATCTAATTAACATGACTATAAGTTTGGTTATCATAGGTGACTACTAATCTGCATTTTCTAATTATACATTACAATTTTAAATGAGTTACATAAACATTATACCTTAAATATGAGTAGGAAAATACATACGTCATAATAAAATTGACCTTAAATTTGTATCAATAAACCAAAGTCCATATAATGTAAAATATTTTGAGATTAACATCTGATTTTTGGATTAAAGTAAATTCAGTAACCTAATTAAAAAAAATCACTCATATACCATATGCCCCCTTTTTTTTCTTAGAAAGAGATTAGCTATGACCATTAACCATTTATAATGAACATTTTATAATGAACATTAAACAATATTTTGGGAATTTGGGCATAGCTTTCCATTACTACTTCCTGCTGATTAAGGGGCATCAACAATCTCATGGATTCTTGAGACTGGATCATCTTAGTTACAGTCTTGAAACTGATGTGGCCACCTCTTCCAATCAAAGAATTTTCAGGTGGTCTTGGTTGATGAAGCTATAAGAGCCCGGAAGCAATCCACAGGTTCTCATCTTCCATGGAAACAAAAGCAGAACCCCTCTTCCAAAGTAATATATTCTTAGACACAAATGTCAAAGTCAAGATACCTTTAAAATATATATTTTTGCTTAACTTAGCAGCCTTTGGAATTGTCTTTCCGCACTTTGCTCATTAACAGTTAAAAAAATTTAAAAAACACAATAACAACCATAATCCAGACTCTTTGTGTATTTTCCATCTCTATGTAGTGTATTATATTTTACACTCTATTTTTCTGTTTTAGGGACTTCCTCTACCCTCTTTCTTTTCTCTCTGAAGCCTATGTACATTTTACACACATTGTAACCTAGTTACCCCCTTCTCCTACCTATGCTCCTGTCTCTGGCTATGGTGTTTGCCAAGGGTCAAACACAGCTCCTTTATTTAAAGATTGATATTCACAGCATACAGAAAGGTATTCCCACATGACACCCCAGTGAAAATAATGTCTTTTTTACATAAATGCTTTTTTAGTACAATGGTAGGAACTTATAAGAACCAATGACTTAACTAGACAGTGAATTCAGGCCATGTCTTCTTAGGACATAGCCAGCTCCTTCACCTTTTTACTTTAAAAATCAAGAAAACAAAAGAAGTGGACAGGTGAGAGTATGTCTGTTACCTTTTGGTTGCTCATTGGTTAGGGATGTTATTTGTAGTACAATAATTTGTCTACACTGGTAGTAATCTCAGTTTCTAGAATGCCAGGACAGACTTGGTAGTTTAGAGAGCTAGAGGGAGATGTTTGTTTTTTTCTTTTAAGCCTTCATCTTATTTGTCATCCTGAAACACCAGCTGTATGGTGCACGGCTGTGAGTGGTTTTGCCATGAGTAACTCCACTGAGACTTGGGGGATGGCCCTTCATCCAACAGAATAAAGATTGTATTGTCATCTTCAAGAAGCTATCAGCCGAAGTGGGACAGTGAAGCCCTCTCTGGGGAGGGGGTGGGATAGGATGAGGGTTTAGCCTGCTTGAGAAAGCTCTGTGTTCTTAAATGCTGTGACACACTGCTGTGTTCTAATTACAGCCATGAGACTGGGAAAGAACAAATTGAGGGGGTTTTTCAGTCCTCATTTTATTCATGTTGTCTATTGATCACATAGTCTTTAAGCCACTGCTATTAAATTATTATTGTTAGTAAAAATGGAGTTTTTATTTACAATTCACTTGACTAAAGCTAGAATAAGACATCTGACGTTTAAAGAGCTGACATCTGTTGATCCCACTAAGGATGTTTGTATAATTCTCATAGTTTTGTTTAAAATGAAGTTTTCTGATTAGTTAAAAGTGTTACTTATAAATGTATTTCTCTTTTTCCTTTAGCAAACTAAACAAGATTTAAAGCTTCCTGTGACTCAGTTTGTGTCAATCAATGCTGTATGATTATCTTTACTAAACATTTAATTAAACCTCTGTGTGCCCATTACCTAGTGTTAATAATTGTCATCATCTTGCCAGTCTTGTGTATGAATGGGAGTTAGAAATGTATTATGGAAATTGTATGTAATTTTCTTTTCAGTGCAGTATTGAACCCATGGCCTCACTCATGCTAGGCAAGTGCTGTACCAGCTAGCTAAACCCTATGCCATCTAAACTGGCTTTTCTGTGTGCAGTTCATTTGTGTTAACATGTGTAAATTTTTGCGCAGTTTTCCTTTGAAATTTTTTTCTTTGTTTTAAAGAGAAACATCATTAAAAAATTGATTTATTCTTTTTATTTATGTGTGGATGTTTTGCTTTAAAGTACGTGCACCACTGTTGTTCAGTGCCACAGAGCCGGAGCAGGGAATTGTATTCCTTGGAACTGGAATTACAGATTATTGTGAGCTACAATGTTGGATACTGGGGACTGAACCCAGGTTCTCTGGAAGAACAGCACAGGCTCTCCTCCAATGAGCCACTTCTTCAGCCTGATCTTTCCATGTTGGAACACTAAAACTGGGTATTCTTTTACTCTTTATTTTTGGCTACTAAAATGCTACAGAGCAAGCCAGGCATGGTAGTGCATGCCTTCAGTCCTAGTCCTGGGAGTCAGAGGCAGATGTATTTTTGTGATTTCCAGCAAGTGAGCCTGGGTCTATAGAGTGAGTTCCAGGACAGCCAGGGCTACACAGAAAAAACTTATCTCAAAAAACAAACAAAACAAAACAAAAGTTATAGAGCAAATGAGATCATGTCATTTCAGAAAAGGTAAGGACTTAAAATCCCTAAAATATGATAGGATGATATTCTGGTTTCTTAAGTAATTTGTACATGAAAAGATTTCTAATATATTTACCTTTAAATGCTTCCAAAACTAGATGTTTTAGGAGTTGTTTCTGTGATTTTTCTGACTTGCTTAGTATTGGATGAGATATACTTAAAGTTAGTGTCACTGTAGGAATATAATGTGAGTTGCATAAATTACTAATTTTTGTAGTTAGAGTTAAAGAAACTAATATTTTATTTAACCCAGTATGTCAAAATATTATCAGTTTAAAATTTACATTCTTTTTAAAAACTAAGTCATTGGTACACCCTGTGTATTTTACAATTAGGGCACAGCTCAGTGCTCAGTCTCCATGTGTGGCCCTTACTGCTCTAGTCCCAGTCCAGCCTGGGGCATCATTTCTTTTGACATGAGTAAAATTGTAGATTATAGAAGACCTGATTTTCAAAGCTGAGAAGCTAATTTTAAAGTAACAAATCTAGACCAACTGGTTAACTGTTGCCTAACACAGCTAAAGCTCCGGTACAGAATTTGCTTTCAGTTCACAGTGTTACATAGCAATCAGTGTTAAGTAGCGATCAAGTGTTGAGTTTTCCTGTGTTATCTGTGTTATTTGGGCAGAGGTTTCCAGCTGTGTCTGTGAGCTCCAGGCTGGTGGATAGGTGAGGGTTGCAGGTGAGTTGAGCTTCAGCTAAGCATCACAGCCTTTTTCTCCTTCCTACCCTCAACCAACCTTGCCATGTACGCATTCTGCACAGGGTTCTGTGTAAGATTTCCTCTTGGGAAGAAGGTTAGATTGTTTTTGAAAGGCTGGAGACAAGTGCATGCATCATAGCAGCTAGCAGTCCACCTGGGGTGACTGTTCTGTCACACACACCATTCTAGGGATCTGGTCAAAAGACAAAACGGTTATCTGTACACTAAAGCCTTGAGCTGTCATTTACACAAACATTGTGTCTTTGTCAATCTCTCTCTCTCTCTCAGCAGCTACTTTGTGTCACCATAATATAAAGCACAAGAGTTAGCTCCTATATTATATACAATAGAATCTTTATCTATGTGGAATGCACATGGATTCCACACAGATATTTCAGTTTAAATTTCTAAAATAAAGTTGTGGGTCTTTTTCTTACAAGATGTTTAAAGTAAGGGATGTTTACTTTTACAAATGATGTATGTCCATTTTGAATGAATAGATGAAAAACCAGTCTGGAAGCTGAACTAGGACTTGAGGAAACCGAAATGTGGGATGCCAAAATACTCCAGCTAGCATGCAGGACTGGAAGGTCAGGACTGTACCCCACAGGCCAGCGACACACTTGCTGAAGTGGTTTTATCTGAGTACACTTTGATAGATGTTGCCGCTGGAAGGGACTAATTTCAGATGTCAGCTGGGAAGTGTCCAAAACTGTTGACAGAACCAGTCCTTCCTAGAAGTACCTTTTCCTCAGTTACTACAATTATTTATTGGTTATTCTTTATCACTCCTCTTTTTCCTATTAATTTTTTAATACTAAAAAAAAAAAATCAATATTTTTGTAGGCTCAGCTTGCCAACCGGAAACAGAAATTAGAGTCTGTGGAACTGTCCAGCCAGTCAGAAATCCAGCACCTGAACAGTAAGCTTGAGCGGGCTAAGGACACCATCTGTGCCAATGAGCTGGAGATTGAGCGTCTTAATATGAGGGTCAACGACCTGATGGGGACCAATATGACCATCCTGCAGGAGCAGCGGCAGAAGGAGGAGAAACTGAGGGAATCTGAAAAGTTATTAGAGGTGTGTGAGAGAGAGAGTGCCTAGGTTAGGGAAATGAGAGGCTCATTGACCTACAACTCCATCCCAGAATGCTCAGCTTCCTCCTTGAGTTGAGGCTCATGGCTCAGCCTACTGATAGCTGTATCAATATTGTCCTTCTCATAAAACTTACAGTCAGCTTCCCTGGTTGCTTTTCTCATAAAATGAAATGCTGCAATGTTATGACTCTTTTTTTTTTTTTTTGAGTATTTTGCAGGCTCTGCAGGAAATAGAGAGAGCTGAAGGAAAGTTGTAATAATATCTGACTTTTTGCAGGCTCTGCAGGAAGAACAGAAAGAGTTGAAGGCAAGTCTTCAATCTCAAGAAAACTTCATCCTTGAGGCAAAAGTGCAGAAGGAGAAACTGCAAACAAAATTAAAGGCAGTTGGCACTCAGCACTCAGTAGAAAACATGAGGTCTGTTTGAATCCTAAATATTATTCTGCCGGTCCATTTGAAGGTCGGCATTGGATGTAGATTTTAATATTGAATATTTACATTTTTGTGTTTGACCATCTTATGTAACTCACTTTCGATTTCTGAGTTGGGTTCTTATTGTCATAAAGTTTGCATGGGTGGTTGTGTCTCCTCTTTTGAGTCTCTGAGATTCTGAGGATCATAATATTGGGAGCTCCTTAATCTCTCTTCATTGAGTCTGGTGAACCCCCATGCTTTAGGAGACTGGGGCATGGTGAGGAGCAGCTGCCGTTGAGCTAGTCCTTGTGAGAACTGATTTTATTGTATTATTATTATACTTGTTATGTTTTGAAATGGGATCTCATGTATCCCAGGCTACCTTCAAAATTACTCCATTGACAATTCTGCTGCCTTTACTTCTCAAGTGCTGGGGTTACCAGTGTGTGTGACCACATCCAGTCTCGGTGCTTCATGTATGCAATGGGAATACTCTACCAGCTACACCACACACCCCTAGCTCTGGGTTATTTTTACATATCCCTTATTGCTAGGGCAGGCTAATGGTACAAACTAATAGAGTGACTTTTGTTTAAGTCGGACATCTTGTCTGAATATCTTGTAGTTTTTCAGTTAGGAATTAAGTTTCAACAAAGTGGTTTTGCTATTTTATGTGCCTGTTCTCTTTGAAAAAATATGCCAGTTCCTAGTAAAGATTTAATTGCTGCTGACCCTGGATTGTTCTCCACAAAGCAGACTACAAACTGAAGGGCTCTAAGGAGCTTAACTACAAGGCCAATTGGGACAACATGCTGCCTCGCCTTGTTGTTGCCAGAATAAGAGACCTGTTCCCTTCTCCCGTTCTCCTCAGGCCGATGGAGGACTGTCAGGTGGAAAGGAATTACTCCCCTCCAGGGAAGGGCGTCTTTGACAGCGTACTATCACAGTTGGACCTCAGCCACACCAGTGAGGAGCTCCTGCAGGCAGAGGTGACTCGTCTTGAAGGCAGGTAGATAATTAGCTACAGTTTAAAACTTGAAATTGTTTGGATGGACTTTGATCTTCATGTTAACTCAGTACAATAGTGTAGTTGCGGAAATAACGTGGGTCTTCCCCTTCAACATTGACCTTCTTACTTCCCAACTCATTGAACACACAGAAGAGAACGTCCTGTCTTTGGCTACATCGGGGCTGTGATCTGCTGAGATGTCTGAGACTAACTTGCTCCTGCCATGATTTCCTCTCTGGGCTCTTTCTTCAGAATGATTTATATGGACAGATATTTTGAAAACAGTTAAACCCCCTTTAAACCTTTTATCTGCATAAAAAATCTCTTCCTCTGTTCTTCAAAATCAAATTCTTCAAAATTTGTGTATTCTAACTGTCCCACTTCACCCTTTGCCCCCTTCTCCCCCCTTCAGTTCAGCTTTCCTCTCTTCTGCCTCACGGAAACTGTGTTTGTTATCTATAGCATAGCGTGCATAGTGTAGCCCAGCACAGCATAGCATAGCATGACATAGTATAGTAGGCGATACTTATTTTTGCTATAGTTGCAAACTTCTAGTGTGTCATATTTGTGAATTTTTTTTACTGAGAAGAGTTTGATATTTTGTTTTAAACTCAATTATCATAATTGCTTGTTTACTATATTGTGTGTGTGCAAAAGGAAGGTGAAATATTTATATAAACTATTAGCAATCAGTCAAACAGAGAATAAGAAGAAATGCCACTTTACACTTCTGGTTGTTTTTATACATCACATCCTTTTGTTTTTACATTGCTGCTTCCAGAGAGCACTAGTATTGGGGGTGCCTTGTTTGTGCACACCCTCTGCTGTACCCCTTTTGAAGTACATGAGACCCTCAGGATCACTGCTGAGGTGTATGTGTATGCTTTAGACTGGGTCAAATAAAGCTTACTATTATTACTAGATATTATTATTATTAATAATAATTGTTATTATTATTAATAATAATTGTTATTATTATTATTACTATTTGGTTTTGGAGACAGGTTTTCTCTGTGTAGCCCTGGCTGACCTGAAACTTGCTCTGTAGACCAGGCTGGCCTTGAACTCAGAGATCCACCTGCCTCAGCCTCCCGAGTGCTGGAACTAAAGGCGTATTCCACCTGTCACACTGGACTAATTAAAGCTTAGTCTTTTGATATTGGATAAAATTATATGTTTTTGTCATAGACCCCCTCTATCCCCATTGCCTTTCTGATAATCGTAACTGCCTTTTGTCAGGTTCAGAAGCCATTCCTCTGGGGTTTGACCTCCAGTGCTACATTGAACACTTTGCCCCATCGGGCCCTGCCTTTCCTAGGAGTGGATAGGACGGTGTGATCTCTAATCTTACTCTTCCGTTACCTTTACAATTTAGCACATGGTAATCAATAGACTAAGTACTAAATAACTGAAAATTCTAGAATTTCTGGAAATAAAATAGAGTAAATAACAGTGTTCAGTAATATGGATTAAATTTTTTTATTTGAAAGATGAAGTGACAAAACAGTTTGTGGTATTTAGTTGTATAAACAGCATCTAAAACAGGAAAGTGTGGGGGTCTAATTGATTGTTTTTTTGTGCTGTTGTGCTACAGAGATGATATTTTTGAGTAAGTTGGCATGTCGGCTATGTTTGTGAAACAATGTAGTACTAAACATTTGTAGAACAGTCTAGAAGCATATGCTGGAGAACGAACAGCTAATGGCTAAGTTTGGCAAGAGTAAGAAGTAAAATATTTTAATCATAAAATTTTAGTTTCAGAAATAAAATATTCATGTTAATGGACTTGAGGAATTTCAACTAGCACATTTAAAGTAGAAAATTGTAGAAAAATTTGCCTTCAAGTTATAAAAATTGAACTTGAATTACATATGGTAATTAGGGGAATGAGGGTTGGGGTGACTGTGATCAGGTAGATGCTGATATAGTTCATGAGAAGGTGTTGGTCACCAAGGGGTAGGGGAGGTACTTTGTGGTAAAGGGATGCTGTATGTTGATACAAGGAGGCAGGTGGAACAAATGGCCATGGCAGAGCAAAGCTTAGCAGTTTAGGAGCAAAAAGATCATGTCACAGAGAGCAGTGGGATGGCTCTTATGTCTCAGAAGGATTGGCTTTTGATGAAACTTTTAAAGGTTGTCTGTCCAGTCTGGAATACATGTCGCTAAGGTGATGAAGTGTGTACCTGTCGTGACAGTTCTTGGTGGCTTCCCCTCTCATACAGTTAGAAAAACCATATAGCTATAGTAAAGCTGTTAGTAAAGTTGCTGGTAACCAGGTAAGTTTCCAAGAAATTGGAAGTCACTTTTAATGTGGGGTATGAAGCTTAAGGTATATCTCAGGCATCAAGGGGGTACATTTAGATAATCTGTCTTACGGATTTCAGGATTTACTTATCTATATGTGGTCGTATTTCTGCCATATAGTTTGGAATCTGTGAGTGCAACATGTAAACAGCTGAGCCAAGAACTCATGGAAAAATATGAAGAACTGAAGAGAATGGAAGGACATAACAATGAGTACAGGAGTGAGATAAAAAAGGTGAGACCTGGGGTCACAGAGCTGAGTATGTTTATAGACCGCCGGTGAGTGGGGAGACGACCGTGAGGGACAGACACTTAGACCGCCAGTGAGTGGGGAGACGACCGTGAGGGACAGACACTTAGACCGCCAGTGAGTGGGGAGACGACCGTGAGGGACAGACACTTAGACTGCCAGTGAGTGGGGAGACGACCGTGAGGGACAGACACTTAGACCGCCGGTGAGTGGGGAGACGACCGTGAGGGACAGACACTTAGACCGCCAGTGAGTGGGGAGACGATCAGTGAGGGACAGACACTTAGACCGCCAGTGAGTGGGGAGACGATCAGTGAGGGACAGACACTTAGACCGCCAGTGAGTGGGGAGACGACCGTGAGGGACAGACACTTAGACCGCCAGTGAGTGGGGAGACGACCGTGAGGGACAGACACTTAGACCGCCAGTGAGTGGGGAGACGACCGTGAGGGACAGACACTTAGACCGCCAGTGAGTGGGGAGACGACCGTGAGGGACAGACACTTAGACTGCCAGTGAGTGGGGAGACGACCGTGAGGGACAGACACTTAGACCGCCGGTGAGTGGGGAGACGACCGTGAGGGACAGACACTTAGACCGCCAGTGAGTGGGGAGACGATCAGTGAGGGACAGACACTTAGACCGCCAGTGAGTGGGGAGACGACCGTGAGGGACAGACACTTAGACTGCCAGTGAGTGGGGAGACGACCGTGAGGGACAGACACTTAGACCGCCAGTGAGTGGGGAGACGACCGTGAGGGACAGACACTTAGACCGCCAGTGAGTGAGGAGACGACCGTGAGGGACAGACACTTAGACCGCCAGTGAGTGGGGAGACGATCAGTGAGGGACAGACACTTAGACCGCCAGTGAGTGGGGAGACGATCAGTGAGGGACAGACACTTAGACCGCCAGTGAGTGGGGAGACGACCGTGAGGGACAGACACTTAGACCGCCAGTGAGTGGGGAGACGACCGTGAGGGACAGACACTTAGACCGCTGATGAGTCGGGAGACGACCGTGAGGGACAGACACTTAGACTGCTGATGAGTCGGGAGACGACCGTGAGGGACAGACACTTGGAGTGTGCTGGCGAAGTCTGCCTGGGAAGAAGAGATTCAGGGGAGAAGGAAGGGATAAGAGAGTGTGATGGCCAGCAACTCCAGGATGACCTGTGTGCACTCTCCATGCTAGGGTTACAGACGCACACACACCTCCAAGGCCTATGCTGTAGGAATGCTGCAGCCTGAGCCTGAGCCGCCTTCCCAAAGGTTCTTGCCCTTTCTTTCTTTATCTGTTACGTCTCTTTTGTGAAGCAGAAAACAAACACTTGTAATTTGTGGCAGTGAAAAGAATGAAAGTCTTGGCCCTCTGTGTAAATGGGCAGAGACCTCACTGTCTGAGTAACTCGCACACTTCTGAGACTGCACACATGATTTTAAGTTCAGCCCTCAGACGTCGAGAGTAATTATACAAGTGGGTAAATTGCTCATTTTCTGTCTAATCTAGGAAAGTTTCATGTCTTGAGGTAAGAGAAGCATTACCTCATGTCCTTTTAAAACATGAGTGTGTCAACTTCACACATATGAACTATGTGTTGTTATCATCTCACCCATTTCCCTCTTCTATCCTCCTGATGCTGAGCTCACCTTTCCCATCTAGTCTCTCCCACTTTGACTTTGTTTTCCTTCTAGGGCTGCTTAAATGAACATTGTCAGAGAGTTCTTTACTGAGCTCTTCCTGGCATCCACTAATCATGTGTCTTTCTAAGTATTTTCTTCTTCTAGGGCCTTTGTGCGTGCAAGGTAATTGTTATACCATTGAACTACATCCCCAAACCTTGTGTTTTGAGACCGAGTCTTCCTGTGAAGTTCAACCTGGCCTTGAAATCACTGGCCAGAGCAGGCTGGTCTCAGTCTTTGGGTCCTCCTTCCTCCGGCTGTGCCTCCTGAGCTTGAGAATGAACACTGTGTCCTACCACAGGCTTGGATTCTAAATATGTTCTCTGACCGTGTGGTGCTTTTGTGCTTCTCTGTAGTTGAAAGAACAGATTCTGCAGGCTGACCAGACCTATAGCTCTGCACTGGAGGGAATGAAGATGGAGATCTCCCAGCTAACTCGGGAGTTACACCAGCGAGACATCACTATTGCTTCCGCCAAGTGTTCCTCCTCAGACATGGAAAAGCAGCTGAAGGCAGAGATGCAAAAAGCGGAAGAGAAGGCAGTTGAGCACAAGGTCAGTCCACACAGAGCTCGCTGCCCGCTGCCTACTAGTTTTCAGAGGGTGAAGTGTTTCAAGGAATAGCTTCCATATTTATTTCAGTGAACTTTTAGTAGACACCTGTTCTGGGCTGGTCAGCAAGCAGGGTAGTGAGGGTTGTGGGGTGATCCGAGGGATACAGACAAGGAAAATGGCCACCCCAGCACTGTGTGGGCAAGATGCTGGGCACAGCCTGGGAGTTCCCAGTCTAGAGTAAGGATCTCTACTGCTGCACGTCGGGTGGAAGAGACTGTGTTGAGCAGTGTGCCAGGGCTGTAGATGGGCTCTAGGGATTCTTGGCCGGTGCGGTCAGGTCAGCTAGGATTTGTGTGTGATTACACTAGGACAGCAGGGTAGAAAGGGAAAGAACCGAGGAAGGTAAGTTTGGGCAGCCAAGCAGTGCTCTGGAATGAGACAGAAAACGGTACAAGTGTTGGAGAGGATGATGCGTGTCTGTGAGAGCTGCACGCAGTAGGAAAGCTAGCGGAGGGGACATTGGCATGGCAGACTGCCTTGATTTCAGAGAAAGCCTGGACTTTTATGTAGGAAAACTTCTTAGTTGGCTCCACAGAAAGCCTGGAATCTAAGGGCTAGCCATTTAGCTTTGGAAGTCTTTGCATTTGAAATCCCCTTCCCCAGACGTCATGACTGTAATGAAAAAGCAATAGAGTGTGCACAAGAGTGACTTGATCAGACTTAGGGTCTGTCTCAGTTTGGGTAAGAAAGACAGCAGGCTGCAGCTTTAAAAAGCAGAGCTGAGCAAGTTCTGCTGGCAGTGTCTGCTGCAGGAGAAGCCAGGAGCCTTCAGAGATGGTCAAGAGATAGTTCAGCAGGCCAGGACTGAAAATGAATGAGCATTTTAAGAAAGTGCAGTTCCATGTGGTGTTAGGAGTGGAAAGATGGGGGAGGGGGAGGGGGAGGGGCAGAGACAGATTCTGAGAACTCCCTGGCTCTGGTTTCTACATACATGCATGACAGGCACACGTGAGCCCTCACGTGCATGCCACACACACACTATATGTATACACTTTTAGAAGTATATTTATATGGATGGAGGATGCAGACTAGAATAATTAGACTAGTGAAAATTATCCGTGAAAAAGCTTTGTAAGATATGTTTGATTTATGTGGGTTTTTTCACCCCGATTTTCCTTTTTCAGGAGATTTTGAGTCAGCTAGAATCCCTCAAGTTAGAAAATCGCCGTCTTTCTGAAACAGTGATGAAGCTGGAGCTGGGCATGCATGAGGTACACACATAGACACTTAAGCTTTTGTATTTTTGAAGCCTTTGAAAGTATCTTTGTAAATATTGATGTTAGGTGGAGTTAAATTAGCCTTTGTAGGAATGGCCTCAAAAGAAATGCAAATATCCTATGGCCAGAGGAGTTTTGCTGCAGCAGAAGGATAGTTTTCCTGTTATGTGTGTGATAAAATGCATATATGGTCTGTGTTCTAAGCAAGTAGTGTCTGCAAAAGGTTCAGTACAGTGCTGACAGTACGTATGAAGTGGATGATGGGTGCTGGGTTTAGTACTGTGCTCACAGTGTCTTATTATAAAGTGTGTCACTTTTGAAGTAATTGAGTTTTCATTATATTTCTATGAGGCATAGTTCATTTAGTCAGATATTTTAGAATATGTAGTAAGTGCTAAATTGAACACAGGATGACTTCATCAAATTATTGACTCTAAAGTCATTCCAGTAATTTAGTAGAGACCATGAGAAATATGCTACTATAAATCAGAGAGAATAAGATTGACTTACAGGCAGTGTGATGTTCTTTAAACATTTTACTATAAAATTCTTATAATTTATAAAATGATACATCCATTCTGATTCATTTTTTTTTGGTGTAGGTCAAATGTCTGAAGATTGAATTCTTTTTTTCTGAACTTCCAGGGAGTGTTCTGCCTCCAAAACAATGCATAGTCACACAAGGCTCCCTATTTGTTCCCAAGTAGTTGCAATTCAGTCATGGAGGCTAGAAGAATACCTAATTTCAACTAGAAAGATGGGGACTGTTTTTGTAATCTTTCAGATGGGTAAGATTCTCTAAGCATCATGAAGCCATAAAGGATTTTACAATGTAAAAATGGGAAATCTCTGGCCAGCGAAAGACTGGATGAAAAATACTGAAGGCAGGCCTGGCTGCTCACGCTTACACCCAGCTGCCCAGGAGACTGAGGCAGGAGGGCCAGACCCTGTCTCAGAACAAAGGGCTGGCAGTTCAGAGGGAGAGCGGTTGCCTAGTGTGAGGCTCTGGATTTGATCCCTCGCACCACAAAAGAAATAGAAAACATCAGGCAGGGAGAAGGCATTTATAAGCAGACACAGGCTAACATAAGATCGACAAATGAGAATGTCCTGCAGGAGTAATAGGAAAGAGATGCAGGAGGAAATGGCAAGTACTGAGGAGATATTTCAGAGAAATTTAAATTCATAGGAGCGAGGATGTTCAAATTCCTTAATAGCCAAAACTTTAAAAAATAAAATTTCTCTTGCTAATGGGCTTAATAATGCTTTAAAAAGCTAATATATGGCCTCTGTTGGGAAGTGTTTAGAAAACACGCTCTGCTGTGCACGTTGAGATGGTCTTCAGGACAGCTGGGCATGGACATCAAGCTTGTAAATACAGCCCCAAGCACACCTGAGTATTTATATCTGTTACATTAATAGTCATGTTCTTCATTGTCCTCGGCCGCTTGCATTTCCAAAGAACTCATTTTGTAGGAGTAAATGTTTAGAAGTGGGCACAGCAGCATTGTGAAATAAACTGGTTGCTAAAATGATTGATATATGATTGTACTGTCAAATATGCTCTCACTTAATATAGCAGATGGAAATATTCAGTTTTGCCCTTGCTCTACATTCCTTTGATATTATAATGAAAGTTGTTGTTTTTAAAAAGTAGAACCACGTATGGATGGATAAAAAATAGAGGAGACAATAACCAAACATTTAAAAAATGTTTGCTTTTTGTGTGTGTGTGTGGTGGATACTTGTCTGCATGTGTATGGACACATGTGTATGTGTGCATGTGTGGTATCTAGAGGCAGGGTCTCTCACTGATCAGCTGACTTGGCTGATCTGGCTAGCCTCCTTGCTCCAAAGGTCCTGTCCCCTGCTGTCCACAATGACTGCTCGGCCAGCATTTACATGAATGGTAGATATGACCTCTCATCCTCTTGCAAGTACTGTACCTACCGACATCTTCTCAGTCCCACAGCTAAACATTTTATAAAGGAGGTGGAAGATGGGAGATGGGGGTGGGAAGCCAGTAGGCTAACCAGCGGGCTGCCTTAATGCCTGGATAGATGGACAGTAAATGGTGAGTGGGTAAATGGATGAGTGGGTTGGTGAGTGGGTAAATGGATGAGTGGGTAGGTAGCTGGGTGGGAGTATGGACAACAGATGACTTCATATACCCTGAGAAAGTGGAAATTCATGAACTAACCTGATTTGTGCTACAGAATCTTTCAAAAATGTGTGAATTGTCAGTGTTAAAGATTTAGGGACCCTTACATGATAGTTCCTTGTTCACATTCAAAACTGAGAGCTTTCAGGAAAGTCAGTCACAGCCAGACCACCCAGAGTTCTGTGCAGCTGAACTTCTCCTGAATCCTAGTTGGAACACTGACCCTTCCTTACCCCACTAAGTACATGCCTGATACCCAGTTATTATGCTGCCTTTATTATTCATATATCTGGAGTAGCTGCTAATAAACCAGTAAGTCTTGGGGATTTCGGAAAGATGCTTGGAAAGAGAAGTATTATCTGTTTTTTAGGTATGTGCAGTACTTTTCAACATTCCTAATGCTGTGACCCTTTAATACAGTTCCTCATGTTGTAGTGAACCCTAACCATAAATATTTTTGTTGCTATAGCATAACTATACCTTGCTACTGTTATGAATCATAATATAAATATTTTTGGAAATAGATTTACCAAAGGGCTTCATGGCCCACCAGTTGAGAAACACTAGTTTAGATTTTAGACATCAAAGTGATAAAATTCCTGTCAGTTTTAGCTTTCTATGGTTTCAGTGTTACACATAGTGTGGATCTCTACAAATTATCAAAACAAAGTTATTAAAAAGTGCTTTTGCATGCAACCACCTAGGAGGATGAAATTACTTTTCCAAATTAATCTAATTATGTTAATGAAAGCAGGAGCTCTGATGAATGTTGGCCACTTTAAAGGTGAATAGTAGTTGACAGTGTAGCCCTGTGTCCGGCAAATATGATACTCTGTGATACTGTCAGACATGGGCAGCTACTGAAAGATCTTGTAATTCCTAGTTTACAGGCGTGTTTACACATTTGTTACGTGACAGGTAAATTATGTTTATCAGATCACTATTGATCAGCTTGCTTTCACAGTTTTTCTTTACAGAAAATGAAATATCACGATAATTTTGTAGAATGCTAATTAAAATATATCACTAGAAAAAAAAAGTAGACCTGTATTTTCAAGAAATAAGATGTGTGATCCAGAACTAAGACCAGATTACAGGAGTAATTTCTGCCATATTCTTGAGTTCTGCTTTTATGTAAAACTAGGTGCCAAAAAGTGCTTAAGATGAGAGGGTATTTATTTAAAAGCTATTCCTTATGGCTAGAATTCTTAGAACCTTGTGTTTAAATTACTTTCTTGGAACCAGTTCTTTTGATTCCCTCCCGTGGGTGTGTGTGTGTGTGAGTAGGGAGGGTGGGAAGGGGCCCCCAGTCTTCTTTAAGAACAGTGGCTGGTATATACTTGATTTCCCCTGTCTCTGACTCTTGAAGCCTTCCTCTGTCCTGTCTCCTGTGGATATCCATTTATAGGAGGAAGCCATCCTGTCCCCAGGCATACTGATGCTTTCTCTGTGTTCATTTAACACAGCTAAAGATAAATCATCACTTTCTCTAAGTAAAGCCACAGACTAGTTAAAACTGAAAAACTGTTTTAGCCAGCACCATTGTAGATTGATCATAAGTACCCTTAAACACATGAGTGATTCTAGTATTCTTTTTTTAATTAGGCAAAAGAGATTTCACTAGCAGACCTTCAGGAAAATTATATTGAGGCACTAAATAAATTAGTATCTGAAAATCAACAACTACAGAAAGATCTGATGAACACCAAATCTCAGCTGGAACATGCTACTCACGTGTGTAAAAAAAAAGATGACAGGATCTTTAAGCCAGCATGCAGCAGAGCAGCCGAGTTCAAGAACACAGAGTTTAAGTAAAGTTCCTTAAAAGTCTGTTTGAAATGTGTGTGTGATTTCCTCTCCTTTGGAAAGTGCAGTCATCACAGGCTCTGGGTTTAGTTCCAACTGCAGTGTGCACAAGAGGTTCAGGTGCATCAGCCCTTGTTCTGTGCACTCTGGATGTAGGTGTAAACGCCATCTTGTTCCCCAGAACCTCTTCATGCTACCTCCCACCTCCTCTATCCCACCTGTTCCATAAGAAGTAAAAGTTGGCTTCTTATAGAAAGTGTCCATTATATTTTTGGTCAATTTCAGGTTGTTTCCATAAGAAAGAGTTATTCAGTGAGAAGCCTAATGGCTTCAGTTCATTCTATGTAGCTGTGTATTGTGCTATCAGAGTGATGGTGGCACCCCCACCCCACTGTCACCCACAGTGACATTATGTGCCTTCTCTAGTATTGGGGCTGCCATGCCTGCTCACTCTGAATCACTGTGGTGGCTTGTTTGGCCTCTGCTGTGGTAGAAGTATGATAGCTGAGCTTGAGTGAGTGGAGAACACTTTTCTCCAAGTGGCCTGCTCATCTCTAAGTGACAGCACCTTGCTGCTTTGCCTTATTTGAAGGTTCAGATGAGCATGCTTCTTTCAGTACTTATTGGAAAGAAAAGTTGCTACAATTTTTCATGTATTTTGTTTTCTAATCTGCTATCCAGGCCAACCCATGGCCAGCACAGACATGATGGAATAAAGACAGAGCAGTACAAAGCAGGTCAGCACTCGCCTCGAGAACAAACGTTGGATAGCAGAGACTCCATGGCCAGGGGCCCCAGCCCTGTGAGTCCTCACATCAGCTCTGACAGCTCCACCGTGTCTCTGCCTTCCAACTTTCTATGCCATGCTCACTCTTTGCCTTCAATGCTAGATATAAACGATGCCAACTTCTCTGACACCCTGTCTGACTGTATGAATGACCAAGAAGAGTTTGTATCTTCGGTATGGAAATGTTCTAATCTTAACATTTATTTTTAATTTTAAGGTGAAGAGGGTGTTTTGTTTTCTTACTGGGTCCCAATAAGTACCCTTTATTATTTTCACACATCTACACCATGCACTTTTACTTGTGAAGGCACATTCAGCCAACATAACTTCCAACTCAAGTCTGGTAATATGAGTATAGGTATTCAATAATGTTAGCTGCATCTTCCTGAATGCCTTTCCAGAGAGGGTTGACTGTGCTGCAGTGATTGCATCAAGGACTGTTTCTGGATGCCAGGAGAGTCCCAAAGCATGGATAGTGAGAAAGGAAGAAGGGCTGCTGGGAAGGGGCTGGTGGCAGGTGGCAGAGGGCAGCACAGCTGAGGTGCAGGGCGTGATTTGGGTACCTGTGATGGCCCTGGTGGTAGAGGCAACTTTTACCCTGTGCTGGTCCCTTGTGCCCACCACTAGGCTTCATGGTTCTTTGCCCTGTATAGGGAAGCACTTGTGTTGAACCATTCATTTCCTGTTGTCAGCTGTGGCTGCATCCTTATGAAAGTTCAGAACCTTGATTTTTTAAAAATATTCCAGAAATTCCATAGGAAGTTTTCCCTTTAGTTTTCAAAATAAGTATCTGTTTTACTTACCTGTAGTTAAAACAAAAAGAACAACAACAAAGTCCTCAACTTCTAGGAAAGTGACTTTTTTCTAAGATTGGCAGCACACCTTCTCTGACCTGTGATGACAGAAATTTTATAGATGTCACTTTTTCTGATTAGTGTGGGCATCCATGTGTCTTCCTTCAGAAGTACTCAGTATTTGGTGCTAGAACTCTACTGGCCAGCATAGTTGGTCCTGATTATTCTGCATTTGCTGTTTGTCTATGCTCCTACTGGTCCTGTGGTCCTACTGGTGCCCTCGTGTAGACACACACAAGCAGGAGAGCTGACTTCCCCATGCCTGATGGAGGTAGCACAGGGTGGCCTCCTCCCATGTTCCTGTCTCAGTGCACATAATGATGGCAAGCAGCACCCTGTAGTGTGGGAATCTTAATTCCAGCACCAGTTAGTGAGCTGTTAGCCTGGGCAAAGTCACTTCCCACTTCAGAAACTCATTTCTGTTTTGTCAGATGGAAAGAAGAGATTCCCAGGCTGTTTGTGTGTGTGTCTGTACTGTGTGTGTGTGTTTGTTTACCCTGGAGGCAATGATTTGTGCTGAGTCAGCATTCAGGGTAAATGTGGGCCAACTTCATGTGCTAGGTTTCCTGTATCACCTTCAGAAAGTCAACATTGAAGCCTCAGTACCAAGAGATACAGATCAAAGACTATGGAGTGGAATTTAAGAAGGGAAGAAAAATACTGATTGTTAACTGGCATCTAATTGGTTTTCTGTAGATTTCCAGTGCTTTAAAGTGAGTGAGAGTAATATTGGGGGTTTCGAAGTAGCAGACATTGGATGTGTTCTCTGAGTGGCAGGCAGGCATTCTGAGCTGAGATATCCCAGAATAGTGACAAGCTTTCCTATACCTGTTTCACACTTCACATGGACACTGCTTGGGTTGGAAAGAAAGAGACCTGTGGTACAGTGTTTTCAGAATTTACCTTTTTCTTTTTCTTTGTTTCTTGGCGTTAAGATGAAAATATCTCTTCAGAGGAAAGTTTCCCCTTTCAGCATTGCTAGGCAGAAAATATCACAGACAGTGTCAGAGCATTCATCTCTGTCTCCTAACATATGTCATGATTTGTCTCCCAGAGCTCGATGCCTGTCTCTCCTCTGGGATCCATAGCTACCAAGTTTCTGGAGGAGGAGGAGCTCCGGTCTCACCATATTCTAGAGCGCCTGGATGCACACATTGAGGAGCTGAGGAGAGAGAGCGAGAGGACAGTGAGGCAGTTCACAGCCCTCGTGTAGCCCTGTACAGCCACAAACAGAGGACTCGGCTATAAAGTTATAATAAAGATGATGTTTGCAAGAGCAATGGCAAAGAATCTGCACCTAGGTATTTTCAATGGCTTGTTTGAAGGACTTCTTCCAACAGTAATTTGTGAGAATAAACCACTTTGCAGACTTTTCTCACATGAATATTTATTACCACAAAGCAATACTTCTTCTTTCTGACTTCAGTGTGGATAGCTGTGTACTAATTAAAATAAAGATTTTACAATATAGTTTGAGAATAAAATAACTACAGAGCTTCCCACAAAGGAAGTATATAGTATAAAGCCTGGGCTCTAAAGTTGCTCAGCTGGCTTCTTACACTTTTACCATGTTAAGTACAAAGTCTGGCTAGAAGCATGCAAAGGGACCATGGTCCTTGACAATGAGGCTTTGCCCCACCTTGAAGTTAGAGAGAGGATGGCATAGGATTGGAGCTGGATTTAGTGTATAGGACTCATGGAGCATCCAGTGTGAATGCTTAGCATTTGCATGCTGAGAGAGAGAGGGTCAGATGGGAGACAGGATTTGAAGCCACATTGTTGACAACCAAGGAGGGTGTGGAGGGGTGTGGAGAGGGGAGAGTGGGTTTCTGGGCAGCGGAGTATCACAGAGCCAGACTAGTACAGGCAGTGGAGCATGCAGTTAGAGCAAGGAGATGGTACGTGCTGTACAGAAAGCCAGCTCCTTCCATTCCCCCATGGTGGGTCCTTCCATCAGCACACAAGCATCCTAATGTTTCTTCCTTAAATAGCTGTTGGCAGTGATGGCCTTGTCTCCTCAACTCTAAAGCTGTTCTCCTGCTGTGGAGGTGACTAACAACCATTCTCATCCCCCCCTTGTCCCCACTGGCTCCCCTCTGCATGGCCTCTCCACTTCATTCCCCATCACGGCTCCTCCTCTTCTAACTCTGTCAGAGGGCTCTAGATGGCTTTCTTAACTCAGCATGCTCTTCTCTAGAATGTTCCATTCTGTTCCCAGCACTTATGACCATGTGTACTCTACATTCAGAGAATGAGAGCTGCCTGAGTTTGTGAGATGTCTTTACTTGATCTGAGGAGGGTCCAACACTTCACATGTTGAGCCTCTGCTCCTGACTTGCCCTCTGGCTAAGATTCCACCTCAGGACAGAGCCTGTCTGCTGTTTCCTTCATGTTACCTTGACTCCTTGCCATCTCCTCTGCCCAGTTTCTCGGGAGCCCTGCTGCTTCTCGCCTCTCAGATCCAGCCACTGCTCTCTTCCACACCAGTTCCTAGCATCTGGGCATGGCCTCCCTCCTGGTACCACTCCAACACCTGACACATAATTCACCTTCACAGAGTGTCCAGAGCTGTGCTTGCAGAACACAAATGAAATGTCACTGCTTCCTGCTTGGCATCTAAGGAGCCTTCTTACTGCACTCAGAGTAATCCAAAGGACATATATGTGCACGTAAGATTGAGATGTGATTATACTACATGTACATATTACATGAAAATACACAGTAGTGGGGAGATTCCACAGCTGTTTTTGCACATGTGAAATCACAGATGGAAGCAACAGTTTTCAGAGTCAGTGGTTGTAAGCCTTACTTGACTCGGTTACCCCACCTGGTGGGTTGACATCTCAATTTTCAGTTGGTATCTAATGTATTTGTATCATGGCTCAGAATACCTCATGACAACAATCCTCTTGGGCAAAGAGAGCACCTCGTCCAGGTGACGGCTGAAGAGTAGGAGGCCTAGAAACTCGTAGGTAGCAGATGAAGAAAGAGTTGTATGCACATGTGCTTCTCTGCCAGTAAACTTGTTCTGTGTTAAGATTCTTAAGATATCTGTGAACCAAAAAGAGATTTAAGAGGCACAGCTCCTAGGACTTAAGTGTCCCTGGGATAATACTACTTGGTTTCCTAGTAAGAGACCTAACGTTAGAGTCAAATCCTCCTTGTTTGGTTAAGTTTTAAAGTATAATAAAGAATGAAAACTATTCAATAATAAAAGGACACTCAAATTATTAAATATGAGCAATGGAACTAGGCACAGTAGTGCATCCACATAATCTCGGGACTCAGCGGAGACAAGATGTCTACAATTGAAGAGGCTCAGAACAACTATACACATACAAAAAAAATTAACTCAGGAAAGGGTCTTTTTCTAAAGAAAATGTATTACCGATATGTGATAAAACACATAAAAGATACTCAACGCCACTGGTTACCAGGAAATCGCACACGGAGATGCCACTGTATGACCACTGTAAAAGAAGGGTACCGATAGTGATGATGATGTTGTAAGGGAAGTGGGGTACTTATGTTGCTGATGGGAGTGAAGGCCAGTGCAGAGACTGGGAAATAGATGATGATAGTTCTTTAGGAAGTAGGTGTTGAATTGCCTGTCACGAAGCAGTATCAGTCCAGGCATGCTCAAGAGACTGAACACGTGTCATGCAAAAAGCTGGCCACACATGTTCACAGTGGCATTTTTCACAACAGCTCCATAGTGGAAGCAATCTAGATGTCTATTGAAGAGAGTATCCGCAGCATGCACTGGAGTGTTACTGGCTGTGAAAAGAAAGGAAGTGTAGTAAGCTTTCTCATTGGACTTTCTTGGACCACCACCTCGCACATAATGACATGGAGACTTATTAATTATGAAAGCCTGGCCTTAGCTTTGGCTTGTTCTCAAATTAGCTCTTATACTTAAATTAACCTGCTTTTAGTAATCTGCATTCTTCCCCCCTCCCCAAGTCTGCTTTTTACTGTGCGTGGGCCACACACCCAGTGAGTGACATCTTGTGCAGGCTGCAGGTAACCAAAGAGAGTCTGGATCCCTTGAGCATCTCGTTTGACATAATAGCAGAGTTTGACTGTCTATTGTGGATAAGGAGTACATAGCATGATTGGAAAAGCTGGTGCTTGCTCTGGGTCCCCAAGAGAACAGGCAGGGGAGACAAGTGAATGGTTGGCATGGTGAGACAAGGCAAAGCTTCTGTGGGTGTAGGAAGTGGTCCCAAATCTGCCTTTATAAACAAGTTTCTGAATCTTTATGCCACCTCTGCAAACAAGGCTAAGAGAATTGTTGGGCATACATCAGATAATTCTTCCCATTTGCTGCTTGTGTCCTTAGCTACCCCAAGCCAGGGTGTCTGTTCCCTCTGAAGAAACAAGTTCTGAAAATTAGTGTCTGTCATCAATGTTTATGATCAGCTTACAAGATAACGGGTTTCATCATGGAATCTCTTTTTAAACATTAGGTCTAAAAAATAATTGATTAGATTAACAATCTATGTATAATATTATTAAAAGTTCAGGAATCAGCTCGGTAAAGAAAAGAATCTCAATGATTGCATTTTTCTGTACAGTCTATACTGTTAAAATTTCTAAATGAATATTGCAAAGAAAATTAACATTTTTTTGTCTGATAAATGTGGGCTATGAAGAATTTAAAGATGCTGTCTCTAAAAATATCTAGACAAGGATTGTATATTGTCTGAAACATAAATCCTAATATAAAAAGTTAAGGTAATTCCAGAAAGGGCAGGGGTTTTATTAAAAAAACTTTCAGAGATTCCATTGGAAGTTTTGTATAAACTACGCACCTTTCCTCTGTGTGGATCTTTCATTGTAATTGCACATCTCAGAGAAAATGTAATGAAATTCATCTCATATTGTCTTAGTCCATTTTCTGACAATGTGTCGGTCTCTTGGAGCAAGGTGCCTTAGTTGCTTTTTTAATTGCTGTAATAACATACTATGGCCAAAAGCAGCCTAAGAGTTTATTGTGTCTTACGGTTCCAGAAGGACAGAAGGACAGAGTTCCTCACAGCAGGGAAGGTATGCCATTACGGCAGGCAGGAGCAGGAAGCAGCTGGCTGTTTCTGCCCACACACAAGAAGCATCGAAACATCAGGAAGTATGGTAAGGCTGTAAAGCCTCAAAGCCCCCATGACGTACAGGTCTTCACCTCCTGTCTGAGGGTTTCTTATGCTGTGATAAAACACTAGGATTAAGAGCAAAGAAAGTTTATTTGGAGCTCATGGCTCAAGAGGATTAGAGGGTTAGTGTCCATGCTCATTATGGTGGCAAGCATGACGGTAGCAGGCAGACATATCGCTGGGCAGTGGCTTAGACTTCCTGCATCTCAGTTCTACAAGCATAAGGCAGCGGGGGGGGGGGGGGGGGTCCCTTGAAACTCCAAAGTCTAGCCCCAGTGCCACCTAACAAGGCCACACCTCCTAATCCTTCCCAAACACTTCTATCAACTGGGGACCGAGTATTTAAAGACATCAACCTGTGGGGGCCATTCTCATGCAAACCACCACAGGGTTTATTTCATGTTACCATTCTCAGGCCACATTCCTGTCACAGAGAAGTCAGAAGTCAGGACAGCAACTCAAGACAAGAACCTGGAGGCAGGAACTGCAAAGGCCACAGAGAAGCCTGTTTACTGGCTCACTCCCGGCAATTGGCTCTGATTTTTTACACAGCCCAGGACCACTCCCATAGGGGCATTTTTCTGCTGTGGCACATCATTAATCAAGAAGTTGCCCTACAGGCAATCTGATGAAGGCATTTTTCTCAATTGAGGTTCCTTTTCCCAAATAACTCTAGCTTGTGTGAAGTTGGCAAAACAAACTAGTGTACCTCCCAAAGGTTTTATAATCTCCCCAAACAGTACCACCAACTACATGAGCCTATGAGGGGCATCTCATGCTCAAACTACCACCCAAAATAATGTATAAAGGAACAGGCTTCATTTAGCTTGTGTTTCTGAAAGTTGAATATCCAAGATTGGATAGGCACAACCCGTAAGAACCTCCCGTTTCTGTCAGGGTACAGCAGGGAAATGGAAGAACTGAATGTGTGTGAAGGAGATAGACTTGAGGAGGGGTATCAGCCTTGCTTTAGAATTACCTCACTCAGCTAAGGCAGACTCCTCGGAGTTTAGAGCTTGCTCAGTCTCTCCATAATTTAGAATTAGTACAATCCGAGAGTGGCACTGTATTCCGTGATCTAATCACTTGTTAAAGGTTCTGTCTTTCAACACCACTAATGGCAAAATCAACATAGCTTTGTGTGTGGACATTATGGTGTTTGCATGCATATGCATTTGTGTATGTACATGTATGTTAGTATGTGTGTACATGGTAGGTGTATGGAGGCTAGAGTTTGACACAGAGGTATCTTCCTTTATCATTTCCCACCTTATTGTTTAAGTTTTCTCACTGAACCAAGAACCTACCATTTGGCTAGACTGACTGGCCAATGAGCACCAAGTGTCTTCCTGTCTACTACCCAGTGTTTAGGATACAGATAGGGGATCTGAACTCAGGTTCTCATGCTAGAGTGAGGATCACTTTGTACTTGAGCTATGCCTGTGACCCTCACTTGATTTTGAAGGGGATAAACCATGTTTACACTGTAGCACAAATGGATTTTGTGTTAGGTACTGCTCATTGCTGTTATAAAATACCATGATCAGAAGTGACTTTTGGATAAGTTATCTAACCTTCAGTTTTAGAAGGAGAGCCCATAATGGTGGAGGCAGAGCAGCAGGTGGGTCATATCTCCAGCCACATGTAGGAAGACGACAGAATGAGCTGAAAGTAGAGCGGGCCTCTAAACCCTTAAAACCTGCTCCCAGTGACATATTTTCTCTAGTAAATCTGTCCTGAAGGTTCCAGAACATCCTAAACAGTGCCACTATCTGATATTGATTCTCGGTTGCTGTAATGAAACATTAACTGAAAACAACTTGTAGAAAAGCATTTATTTCTGGTTATAGGTTAGAGTCCATCTTCGAGAAAAACCAAGGCAGGAACTCAGGTTAGGAACCTGGAAGACGGAAATGAGGAGGCCATGGAAGAGTGCTGTTTACTGATTCACTCATGCCAGCTCTGTAGACCAGGCTGGCCTTGAAATCACAGGGATTCATCTGCCTCTGCCTCCTGAGTGCTGGGATGAAAAGTGTATGCCATCATCACTCAGCTCAACTACCTTTTTTGTACCTTGGACCATCTGCCTAAGGGTGTTACTGCCCACAGTGGGCTGGATTCTCTCCCATCAATCATTAGTTAAGAAAATGCCCTACAGGAATGCCCACAGGGCACAGGTGATTTCTTAGTTGAGGGGTTCTCTTCTTAGAGTTTTTGTCAAGTGGATAAAACTAAGCAGCAGAGCGACCAGCTGGGGACTAAGGATTCAAATATTCAAGCCTGTGGGAACATTTCTCATTCAAAGAGCCACACAGAGGTTGTCAGTTCACCTCTGAGGGCTGCTCAAAGATTATTATTTAGCCTTTTTACAGAAATGTGCATCCATTAGAAGATGGGACTGGTGGCAAGACCACGGGTTCTGCTTTGTTTGGCCAGCCCTCGTCTTCCTTTCTGCTTCAGCTAAAATGTTTCTGTGGTTGAATCCATTTTGATTAATGATTATCCAGATGACAGCCCATCCATTTATTAACAGTTCCTCCAAACATTAATGAAACAGATCCCTCATACTGGAAGATGAGCGCCTCTGAAGATGCCAACACAGGATACATGGATGCCAGTTCCTCTGCTGCTCCTAGAACCCCTGACAGGTGTGCAATGGCTAGACTAATCACACACCTGCGCCCTTGGCAGTTTATGTCACCAGTGCCTGAGGACAGCCCCCAGGCCCAGGGCTCAGGCCCAGTGAGATGAATTTGAGAGCCGAGAGAAGGCGTCAAAGCCATCTCACCACTTAGCAGCTGTATGCCCTCAGGCACAATCTTCATATTCAGAATGCATACTGTGATCCTAACTCATCAAGCTTGTCACAGGCCATGTGAGATGCTTAATAGGGACAGGAACTAGAGAGCCGAGGATGAGAACCTGCAGGGGACATCAATTGAAGAAGAGACAGCAGCTATAGAAATCATCAGTTAAGACAGCTGACCAGCTGCATGGTTTGGGAGACCTTCAGAGGGACAGGTATGGGGTGCCCCACAGAGCCAGGTCAGCCAAATGGTGACAGCATAATTGGGTTCCCCACAGAGATGTTCACAAGCTTCTCAGGAAGAGATGTCCAGTCAGATTTTAAGCCACATTCCTCATTTTTAAATGTTGATACTAGTTAACACTAAGAACTAGGGTCTTCACTTTCTGCCTGTATAATCCTAATATAGCAATAAGGGTGGTTGGAACCATAAGCCTGCACCACAGGCAAGGACCCCAGAAAAGGGAGAATAGAGACATCAGGAGGGGTCATTTCTTTTGCTCACAGTGCTTTGGGGAGGGGCGGGGTGGAGGACAACACTAAAGTCAAGGGAGAGTGGGGCTTATTTCACAATACAGTGACCTCCTTAAGAGCTAGAGCAAACAGCCATGGTGGCACATACTTGAAATCCCATGATTTGGGAGGTTTAGACAGGAGCTGAAGGCCAATCTGAGCGACATAGAAGGCCCCATCTCAAAAGCAAAACAGACCAAAAAAGCTAGGGGTTACCAGATGGCTCAGCTGGTAACGTGCTTACTGTGCAAGCATGAGACCCAGAGTTCCGGTCCCCAGCACCCACATAAAAGCCAGACATTTACCATGCTGCATGCCTGTAATCCTAGCATGGGGGAGGGGTGCAGGAGGATTCCTGGAGCTTGGTGGCCAGCTATCTCATTTAGCTCCAGGTACAGTGAGACTGTCTCAAAATAAAGTGGAGCAAGATCAGAGGACACTAAACAGTGACTTCCGGCCTCTACACACATGTACACATACATGCAAACCCATACACACACACTCCCACCCCTGAAAACTGCAGTTATAAAACTTCTAGAAAAAAAAAAAGAAAAGAGGAAAACGGTTCTTTTGAGTTAGGCAAAGATTCTTTAAGATAGAGTCACAGATGCATCTTCTCCCCCGGACTTAAGAAATGTTTCATCATATACATTCAAAACACAAAATAAAAGATTAGCATAAACTTGTTTGTGGCCTTTCTATGTCTTCTTCTCTCTTCAGGAGCACCTGTTGTGATGATGAAGGTACTCACAGGTCACAGTCACAAGCTGTGTAACTCTGTGTGTCATCAGAGGTAACAACAAACACACCGCACATGAAACCTGTAGTCATCCAATGAGCAGCTGCCAAGGTCACTCCTGGATCCTGGGGTTGGGTTGAATTCAAACAGATTTGTCTCTGTACTTTCCCTAGAGTAACATGCTGAATTGCTAGGTTTATGTTGGGCCTTTTCAAATACCAAGCTGTTTTCAAAAATGGCTAAGCCATTTTACTTACCTGTGGCATACCCTCGCCCGCAAGGACGACGCGACACCAGGCTCTTCTTTCAGTGGTTTATTCAGGACCTTGAAACTTCTTCTGCTGCTTCTCTGCCTCTGCTACTGCCTCTGCTACTGCCTCTCCTACTGCTTCTCCTGCTACTGCCTCTCCTACTGCTTCTCCTGCTACTGCCTCTCCTACTGCCTCTCCTACTGCCTCTCCTACTGCCTCTCCTACTGCCTCTCCTACTGCCTCTCCTACTGCCTCTCCTACTGCCTCTCCTACTGCCTCTCCTACTGCCTCTCCTACTGCCTCTCCTACTGCCTCTCCTACTGCCTCTCCTACTGCCTCTCCTTCTGCCTCTCCTACTGGGGAAAACCCGCTCCCAGCTATATACCCTCTGGACTGCTAGTCACGGGGCGCCACGTGGGCCATGCCAATAGATCCAGGTGCACGGAAGCAAGCCACACCTGGAAGCAAGCCACAAGCTTAGCCTTAGCCAAATGAGGAGTTGTTTATCTCAGAGAGCTCTCACCTTTGGGAAGGTAGAAGGTGGAAGCCAGTGTCCCGCGCCTTCTTTGCCCGCAAACAAGACGCAGTACAACAGGATCCTTCTGCAGCAGGTTTATTGAAGCTTCACACACTGGGGCAAAGAACGGAAGACCCCGAGCCTCCCAGGCAGGCCGCTTTTATAGGCAACATTGTTTATCTCTGACGTGGGCCTTTCTCATTGGTCAGCACACCCTCACCCGATATGATGTATCTGTCTGGGGGCCAGGCTTCTTGCTGGAAAATTACAAGGTGTCATGCGCAGTGACTTGTTTACTAAGGAGCTTCCTTAAACCGCTTAGTCATAGGCCCGATACAAGCGCCATCTTTAGGGTGCGGCTGGCTCCCTACAAGCCAGTACCATCTTTAAGGTGCGGCCACGCGGCTCTCTACACTTACCTACCACTAACATTTGGGGGGGTTCCAGTTTAACCACATCCTAACCAAACCCTGACAATCATCAGTCTTTCTGATTACAGTTATTGTAGTGTGTGTATGTTTAGCATGGTAACTCATTGCCATCCTTTGGATCAGAAATGTTTACAAGGGTCCAGGTGTTAAAAGCTTGTTTCCCAGCTTGTACTGCTACCAGGGGATGGTGGAACCTTCACGAGGTGCAGGGAGTTGACTCATGACAATGAGCTCATGAAGAGTATATTAAGACTGTATCTCCTTCTTTCTTTGCTTCTGAAGCTATCATGAAGTGAGAAGTTTTCATCAATGACCTGCTCCCCACCAGATCTGCCTCATCAGAGTCTCAATGCTACGGAGTTGATCTACCACCTGTTGAAACTTCTGACACCATGAGCACAAAGGAAGTCTCTTCTTTGTCCTCTTAGGCACTTTTTATAATAGTGGAAAGCTAACACACATGATTGCAGTAGTAAGTTTCTGCTCCGTCTGGCCTGTGGTCCAGACCCGCAGACCTGCAGACCGGCAATCCAACAGAAACACACAGATACTTACATTAATTTTACACTGATTGACCTATGGTTCAGGCATATAACCTGCCAACTCTTTACTCTTAAACTAACCCATAACTCTTATCTTGTCTAGCCACGTGGCTTGGCACCTTTTCTCAGAGAAGCATTTCAATTTCTTTCCTCTACTCTTTCTGTTCCCAGAGTTTTCTTAGTCTGGTAGCCCACCCACACTTGGTTAATCAGCATTTTTATTAAACCAGTAGGCAGAACAATTATTTACAATGTAACAGGACATAGTCCTACTACACGTTATGATATTAATTTGTATTTTGATAATGACTAAAGATGTTGAGAAGAGTTTTACAGGCTTATTAGCTATTTTCATGCTCTATTTTCTTTAACTCAATGTATATTTAAAATCTGTGTGCATTTTAAAAAATTGGGCTCCTTGTTTTCCTATTAAGAAGGTATAAGGGCTCTCTATGTATTCAACACAGCAATTCCACTTTTAGGGACCTGCAAATTAACATGGAAACATGTATCTCTATATGAATATTAGTGTAAACACTTTGAATGTCTATAACTGTATTCATAATAGCCCAAAACCAGAGACAATCTAAGCATCCATCAACTGGTGAATTAATGCATATTATATTCACCGAGGGCAGTAATATAGGGCTGTGCAGAGTAGCAAATTGTTGGTTCATTTTTACAGCATAGATAAATCTAAGAAAATCCATACTCAATAAGCAACAGAAGCTGAAAGTCACAGATAACATGAGTCTATGTATAAAATATCAAGAGAGTAATCTTTAAATTAGTAGTTGCCTGGAATAAGAGATGGGTCTGGAGAAGTTTTACAGGATAAGTATCATGTGCTAAAACTGGATCATAGAGACTATACAACCCCAAGAACTTATAAAAATGGCAAAGCTTAAGCATATATAAAGTAAATGTTATGACATATAATTTATATCTCACAAAACCTTTTTAAAACACACAGAAAATACCAACCATAATGCAGTACTTTCAGAAAACAAGAAAGAATCCTTCTTAATTTTTTAACACTAATGTAGACCAACAAAGACATTACAAAAAATTTACTGACAAGTATCCCCCAAGAATTTCCAGTTCCAGGGTATCCTACATCCTCACACAGATACACATGCAGGCAAAACACCAATACGCATAGACATATAAACAAACAAACAAACAAATAAATAAATAATGTAAATGCAAAAGCCATTAATGAAATATTAGAAACAAGTCTATCAAAATAAATTTGTCTACCTGTCTAGTTTCAATGATGTCAATGCTGCCAACCCTTTGACTGAGATCCAAAAAAGGATACTTCTGCCATCCTGGACATGAAATGCCACAGCCCAGCTGTTGGCCACGATTTTATAAGTTTGGCAAATAGCAGTGGATCTCTAAGGCTGCTCTCCTTGGGAGAATTCAAGCAGAAGTGACAGCCTTCTGAGAGGCTGGACACCACGATGTTTGGTATATCTGTTTCCACTAGTGAAAGGGAGCTGGCCCTGGGCTCAGAGACTGGGCAAAGCCCCTCCATGATTCTGCCTGGCATATCAGAATATGTAAGATACATAAACTGTAGTTCTTTGAGGGAGGTTAGAGACAAACACCTGTAATTCTCCCAACGGATGCAGAAAAGTCTGACAAAATTTAATGTCTTTTTGTGATAAAAGTACTACGCAAATAGGTAGATCATGATTAAACATACTAAAATTTTCATTCTACAAAACCATAATCAACATCTGACTGACCAGGAAAAATACAAATCAATTTTCTTTTAACTGTGGAAAAGAATAAGGATTTCCACTCTTACCAGACTTATTCAGTGCAGCACTTGAATTTTTAGCTGGAACAATCGAACAAGTAAAAAAAAAAGAGAGAGAGAGAAAGAGAGAGAGATAAATAGAACTTATTCACTGTAGATGATGCAATTATCTGCTTAGAGGACCCTAAGGCCTCACTAGACATCTCTTAGATCTGTCAAAGTCAGAAAGCATTAGGGTACACAACAAGACAACAAATCAATAGTTTGGGACATGGAATAGTCAATGAAGTTCTTGCTGCACAAGCATGAATGATTCCTACTCCCACACACATAAGAAGTAGGGTGTGGTGGGTATGTGTTTGTAATCTAGCATTGGAGAAATGGAGACATGTTGTATTAGGTTTCTGGCCTGGACTTTCTGGTATAGCCTCCTGGCCCACACTTTCAGACCCACAGTCTTATAGTCCCACTGAAACACACAGACACTTGTATTACTTGTACACTGATTGACCTGGGGCCCAGGCATATAACTTGCTAGCTCTTGCGCTTAAACTAACCCATGACTTATCTTGTTTAGCCAGGAGGCTCATTACCTTTTCTCAGAGCAGCATTTCAACTTCTTTCCTCTGCATCTACTGGCATCTCATCATGGTGTCTCCATGACTTCTCTGTGGCATTTCTGCTCTGCTCTTCCTGTTCCCAGAGTTTTCTTAGTCTGGTAGCCCCGCCCACACTTCCTGTCTGCCTTCTGGCCAATCAACATTTTATTAAACCAGTAGGAGGAACAAATATTTACAAAGTACAAGAGTATAATCCCACAACATCAATCAATCAAATCAACCAACCAAACAATCAAACAACCAATCATCAATAAATAGCTGTTCTAGAAATCAATAATGAATTGTTGGAGAAATAAAGAAATCAAGAAGACAGTCCTATTAGGAATAGCCTAAAACAAACATGAATGGGCTAGAAATAAGCCTAAGCAGGTGGAAGTGAACAACCTCTAAGATAAAACTTTAAAAAATACTGAGAGAAACTGAAAAGGCTGCTAGAAGATGGAGCAAACACTCATGCAAATGGGCCTAGGGTGCCCATATTCCTAAAAGGAGTTTCCAGATTCAATATAACTCCTATTCAAAGCATCAACACCATTCTTCACTTCACAGGATATAAAGTATACCTTTGAGTACTGGGGAGGCACAGAAGATCACAAACTGCCAAGTCAGTTCTGAGAGAAAAGAGTAATGCTGGGGTGTCACAGTGCTGTAGACTCCTCAGTGTAGAGTCACAACAACCAAACGGTGGGACCAGTGCAGAAAACAGCACCCAGACCACTAAAATAGAGCATAGAATCCTAAAATAAACCCACATAGCTTCAGCCACCTGATCCATGACAAAGGTACAGAAAACCCATGTCTTGGAGGAAGACAACTGTTCAACAAAGGGTGTTATAAAACTGAGTATCTGTTGTAGAATATTATTTTAAGGTGTGTTACTTTTGTTTACGTTGCATTTGTTTAACTCTGTAAAGCTGTGTTACTGTGCCTGTCTAAAATACCTGACTGGTCTAGTAAAGAACTAAGTGGCCAATAGCAAGGAAGGAGCGAAAGATAGGAGAGACTGGCAGGCAGAGAGAATAAATAGAAGGAGAAATCTGGGAGATGAAAGAAGTAACTTGAGAAAGAAGAGAACATCAGGGGCTGGCCACCCAACCACCCAGCCACACAGCCACCCAGCCACCCAACCACCCAGCCACACAGCCACACAGCCACCCAGCCACCCAGCCACCCAGCCACCCAGCCACCCAGCCACACAGCCACACAGCCACACAGCCACCCAACCACCCAGCCACACAGCCACCCAGCCACACAGCCACACAGCCACCCAGCCACACAGCCACCCAGCCACACAGCCACACAGCCACACAGCCACACAGCCTCCCAGCCACACAGCCACACAGCCACACAACCACACAGCCACACAGCCTCCCAGCCACACAGCCACCCAGCCACACAGCCTCCCAACCACCCAGCCACACATCCACCTAGCCACACAACCACCCAGCCACCCAGCCACACAGCCATCCAGCCACACAGCCACCCAGCCACACAGCCACCCAGCCACACAGCCACACAGCCTCCCAGCCACACAGCCACCCAGCCACATAGCCACCCAGCCACACAGCCTCCCAGCCACACAGCCACCCAGCCACCCAGCCACACAGCCTCCCAGCCACACAGCCACCCAGCCACCCAGCCACACATCCACACAGCCACCCAGCCACACAGCCTCCCAGCCACCCAACCACCCAGCCACCCAGCCACACAGCCTCCCAGCCACACAGCCACACAGCCTCCCAGCCACCCAACCACCCAGCCACCCAGCCACACAGCCTCCCAGCCACACAACTACACAGCCACACAACCACACAGCCACACAGCCAGCCACAGAGTAAGAGTGAAAGTAAGATATATTGTTGTAGTGGAGTTTCTTGGTCCCGGGCGGCCAGAGGACTGGATCCAGAGACCTGGAATCCCTAACCCCTTAGCTGCCTGCTGCTGATCAGGCCCCAGAAATGACTCAGACACTTATATTAACTTCATGCTGTTTGGCCTATGGCTCAGGCACATTGTTAGCTTGCTCTTACATCTTAAATCAACCCATTTTCATTAATCTGTCTACCACATGGCCCGTGGCTCACCTGTGTTCCTTACATGTTGCTCCTTTGGGCTTCTGGCTCGGTCTGTCTGACTCTGCCCTGCTCCTCCTACCTATTCTGCTTCCTTCTCCTCCTTTTTCTATGGTGCCTGTCATGGGCCAAAACAGATCCTTTATTTAAAGATTGGTATTCACAGCATACAGAAAAGCATTTCCACATCAATATATAGAAGAAAGAAAAAGGAAAGCCCAGAGACAAAAAGTAGACATAATAATTTAAAATTAAGGAAAGCTGGCTAGAAGCAAGCCAAGCGAAGGCCAATCATTTATAAGTACGAACAAGCCTTCTTGTGTGATTTATTTGGGAGCTGGGTGGCAGTCTCCCCCAAAGAGTGAAACAAACAACAATATTTTGGCTTTCCAAAGTGGGCCATGCTCCCATGTAGGGCCTGAGAAAGCTTAAAAAAAAAAAAAAAAAAAAAAAGAGAGAGAGAGAGAGAAAAAGAGGACATGGCTCCTTTAAGAAGCAGCAGAACACTTAAACAGCTTCTTTCACATTCAATAGAAACAAACAAAACCTAAGTAAAAAATGCCTGCCACAGTGCAAGCATCGATATTCTAGAGCTCTAGAAAGGCTGGATTCAGTTCTTGGTCACCTACCTCAGACCAGGGTTTTAGGCTTTCAAGACCCAAGAAGGGGGCAGAGCCAGCCATGTGTTGAGGATCCATGTGAGCTTAGCAGTTTAAAGATTTGCTCACATAGTCAAAAAAAAAAATCATAGAGATTTGAAGTAAAAGAGTTCAGAATGGAAAAACCTCTAAACAGGTTCCAGTGTGTTTACAGTGTGCATAGGTTTAAGAAAGAGATGGATACTCATAGAAAAATTAGTTAAAAAATAAAGTCTTTAAGGAAAGAAATAATATAAAAAAATCCATGTAGAAATGGGAAATACACATGGAGTTTGTATCTTTTATGTTACTGTGATAATTTTGAATTTTTTTGGTTGTTGAAAAGCAAAGGGCAGCTGCAAAGAGTCCTGGAATTAAAAGAGGGACTGTTGAGATAAATAAGCATATATAATTTAGGAATGCCTTAACTTTTAAAAAGTTAAAATGTATTTGTTAAATGGAAATAAAAAATGCTTTGGAGAGGATTTTTTGCTTTTGTTCTGACAAGATTCTTTTAGGAATAATATGGATCAGGTATGATCAATGGAGACCTCCTGAATCTTGACAGGTGATGATATCTATCAACAAAGGTTACTGCTGGTCTTCCCAGGACTTGGTAATTATCTCAAAATTTTCTCTCTGGGTCCCTAAGACAGCAGGAAGCAATCTGGAGACTATTATACCCATATTCTTAAGAGATGGGGGTGGGTGGTCTTTGGTTATTTGATATGTTATGGATGTTTGTTATAATTTAGGAGAATAAGGAATATAGGATAAAAATGCAACTATTAATTTCAGATATTTTTCATTGCCATGGATTTTGGTATCTTAACACAAATTAACGTTAATTTTGTTATATTAATATATGTTTCTGCTCTTGTCTAAAAGGTTTTTGTATATTGATACAACTTTAAGATTGTTTTTGTTACCACATATTGTGTGTATGTGTGTGTGTATACATATAATTTGTAGATGTTAGGTATATTTCCAAGGTTAAATAGATTTTAGGTAGATGGTCTTCAAGTACTTCAAAGCCCCATAAATATGTCATTTAAAATGTTTTGTTAATTTAAAGTTTTTTTTTTTCATGACAACAAGACATATTTGCTCCTGTCAATACCAACTTATTTCGGAGAAGATGATGGGCACTTAGGAAACTCCTTATAGAGTTTGCTTTCATTGTGGCAAGGTTAGCCACTGGGCAAAGAACTGTTCTTGTCTTTGACTGCTGACAATGTGCTGTGTAGACTGGACATTCAAGACACACAGGAAAAAGACTGTTGAACAAACTTTGCCAAAATACGACAGGACAGTCCTTCAAAACTCCTGATTCACAGAACGGTCTATCAGATATTCTATAAGACACAGAGGAAAGTGACTGACAAATTTTGCCAGTACAAGGTAGGACAATTCTTCAAATTTCTTACTTCACCAAAAAGTTAGCCAGATACCCTAGGCCTATTGACTGAAGATGGATGCCCCAACATTTCAGAGGATCTCTGAGTGACTGTGCAGGCAGCCAAATGCCTCTGTTATTAGATAATATTACACCCTCCTACGTCTTTGATGGAGCTGAAGTTATAGTTTTCTTTAGTTAGGATATAAAGTGAGTTAGGTGTAAAACTTTGAATTCACTTAGGATAGATAACACATTGTTTTCTTTGAATATGCTAACTACAAATGGAAAGAATATTGTGAATGTAATCCTTACTTAATAATTGTTATTGTATACAGTCTTACTATTTTTAAGTTAAAACCTTTTCTTTTTATTTAGACAAAGGGGGAAATGTCAGAGAATATCGTTTTAAGGTTATTACTTTTGCTTATGTTGCATTTGTTTAACTCTGAGAAGCGGTGTTTCTGTGCCTGTCTAAAACAGGTCTAATAAAAAACTGAATGGCCAATAGCAAGGCAGGAGAGAAAGACAAGAAGGGCTGACAGGCAGAATAAACAGAAGGGAAAATTTGGGAGGAGAAAAAAAGAAATGGCCTGAGAAAGAAGAGGACATCAGGGCCAGGCACCCAGCCACACAGCCACACAGTCACCCAGTCACCCAGTCACATAGCCACCAAGCCACCTAGCCACCAAGGCACCCAGCCACACAGCCACACAGCCACTCAGCTACCCAGCCACACAGCCACACAACCACACAGTCACCCAGCCACACAGCCACACAGCCACACAGTCACCCAGCCACATAGCCACACAGCCACTCAGCTACCCAGCCACACAGCCACACAACCACACAGTCACCCAGCCATATAGCCACCAAGCCACCTAGCTACCAAGGCACCCAGCCACACAGCCACACAGCCACACAGCCACACAGCCACATAGCCACATAGCCACATAGTCACCCAGCCACACAGCTACACAGTCACCCAGCCACACAGCCACACAGTCACGCAGCCACACAGCCACACAAACACACAGCCACACAGCCACATAGTCACCCAGCTACACAGCCACACAGCCACCCAGCCACCCAGACATACAGTCACCCAGCCACACAGCCACACAGCCACATAGCCACCCAGCCACCCAGACACACAGCCACATAGTCACCCAGCCACACAGCCACTCAACCACCCAGCCACACAGTCACCCAGCCACACAGCCACATAGCCACACAGCCACCCAGCCACACAGCCACACAGCCACATAGCCACACAGTCACCCGGCCACACAGCCACACAACCACACAGCCACATAGTCTCCCAGCCACACAGCCACACAACCACACAGCCACACAGCCACACAGCCACACAGCCACACAGCCACCCAGCCACACAGCCACACAGTCACATAGCCACACAGTCACCCGGCCACACAGCCACACAATCACACAGCCACATAGTCTCCCAGCCACACAGCCACACAACCACACAGCCACACAGCCACACAGCCACACAGCCACACAGCCACCCAGCCACACAGCCACACAGTCACATAGCCACACAGTCACCCGGCCACACAGCCACACAATCACACAGCCACATAGTCACCAGCCACCCAGCCACACAGCCACACAGTCACCCAGCCACACAGCCACACAGCCACGTAGTCACATAGTCACCCAGCTACACAGCTACACAGTCACCCAGCCACACAGCCACCCAGCCACCCAGCCACACAGCCACCCAGCCACCCAGCCACACAGTCACCCAGCCACACAGCCACACAGCCACACAGCCACAGCCATCCATGGAGTAAGAGTGAAAGTAAGAAAAGAAAAAAGCCCAGAGATGAAAGATGGGAACATTTAAAGTAAAGAAAAAAAAAAAAAAGCTGGCCAGAGCAAGTTAAGGCCAGGTATTCATAAGTAAGAATAAGTTTTCATATGTGATTTATTGGGCAGGCTTCCCAAAAGAGTAAAATGAACAAGAACAGATATCCGCATTTGGATAAGTGAAATTAGACTCCTGTCTCTCATTCTGCCCTCAAACCAACATCCGAGTGTGAGACCAAAATAGGAACAATGCACCTTGCAAGTTAATGAGAGACCAAAACAGAAAAGGTATATCTTGAAAGTTAAGGGTTCTGTTTATAGTCAAAGGATAAACAAAAGTTCCTGTTTGCCTCATGTTAAGTTTTTTGTAAGGCAAGGTCTCATTTGTAATTGAGAATACGTTCTTGTTTCTTAGATGTGATGTAACCTGTTCGCAACCCCGTTCATACGAGGCATATCCTTATCCTTTTTCCTTCCCTTCATTGCATTTTTCTAATAATGTGTAATGGCCAACTGTCTTCCCTCTGAGAACACCTCATCTCCCTACAAAAAGGACCTCAAGAGGCTGACAGGAGCTGCTCTCTTAAATCCAGACTTAGGGTGAGACAGCCAGATGGCCAGTCCGAGGTGCAACACAAAACATAACCTGCTTTAATTGGGCAATTGTCTATTTGTCTATTTTTTATTCTCCTCTGGATTCGAAGCTTTAACACAAGACCTTAATGTAAGGTGGGAGACATTTAAGCTACTAGAAAAACCTTAGGGGAAGCACCTGAGAGGCACAATTATCAATTCAACCAGCTCAGGAAGTAAGAAAAAGAACTGATACGTGAGATCTCATCAGCGTCAAAAACTGAGCTCAGAAAAGAAGACAAGAGTGGAGTTTGGAAGATGGAATCAAATCTCTATTGGATATTCATCTGGCAGAAGATTAACATCCAGAATTTATCAAGATCTCAAAAATCGTGGCAAGAAAGATCCAATCAGGAACAAGAAAAGAACTAAACAGATAACTTCCTAAAAAGGTCGAACAGCTCAGTATATAAAGAATGCACGTAAGTGTACTTATAGATATGGACAAATGTTTAATATCTTTAGTCGTTTGGGAAGTGCTAAAACCACACTGATATTCAAGCTGACCCCAGTCAGAGGCTGTCCTCAAGGACACACTAGATCCTAGTGAGAATTCAGGCAGAAACAACTCACACAGCTGGTGGGAAAATAAAATGGCACAGTTGCTGTGGAAATAGAACGGATTTTCCTCAGAAAGAGAAATTATAGCCAGTTTATGGCACACCGCAGATTAGTGGTAAAAATTCCATCACTTGGGAGGATGGAGCTAATGAGCTTGAGAGCAACCTTGATAATTAGCCAAACCCTGTCTCAAAAACAGCCAAAGGGGCCTGGGGAGATCGCTCATTGGTAAAGCACTTGATGTGATAGCATGAGGTCCTAAGTTTGAATCCCCAGGACCCATGTAAAGCCAGGAGTGGCAGGGAGCAGTCTCAGGTTTCCCACCAGGGAGAGTAGGGCAGAGACAGAGCATCCTCAGGAACTCACAGACCCACCTGGAGAATCAAACACAAACATCAAAAGAGACCCAGCTCAGACACAGTGGCAGAAGGACTAAGACCTGACACATGGGCCGTGATACCCACCCACCTAGGCACAGACATGCACAGACACAGCATGTACAAAACAAAAGCCCCGCCCAAAAATTAAAACAAAAGCAACACTAAAGCGAAACTATCATACGATACAGCTAGAGCTCTCTTGAGTGTACCCCTGGAGTAATGAGAGCTGGCATTCGGTAGTAGTATCTATACCCCATGTTTAGTAGTGAAGCTATTGACCACACTTTGGTAAGCAAATGGGGGGGGGATAGCTATAATAATAATAATAATAATAATAATAATAATAATAATAATAATAAACAACCCAATGGGTCCAATCCTATGGTTGCTAATAAGAAGGTATAAAGAACTAGTATAATTTATAGAACAGTTTAAATCCAATGGATGGATGATCCTTCAAAAACACAGCATATCAAAATAGACACATAGAGAAACAAAATACTGTTGCACAAATCCTGATTAATATTATAATAAAAATCTGGAGCTAGATGTTGGAGAAAAGCTGAAAGATCAGAGAATCAGAGGAACAAGCCACTGTCACTTCTCACTTAGCCACCTCCTCATACCCAAAGGGGAACACTGAGTGCCTCTGAGTCCTCAGGGTAAACTCTGTCTCCTTCTGCCTTATACACCTTTCTCTGCCCAGGGATACCCCTTCCTGGTTCAAACTTCCTAGTGCTGGGATTAAAAGGGTGTGCCACCATGCCTGGCTCTGTTTGGCTTTGAATTCACAGAGATTCAGACTATCTTTATCTCTGTCTCATGAGAGCTAAGGTTGAAGGTTACATCACCCCTCCCTGACCTTTCTGGCTAACTCTGGGGGTGGCTCTGTCCCCCTGATCTTCAGGCAAACTTTATTTATTTAGAGCCTACACAATGTATCACCACAGAATGTGCGAGGTCTTCTGTAATTGAAAGACACCGAGTTTTAATTGAAAATCTTCCCACAAGGAAAACCACAGGTTCCAGTGGCTTCACAAACAAATGCTTTCAAACATTTAAGGAGGAAAAAAGTCCTCTTCAGAAATTCTCTAGTCACGTTCAAGGTTATGGTGACCTCCAGAGTCCAACAAGGGCCTTGCAAACTGACGACAAGCCAGTCTTTCCTGTGAGTGTAGATTAAAAATTTGAATCAAATCATCAACAAATCAGATCCTATGATAGAAGACAGACATGGTGGCCCATGACTGCATTCCTAATACTTAAGAGACAGAGGCAGGAGGATTGCTATTAGCTCAAGGCCAGCCTGGTTGACATAGTGATTTCCAGGCTAGCCAAAGCTACAGAGTGAGACCCTGTCTCAAAACCAGACCAAACTGTGTGATGTATAAGATGAATGATATATTGTGACCTGGCTGAATTCATTCTAGACATACAAGTTATGCCATGCCTCATCCTAACATATGCCAAGATAGGAAGCATGGAATAGACATCTGCTGTCTTCGTCACAACTCTCTGGCACAGACAAGGGGCAGAAATCAAGATAGAAAGGGGAAAAAAGTTCTTCTCAGGCAATGTGATGCTGTGTGCAGAAGGCCCAATAGCCTCCCTGCTGAACTTTCTAAGGCAATTTAGGAAGATCACTGGGCATAAAATGCATGCACAAGAATAAATGCACTTTATATTCTAGAAACAAATGATGAGAAAATGAACATAGAGGTTGAGGCCATTTACCTGAGCATCCAAACTGTAGCAAAATGCACTCAGAAACAGCTAGTGAACTACACACCTGACTAATGTGACCTCCAGTTTCCATGGCAAGTAGAGATCTGTGCCCTTCGGAGACAAGATGAGGAATGAAGAACAGGCTGGGAGAGTTACCAGACATGCAAATTGTACAGCATTTACATTACATTACTATCATGTAAATATGGACAAATGCATTGTGATGACATTCGGTTTCTGGCACATATTTTCCTCGATGAATTAGCATTGGTTTAGTTTTCTGCATATTGTTCAAATAGTGGTCCCCCAAACTCAATAACACTCCATACCCTCTCAGGATTGCCCACTGTATCAGGATGCCTATTTAAGGACCTCTTTCCATGTTATGGTGATGCATCTCTCAGACTGTCTTTCTGTCCCTGTGACGCCCCATCCCCTATCTTCAGATTTCTCATTGCCCGGGTCCCCAGAGTTCCAGGAACCCCTCCTTTTGGGGCACAATCTTTTGGTCCATGTCCTCACTGGATGTGGCACTGTGTCAGAGAAATGGCTTCTACATGTTTATCCGGATCATTCTCATCTTTGACTGGATTACAGCTGGATGTCCAGATTGGACATCATTTTCCAGCAGTGTTGAAGGCAGGGACTCACTGTTTTCTTACTTCCGGTGAGCTGTGAAGCACGAACCTGTTCTGAATGCTGATCCTTCCCAGGGAACTGGTCCTAATACTTCTTTGGGGGTGTGGTTTGTCTTTGCTGTTCTGACACTTGTCCTTGGGGATTTTGAATGGGTCTGTGTTCACTGCTGCTCCCAGGATATTTGTCACTGTTCTTTGGAGATATTGTTTCACTATGTAGCCCAGGATGGCTTTTTGCCCTCACCTCCAGCACTGGGATTACAGGTATGCACTACTGTACCCAAATATCATAGGAAATTTAAATTCCTGTTAAATCAGACTTTTTTTTTTGTATATCTTGCCAGAAGATGCAGAGGAAAGAAGTTGAGAACGCTGCTCTGAGAAAACGTACCAAGCCACATGGCTAAACAAGATAAGAATCATGGGTTAGTTTTAGAGTAAAAGCTAGCAAGTAGTAAGTCTGAACCATAGACCAATCAGCTTTTCTTCAATTTAAGTAAGGCTTTGTGTGATTATTTGGGATTCAGAGGTAGGCAGGGCCAGGAACTCTTACTACAAATGGCATTCCAACATGGGGTATGATCTACATAGACCCGAGTGTAGTGGGAGGTTTCTGGTCCAGACTTTTGGGCCTAACCTCAAGGTCTAGGCACACAGACCCGCAGACCTGCAGACCCACAGACCCATGATTCTTCCTGTTCAGCCATGCGGCTGGGTACCTTTCTTTAGAGCAGCATGGTTGTCCTCTGCTTCTTCTGGCTTCTCTCTGGCGTTCTGCTCTGTGCTTCCTGTTTTCAAGAGTTTTCTTAGTCTGTTTGCCCCGCCCACACTTCCTGCCTGCCTTTGGCCAATCAGCACTTTTTATTAAACCAGTGGGTGGGACAATTATTTACCATGAAACAACACAATCCCCTACACCCAAGAAAGCTTTAAAAAAAGATTCTAAAAGAGAGCCAAATAACAGCTTCCTAGTTGTGTCTCTTAAGTGGGCTGTACAGAGACACCATGGCATATGGGTTTGAACTACAAAATGTTGGGCTTGCTGTGTGTAGTTTAAATTGCAACAGGCTGGTTCCTGAAATCTAATAAGAGCTTTGATATGAGTAAGAGTTCCATATAATGGGTGTAAGAGTTCTGTTTTTTATAAACAAAAAGGGAACAGAGTTAAGCATAGCTTCTTGGTAGCAACATTTTCTGAAAGGGCTGTTTGCTGATAGCAAACAGAGGCATGGCTCCTTTAAGAGATGCTTTCTTTTGTTAGTGGCAAAAAAAAAGTGTGGCTCTTTAAGAGGCTCTGCTGCTAAACACTACTTGGTGGCAATGTGAACCCTAAAATTCCACAGAGTTGGGGTGGTAAATGTGGTTCATAAAGCTAAACTCTCTATGAAGCTAGACTAAGGATCTGGGTGAAGCCAGCCAGCGTCCCTAGCCAAGCCTTTAATCCTAGCCACACTTTAGCAGGTTAAAGGAGTGGTCAGAAACAGAAAAAGGTAAGAGATACACAGTAAAGACAGATTTTTTTTAAAAAAAAACTTCTAAATGGTTTACAGTGTATTTAAAAATATTTTCAGGCTTGGGAAAGAAAAGAAAAAGAAGAGAGAAATAGGAAAATAGAGTAAAAAAATAATAAGCCACATACAGATGGAATATACACAGAGCATCTGGATACTCTGCTATTGTGTTGTTTAGTGAGAGATGCTGAAAGACATTTGATTATAAATGTTGCTGGATTAATTCAACCTATGCATTTTGTAAATACCTTGACTTCAAAACTGAAGTCAAAAGATATATTACTTTGGAGAAGAGGCTTTATTTTTATTTCCATGGAAAATGAGAGCTATAGATTTACTCTGGGTTAAGAAACAGGTTTGATGGAAGAAGACCTCCTGAAAACCCTCCAATGGGAACAACGACCTAGATGATCCAACATTTCTGAGCACCTCTGTTGCAGTTTCCTCTGAGCTCTGCATTTAGAATAGTTTTAAGGAGACTGGCTGAAATGACCCAGCTTCATGGAATACTCCAGTTAGAACTTGACCATAATCCTGAATTTTCTCAGCATCCCCATAAGATTACCACTGCTCCCAATCAGCAGGAAGTAGTCTAGAGAATTACCTGAACATTAGACAACTCAAATACCATTTTTACAAATTAAGAGTCTTAGTGTATTTTTGAGTGTGCATATATATGTGAGTTTGAGTATGTGTTTATATCTAAGTTTGAGTATATGCATGTGTATGTGAGTGTATGTGAGTAGGTGCCTCTGTATGTATGTGTGAATGGATACATGTAAATGTGTGTGTAAGTGTACATGTAAGTGTGTACACTTTTCAGAGGTACTCAGTACATGTAAATGTATATATAAGTGTACATGTGAGTGTGTGTGTGAGTACAGGATTTCCAGAGGTACTCAGTCACAGGAAATCCAGGTCCCCCCTTTAGGGCTCACAGACAGTACTCATACACCTTTTCTTAGTGTGGTCAGTGTTCTCAAATGGAAGTCTAGTTTTTGTGAGGAAGGAATCAACAAGATGGCCAGATATGGGGAGCTAAGTGACATCAGAGACCTAGGTGATCTCTCTGTTTAGAATCAGGCCATATATAGACATTTTAACTATCTATTAATCTTTGAGTAGTTTTATTTATGTTATTTTCTTTCCTTTGTCAGTACTGAGGTTGGACTTAGGGCGTTATGCATGTGAGGCAAATGTTCCCTCAGCGTGTTACAGCCCCAGCACTTCCTGTGTTTTCAAGAGTTGGTGTGAGGACTGAACGGGAGATTTTTTTTTCTTCTGCCCCTTGGCCCCTTCTTTGTTTGAGTATACTGCAATTGCTTCCACTCAGGCTCCAGGACCCTCAGACTACAGTCACATTTGAAGAGGTGACTTGGGGACACCTGGAATGTGGAGGCACTGCAGTGTGACATATGAGATCTAAGGGCTGACAGGCTTGCTACTGTGCTTTGAGGTAGTGATGCTTAGTGTGTCCAACATGAGGGAGTTCGATTGGTGTCCAACATTTTTCTCAGTCGCTCCTCATCTTATTTTTTTGAGACAGGGTCTCTCACTGGGACTGGGCTCACTGATTGGCTAGACTGGGTAGCCAATGAGCCCTGGGGGACCTCGTCAGCACTGAGGTGACTGCCACATCCAGCCTTTTATGGGTATTAGGGATCCAAACTCATGTCCTCTGGTTGGCACTGCAAGCTCTTTACCAGCTGAGCCATCTCCCTGACCTCTGAGTGCTATGATTCTTTTGAAGGACTACAGATCTTTGGGTTTTAAAAAATTAAATTATTTTAAGTATTTATTGTACATGTTCATTTAGTGTGTTTATATACATGTGCATGTGTGTATGTGTGTGAGCATAGAGGACATAGTGTGACATAGAAGACATGTGGAGGAAACTTGTAGAAATTGGTTCCCTCCTATCATGCAGGTCCTGGGGATAATAGAACCTGCAAAGCCATCTCATTAGCTCTCACGTGACAACTGTGATGTCATCACAGAACTTACTTCCTACTTACTATATGTGCTGGATAGTTTTAGGTCTACTTGATACAAGTCATCTGAGGGAACTTCAGTGGAGAAAATGCCTATATGAGATTGGGTTGCAGGCGCCTACTCGGCACTTTCTAGTCTTGCATGGCAGAGGACATAGATGGCTCCTCACTACACCTCATGGGGGACCACAACTATCCAGAAGCCTGTTCACCATCATACTAAGCCTGTGGTTTCTAGACTGGCATGTGAGAGATGAAAAGCAGCATCTCTGAGCCATGTCTTGTGGCTGGGGTGGGCAGGAATCAACCAAGGATCCCATCAGACATCAGGGGACCTTATGCTGTGCGGAGTACAGGGTGGGGGAAAATGAGAGAGAGAGAGAGAGAGAGAGAGAGAGAGAGAGAGAGAGAGAGAGAGAGAGAGAGAGAGAGAGAGAGAGAGAAAGAGAGAGAGAGAGAGATGGGGGGAGGGGGGGAGGGGGAGAGAGGAGAGAGGAGAGGGGGGGGAGGGGGAGGGGGAGGGGGAGAGAGGAGAGAGGAGAGAGGAGAGAGGAGAGAGGAGAGAGGAGAGAGAGAGGAGAAAGCTTATGTGAATGCCCTGCCTGTCACCAGGGTGATGATGTCCGGGTATGGGCTGTTGACAGGCTCAAGTCTTGGTTCAAGGCTCTGAAGCAGTTGTGGGACTTGTGTTGATATCTGTGGCTCCTGTTGCTACTGAGAACCATGCAGAGGCCTGTAGTTTGCTTCCCGAGGCCATGATTGTATCTGAGGGCTACACTGCCATGAGGACCATGTCAATCTCAGTGGCTTGTGATGCTACCTAGAGTGATGGTGACATTCAGGTCCAGGCTGCTGCTGCTGATCATGTCTGGGTCTGAGGTCCTGCCACAACCAGGACCTGTATTGATGTCCAATGGCCCATGTTGTCACTAAAGGCCACACAGATCCTGAGGTCTAAGCTGCAGCCTGTGACGATGATGGTGTCTGGGGGCTGTGCTGCTACTGGTGCCATGCTGATTTGAGTTCCCAGTACTGTCACCTGGGGTCACAGGGCTATCTGGGACAAAGCTGCAGCCAAGGGCCATGTCTGGGTTTGCAGCCTTCTAGCAGTCTGGATCTGAGCTGAGGTCTGTGGCTCCTTGTTGCACGAATTCTGGTTGTATTAAATGAAACTCAGAGCCAGATATCCGGGAAAAGTTGAAATATCAGAGAGAGGAAACAGACACAGTCTTCCAGATTCCTCAGCTTCTCTCTTCATCACTTCTACAGAATGAATTTGTCTTTCTGTGTCTGCCTTAAATACTTCTTCACCCAGTTGTTTTACAACCAGTTAAGATTAAAGGTGTGGGCTACTACTATTTGGTAGTTAGCCTTGAACTCACAGAAACACAGAAAGATCTTTGTCTCTAGACTTATGGGATTAAAGACATAGGTCACACTCCCAGTATTTCCCAGTGCTGGGATTAAAGGCGTAAGTTACCACTCTCTGATCCTCCCGGATTGACTGTGGATGGATCTGTTCTCTGATATTCCAGACTGATTTTATTAAATATATACTATAACACCAAAAATACCCTTTATGTGTCAAAAATAAAAAAAGGTTATAACTAACATAAGAAAAATCATATACAACAGGTATAATAATGATATATAATATATAAAATAATAACAACATGAGTAATGTACAGTTCATTAACAATTGACAAATTCAAAGAAAATATTCCGTTATTTATTCTATTTTGGTGAGTCCAAAGAATTATACCTAATTCACTTTCTATCTAACTTGTATTACTAATTAAAAACTATATTTTTATGTCTCTCAAACTTATACACTTTAATTTCTATGTGAGTTTTCTAAGACTGTTACTAGAAAACTATAACTATAACTATCTCATCTTCAACTCCCTCAGAGACCCAAGAAAGAGATAGTATTAGCTAAGTAAACAGCATGGGCAAGTAAGCAACTTCCAAAACATGTAAGAAATGAAACAGTTGGTTGCTTGGACAGTCACCCAAGGTTCTTCTGTATCATTGAAGCATCCATCTTCAGCCTACAGGCCTAACATGTCTGACAGACTTCTCTGTGAAGCAGGATATTCTCAAAGACCTTCCTACCTTGTCTTGGCAAAGTTCAGCAATTCTCCTGTGGTTGTGTCTTCTGCTTGTCCATTTTGAACACAATACTGTCAGCAGTCAAGGCAAGAGTACTTTCTTGCACAGTGGCTAACTTTTGTCACAAAGAAGGTCAACTCCATATGGAAGAATTTTTTTGTGGTCCATGTAGGGAATTGTGCTGTTTCATGGTAAATAATTGTGCCACCCACTGGTTTAATAAAAAGCACTGATTGGCCAAAGGCAGGCAGGAAGTATGGGCAGGGCTACCAGACTAGAAAAAAGTCTGAGAGCAGAATGCCAGGCAGAATGCCAGAGAGAAGCAAGAGGAAGCCGAGGACAACCATGCTGCTCTAAAGAAAGGTATCGAGCCGCATGGCTGAACAAGAGACATGGGTTAGATGAAGGGTAGAGAGCTAGCAAGCGATATGCCTGAGCCTGGGGCTGATCAGCTGAAAACTATTGAAAGCATCTGTGTGTCTCTGTGAGACTGCGGGACTGTGGGACTGCTGGTCTGCGGGTCTGCGGGTCTGCGGGCCTAAACCTTGAGGTTAGGCCTGAAAGTCTGGGCCAGAAACCTCATACTACAGGTCCATACTCTCTTCTGAAGTGCTGCCAAGAACAGATGACCCATTGTCATAAAAATAATAAGAACTATATTATTAAAATATCTTAAATGCCATATTCTATGGATCTCTGAAGTATTTGAGGAAGACATGTTCATCTAAAATATGTTTGATCTTGAAAACTTATCTAATATGACTATAATTTGGATTGTAATGTCTAACTACTAACTTGCATTTCTTTATATCCTAATTAGTTGGTAATAATAACTTTCATGGTCTAGCAATTTATATTACATTGTTAAATGAACTATATAAGCATAATACCTTGAACAAGCGTGTATATATATATGTATATATAGTAACAAAATTAATCTCAACTTTACATATAGTAACAAAATTAATCTCAACTTTACATCAATATACACACTTTGTATACAATATACAAAAATCCAATCCAATGTAAAATATTTAAAGCTAGTAATTGCTTTTTGAAAGATTCAATAATCTACCCTTGTATCCTATCATATCTGTATCCCCTTTTTTATTTCTTTTTTTAAAACAAGAACCCTGAATCTAATCTCTCTGTTGCGCTTTCTTCTAACCATAACCAATAACAATTTTTAACCAACTACCATAAACAATAACAATCATCCATAACCTATTGAAAGACTCAAAACCACCCACCCTACTGCTTGGGAATGTGGGTGCCATGTTCTTAAAGTTATTTCCTGCTGTCTGGGGGCGACAGCATCTTTAGGGGATCCTAAAAAGATAAGTTTTGTTAATTGTCAAGTCTTGAAATAAATAGCTGTGTCATTTGATGTCCAGTCTCTGCATAACAGGAAAGGGTACAGCTTGTCTCAAGTCCTGGCTATAGTAGTCTGTGAAGCTAGTTCACCTCAGCTAGCTACCTCAAAATGGTTCTGAGTAACTTACAGTCCAAATCTGATCTTTGGTTGGTGTTTGTCAACCTAGTGGCTTTGTCATAGTCCATGTGAAATCACTGTTGTGGGGCCCCATCTTCATTTTGGATACTTCAAGTGAGCAATTAGGCATTGTCATGGGGCACTGCAGAAACCTGATTAAGAGACTAAAACCCAACACAATGTATAGGAAACTAAATAAAGCTTTTTTCTATAATTTATTAGTATTATATATGGACATCAATATCACAACAAAAAGTTTAATATATATATATAATCTTATAGATTTTAATATAAACATTTATTCAGCATAGGATTAGTAACAATATTTTTATTGTCCCTTATTTTTAGTTATTCTTCTGTCCCATATCAGATGGCTCTTCTGATATGATGCAGAGATTTTGCATTTTCCTCTAAAAAGTATGCTTGGATTTAGAGAAGGAGAGAGTCATACTCCAACTCTTAAAACCAGCTTTAAATTATAATTAAACTAGGACTTCAACTTTTCTTATAAATAAAGATATATAGAGGTTAAGCAATGAGATTTTACCCTGTAGAGTATACTGGTACCAATAGGTCCGATACTCTTTTGTTATAAATTTTTATGGATAGCTTCCCTTCTGCTTTAGATGTCTAGATGCCCAAGGTCTTTTCACTTCTTGAAGATGGTTATTTCCAGTTTTCTGTAAAGACAAAAACAAAATCTTGCCCCAACTCTTTGTTTTTCTTAAAATGTAAATAATTGTAATATGGGTGGATGAGTCACCAATTCTTATTTTCATGAAGTTTCTCTGGTTCAAATGGAGTCTTTATTAATTTTGATGGTAACCCTAACTTTTCTTCACCTGTAGAAACAAAAGCAAAACCCTTCCCCAACGTAGCACATACCCTGGCTTCCATTCAGAGGTTAGTACATCTTTGGAATAGACAGGCTGATTTAATTCAGCTGTTTTTTCTATGGTCCAATGCCTTTTAGCAGCTGTTGTTCCTTTCTCATTAGCATTGAGAAAATTCAAAGTTAATAAAGCATTATGTAGTCTATCTCTAGGGGTCTTTGTTATTCCTTTCTTTTTATTTAGCATATCCTTTAGAGTTTAATTTGATCTCTCTGTGACTGCTTGCCCTGTAGAATTGTGTGGTATACCTGTAATTTGATTTATATTATAATAAGCAAAAAATTGTTTCATTTTACTAGAGACATATGCTGGAGCATTGTCAGTCTTAATTTGTACAGGTATTCCCATGGTGGCCATAACTTCTAGCAAATGTGTGATTACAGAATCAGCCTTTTCTGAACTCAAAGCAGTTGCCCATTGAAATCCTGAAAGCATTGTATGATGTACATATCTTAATTTTCCAAATTCTGCAAAATGAAGTACATCCATCTGCCAGATTTCACTTCTACGAATACCTTTAGGATTATTTCCTGCTAGTAATAGAGTTTGGTTATAGAAGGAACAGACGGGACATCTTTTAACAATTTCTTTGGCTTGTTGCCAAGTGATAGAGAAAATTTTTTTAATCCTTTGCTATTGATGTGATCTTTTAAATGAAACTCTGAGGCCTCTAGCACATTTTCTATTAATAATCTATCACTTTCATCATTACCTTGTGCAGACCCATATGGGATCGAATGTGTGATACACACACACACACACACACACACACAATTCCTATTCTGATTTTTTCTTGTAACAGAATAAATAATGAAGTTAATTCTGACTCATCATTAATAAAATCAGCAGTTTCAATGTATAAAACAACTTTCTGCATACTGAGAGTCAGTGACTATGTTAAGAGGTTCAGTAAATCCATTAATACCATCATGATAGCATATAATTCTGACTTTTGAACAGAATTATAAGGACTTTGAGCCACTTTACTTATATATTCTGATTTGCAACCTGCCTTTCCTGATTTGTTTGCATCAGTATAAAATGTAGGGACTCCAGAAATTGGTTTATCTCATACAACATGAGGAAGAATCTAATTAGTTTTCTTTAGAAATTCAATTCTTTTGCTCTGAGGATATTTGTTGTTAATATCTCCCAGAAATTTACTGCAGGGTCTTTGCCAAGGTTCACTTTCTGCCCATAATTGGTCAATTTCTTCATTAGTTAGAGGTGTAACAATTTCTGCTGAGTCTATTCCTGTCAATTGACAAAGTCTTAATTTTCCTTTAAAAATAAGTTCAGGAATCTTTTCCACATGTCTTTATTTCTTAGTTGGTTTATGTGGAAGAAATTTCCATTTCAATATAACATTTTTCCTTTGCAATAAAATTCCTGTTGGAAAATGCTTAGAGGGCAAGATAACTAGAATGCAATTAAGGTCTGGATCCACATGTGCATTCTATAATATCTTTTCCATCAAAGCCAATTCTTTCTCAGCTTCTGGTGACAATTCTCTCTGACTCTTTAAGTCCTTGTCATTATTTAAGGTTTTGAACAAATTATCCAGTTCATCATTTTTAATTCCAATAGTGGGTCATAAATTGGCAATGTCTCCTAGTAGTCTTTGAAAATTATTAAGCATCTTCAACCTATTTCTATACACTCAAGCCATCTTGCACTCTTTTTTACCTGGGATAATAAAACCCAAAACTGAAGATTTACCTCCTGAAGGGGCCAGTTTGGATGCCAAGGCTCTGGTGAAATTATTGTTACATCCACTCCTGTGTCCAATAAACTTTCAATAATGACATCATTTATTCATACTTTTAACTTTGGCCTTTGTTCATTAATAGAAGCTTGCCAAAGTATTTGCTTTATAATTTTTCCTGAGTATTTTCCTTTTTCATTTTCTATATATTTTCTATTATTCAGTGAAGTATGTCTTTTTAGAATAGGTTTTAATTTCTTTAATTGTTCTGGGAAGGTGTTTCCTCCACAATGGCAGGGTAAGATTGAGCTGGATTTGATATGGAGGCTTTTGAAAGCCTCCTTGGGGCATTTGCCAAGGCAGAAAGTTACCTTGTCTGTCCCTTGTTGACCTGCACTCATTAGTCCAATGCTTCCCTTTGCCACACTTTTTGCATACTCCAGAAGGCAGGAGCGTTCTCTTGAGATTATTGCTAACAAAGGCACCATTTCTGGGAATGCATGTTCACAGTTGCTTTTTATGTGACCTTGCCTTCCACAATTGTAGCATTTAACATTTTGACTTGTTCTTATAGCTCTAGAAATAACCTCTCCTACTTATCATCACAGTCATAAGGCTGTAGATTAATTGTCTCACTAATCCAATCCTCTAAGGGTGCTGACCTTGCTTTTTATGGCCAGTGGGATGCTCTGTAGGAGCCTGGAAGATAAGAATGTAGAGATCTTTACAAATGATGGAGGCCTGGCTTGGGAAATTTCAGAGGGAAGCAGAGACTCTATTGGGCCATTTGAGTTAAAATAAATTGTGTTTCTGGTCAACTGAGACTGAAGAAATCAACCGTTGTCATTGAGGTGAACCACTAAGACGTGTTTCCTCGGGATCTGCACACAAAGGCTGTGTTCCAGAGGTGGCCAATGTTGTACCTTGTATTGGAAGCCAAATTTGGGAGTATAAGAGTCACTCAGGTGGTACTGGTTTTGAAGGCATGAAGGGGTCATGGAGAGCAGCTGAGGCTTAGCTTTGTGTGGCAGGGCTGGAGGCCTTGAATGAGCCCAGGAGAGGCTGTGGGTGAAAGTGCAGTCCAGATGCAGCAAGAGACCAGCATTTTGGGATGCAAGCCAAGAACAGCAGCAGTTGTGGAGTGGAGCCAGCCTGGACCTCGAAGAAAAGCTGTGTGTGCTTCAGAGGGTGGAGCCAGAGAAGTGACCCAGGCCCTTTGGAGGAACCCAGAAGATGGTGAGCAGATCCAAGATATTGGACATTGAGTTATTTATACTATTGGAGTTTGTGTGGTCCAGATTGTGACTGTGCCCTGGTTCTTCCCTCTCGAAAAAAGAAAGCATTTGACTGAATTTTGATTTTTACAGGAACCCAAAACTGAGAGATTTCAAAAATCTGAAAGAGACTTTTGGCTTTTAAAGAGACTAGACATTTTAAAGGGACTAAACTTTTAACATGTTTGAATTTGTAAAGATTGTGGTGGGGTGATATATTGTATATTTACTAAAATCAGCCTTAATATCAGAGAACAGAACTACCCACAGTCAAGCCATAAGGATCAGAGAGTGGTGACTTATGCTTTTAATTCCATCACTCAGGAGACAGAGATCTTTTGGTTTTTCTGTGAGTTCAAGGTGTAACAATCAAGCAGTAGTAGCTCACACCTTTAATCCTAACTCTAGGATTATGATGCAGAGTTGAACCAGGAGGTAAAACAGCTGGATGGGGGGAAAGATATATAAGACAGGAGAAGGCAGAGAATGAGGATTCTGTAGAAATGACCAGTCGGGCTGAAGACCTGTGAGGATAGCACCCTGTTTGGCTTGAGAAGTTGGTGTGATGAGAATTGATTGTGGTCTGTTTTCTCTCTATGATATTCCAGCTTTTCCCCCATATCCGACTCTAGGGTTTCATTATATACCAACTAGAATTCATGCAATATTGTGGGACTTTTAAAGTTATTTGTGTTTTAAATGTGAGATCTTGGATTGATTGGGAAAGGAAAGCTTGTGGCTTAATGATATTTCCTGTATCAAGATGACAAAGGGTCAGATGTGCTGGCTGATTTATGTCAGCTTGATACAAGCTGAAGTCACTGTCATAAGAAGCCTCAAGAAATGTCTCCATAAGACTGGGCTGTAGGCAAGCTTGGAGGACAGTTTTTTACTTAGTGATTGATGGGGGAGGGCCCAGTTCATTGTGGGTGATGCTGCCCCTGGGCTGGTGGTCCTGGCTTCTATCAGAAAGCAGGCTGAGCATTTCAGGATGAGCAAACCAGTAAGCAGTACCCCTTCATGGCCTCTGCATCAGCTCCTGCCTCTAGGTTCCTGTCCTGCTTGACTTTCTATCCCGACTTCCCTGATGATAAACCATAATATGGAAGCATAAGCAGAATAAACCATTTCCTCCCCAACATATTATTGTCCATGGAATTTTATCAGAGCAATAGAAACCGTAAGACAGTACGTTAGGTACCTGCATACTCACTGTGCTAGGGATTTGCTGGTCATTTCATGAGTTATTGACTCATCCAACCCTCCTGAGAACTTATATACAGTAGGTACAAATATTTTCCTCACTTCTCTGATGGGAAATTTTAGCGAAGGAGGGTCTGGGTCTTGCCAGGCCAGGTGAGAGTTGGTTGAGCTGGTGGCAGGGGCAGAATAATCCACTTTGAGGTATGTACCCTTCACCTTCATGCATTCCTACCTATTGGCAAACAGACTCTGAGCCACAGGCCAGGCAGTGCTGGATAAAGAGGAACCAAAAACCCTTTGCTGGATTAAATCAATGTTTATAGAGTGCCACCTGAGGCTTCAATCATCTGTTAATGGCTTCTGATGGCACAAGGAGGCTTTCAGTCAGGCGAGACCGATAGCTAAGAGGCCATCTTCCTGGAAAGACAATCATTGGTGTCTTTTCAAAACGGACTTTTACATTCTCATTGAGTTTCACAAAATGTCAAGTGCAGCTTTTATCACCTGAGGGGATTACCTCCCACAACAGGTTAACACCACTCTGCTCCCTGTCTTCCTCCCGGGAGGTATGACATCGTATCTGAGTCTCATGACACTGTGTACAAAGGATGTGTACACACGCCTTCTCCAGGATGGGACTACCAAGGTAATGGAGATATGTGAGTGGCCTCCAAGTATCTCCAAGGGGGTGGCTTCATTCCATTTAAGACTTTAATTTATTGATTACTACTACTATTGTGTGTGTCCACGATGTGTGAGATCAGGTGTACATGCCGTGACATGCATGTGGAAGTTGGAAGGCAGCTATCAAGTATTGCTCTCGCTTTCCACCTTGGGTCCTAGGGGTTGGACTCAGGGCATCAGGCTTTCACAGAAAGCTGTACCCGATGAGTCATCTTCTCTGGCCCTTCGGTTCATTTTTAATAAGGTCACATAAAGGCTAGCATTTGCTTTGAGGTTTCTTTGTGTTCACATATATAAAAATACATCGGCAAAGTGTTCTGTGGGCAATTTGCTCTTCTGCAGCTGTTCCCTCTCTTCTCATCCCTCTTTCCTCCTCTTTTCTTGAAAGACAGGATCTAGCTATCTGTCATATAGTCCGGGTTAACCCCCAGTGCCTCCTGCCTCTGCCTCTACAGTACGTGCCTTCACACTCTGCTCAGATTCTAAGTGAACCCCTGCTCACTCACTCTAACCACTGTCCCCTGCCATAGCAACACTACGCAGGCACTCTGCTCCTGGTGTCGCTGGTCACACAGCACAGCTGTTCTAACCTGCAGGGGTTCTCACTGCCTCGGGTCCCCTGTACAGCCAGGGTAGTATGATGGCTGATTCCTTGTGTCATGGAGACAGTCATCTGGCCATGTCAGCAAAGCTCCGAGCAGCTGAATTCCCCAAGAAGACAGGCTCCCTGGGATCCACCAATTGGTTGTCCAAACACTGATTTATTTCTTGGAGGTAAGCCTCATGAGCCAGGTGGCAAGCGCTCTCTTCCTGCGAAGATCCATTCCCATGGGCGTAGCTCAAGGAAAGTTTGTGTATCTGCTCCTCAATTTACTCAGAAGCAAGGAGGAAATGACTGTTTAGGATGTTGTAACAGCCTTCTTTGGTCAACAGCCATGTAAACAACGCAGTAATCTACTATTTCATTTTGAAATGACCAGTCAGTACTCACTCACTACAGATTACTGCTCACTCTGAATACGGGGCAGTGCTAATCTGATATGTGGTAACCAGCGAGTTTTGCTTGAACATTCCAATTTCTCTCTGGAGTGATGTACCCTAAGTGGAGATGCTATGTGGATCCTTCCCAGAGCTCGGGGCTGTGAAGAGCTCACCAGAGCATCCAGGAATCTATTGTTTGATTTCTAGCTGGTTCTCAGGCAGTGGGCTGACTTAGTGGGAGCCAGCATCCCCCACGAAGCTAAATATTTTCCTTCATTCTTTTTGTCTTGACTCCTGTTGCCTTGGCTATTAGTCAGGGTTGGTGGATATGTGCATACAGCCCTTTCCATCCAGGATCTGTGATCCCTCGTTACTACGAGGCTTTTTTTCGACTTGCTCAGAGGGGGCTTTGGAGTCTTCATAAACCTAGTCCAGGTGGTGATGTTCATATGACTATGAACATCTGCTTGAGATGGGAAACATTTGTGTATGTGTGTGTGTGTCTGTGTGTGTCTCTCTTTGTGTGTTTGCATGTGTACATTACCCACATGAGTGTATATGTATATGCACGTACTAGGAAGTCTCAGGTGCCATCTACCTTTGTTAAGACAAGATTTCTCACTGGAACCTGAGGCTTATCAGCTGGGTTAGGCTCCATGGCTGGTAGGCTCCCAAGACGCCCATCTCTAATTCCTTGGTGTTCCCTTGCCTGGCCTTTTCCATGGATGCTGGGGATCAAACTTGGCACTTTACTGAATCATCTTCTGAATCCCAGAGAGGTAGAATGTCTTTGTGGACCTGTTCAGGTATCCTTTTCACCCCCAGACTCTCACCTTTTGCCACCCAAATCAACCAAGGTTTCTGTTCATTTTCTTCTCAACCCCAAGAGCAACATGCTTTTTTAAAAAAAATCCATGAACAGGGATGATGTACATGCGCCCAGCGGAAGATGTACAAGCTTGAAGATCAGAAGGACCCTTGTAAAAGCTGAACAGATACCTGTAATCCCAGAAGTGGGAAGACAGTGTTGGGGGGACTCCCAGGGTAAGCTAGCTACCAACAATTGCTGATCAGTGAGTTCTGGGGTCAATTGAGAAGCCTTGCCTCAATAAAGTGGAGAGTGATTGAAGAAAAACACTTGAATGTTCACAAAGAGCCTCCCACATGTATGAACACACATGGGGACAACCTCACATGTGCGCCCCCCACACTTGTGAACATGTATACACAAATGCGTACCACATACCTACGCAGAAAGGGATATGAGGTGGAGACAGAGAGAGGGATAATGGAACATATTGTGCCTTTTTGTCCCAATTTGTAAAATCTGCAGCTTTTTCATAAGATAATAGGTTCCCCTGGGGCTGAGAGAGACTCCTGCAGTGGGTGTGTTGGCTGGGCTCTTTGGGGTATGTGAGAATGCAGTTAACGGGAGCCTTAGTGTGTTTGTGCAACTTCGGGTCAAACAGGAGTATCACAGCTGTGTTACAGATCTCCTTTAAACAGATCACCTTCCTCCTGTCACATTCTAAAGACTAAGCATGTGCCCCCCCATCTTTTTTTTATCTGAGACAGGGTTTCTTTTATAGTCTTGACTGTTGCTCTGTAGAGGCTTGGTGTATTCCTCTATTAATCCTCAAGGTTGAATTGAGGCAGTTGGTCTTGGTCAGAGGGTCACTCATGTCTGTGAAGGTCACCACCAACTACCCTGCAGTCTTTACCAAGTCAGCTGCTCCTCTTCCCTGAGGCGTGGTCCTTCCCCTTTCTCACCCCAGGCTGTGGCAGGCAGAGTTGAGCTAAACCACAAGGGCTGGTCCCAGGAATATGAGCTGGCAGTCTGGTGGCTGCCCATCTCCACTCACATTCCCTCTAGTTTTCCTAAGGAAGCGCTTACTGAGCATTTATCAAACACCTAATTGGTGCCAAAAACCAGAACCAAAGTGTGTGTTCCAAGAATTCATAGTACTGAAAAACAGAAATGGACAGGGGCTCCTATCCTGAACCTAGATGCCATCTGCAATCGATCCCACTTGCAAAAGAAAGATTAGTCTTCTCCAGTGAAGTCCTACTGTGTATATTAACCACACTTAAGAGTAGCCCATGCCCAGCAGCAGATGGCCAACACAGGACAAACTCAATGCTATTCAATGTTTGTCGCCTTTTTGTCTCATCCCGTTTTTTTTTTTTTTTTTTTTTTTTTTGGTCTTACTGGTCTGCTTATCTGTCATGGTTTCCAATTTTGTATTTTTTATTGTTTGTGGGTGTATTTCTTTCTTTCTTTTTTAAACTTTTTTCTCTTGCTTTGTTTCTTTTCTAAAAAGTGAGAAAAAAGGGGGCATGGAAGTGGGCGGATCTGGGAGGAGAGGAACTGTGACCAGAATATATTGTTTGAAACATATTTTTTTCAATTAAAATGCACGAAAAAAGAATTTGCATCCCACTGGAACCTCCGCCACTCTCTCATCGCTGAGTCATGCAGAGCTCTGAGTCACAAATGTGGCGTGAACAGAGAGGATGGCTGAGGACCAGGCAAGACTTTTCTAGAAAGACGGAGGGAAGAGTGTTAGCATAATAGGGAACAGCATATGCAAAGGCAGGGTGGTATGAGGACTTGTGGATTGTGATGGCTCCTGTTGACTATTCTAAGGACCACTGCCTGAGTCCCCGGGATCTGAACACTCTCTGGGAGACCTGTGCTCTGGAGCTTCCTGCTGCATCCCGCCTGATTGCTGGTCTTTTATGTTACATGGGCATTGCCTCCAGGATGCTGTGTTCTTATCGCTCAGTGCTGGCCCTGACTGTGCTCCTAAATATGTGCTCAGTATTAATGCTGGCCCAGGAGGACCACAGGGAGGCAGGCTGTGAGCCGATGCTTTGCGGCCTGATATACGGGGGCTGTTTACTCCTTATTTAGCTGAGGAGAGATTCTATGGGCCTTGCCAGCCTCCTCCTTAACTACGGTTAGAAGAGCTGTCCTTAGCTGTCCTCAGAGCACTTCACACACTGGCTGTAGAGGGAAAGGAGGTGACTGAGCACTCTCTTGATTCTCTACTAAAACCAGCCTTTATTTCCTACCCAAGTATGAGCCAGCTCAGCTTCTGAGATCAACTGGGATCAGGTGTGTCCAAAGTGATGGTGGGAATGCAGACTTAAAGCCAGTTTTGGTTTGAAAACTTCCCTTGCCCACCAGCGCTTTCTCCAGAGACAGGGAACTTCCCTGGGAAGGTTCTCATGAAAACCACTTTGTTATAACACAACTTAGTGGGGTCAGATTCAGAGTCTAGGTCAGTGTGGACAATAATGCCAAAGGCAGGGCTTATCTACAGAGAACCAAACAGTGGTGCTGGGGGAATGTGGGGGCCTGGACACTAATGGTGGAAGCAAAGGCAGATGAAGTGAGACCCGAGAAGCCTCCAAATGGACCAGATCTTATGCTGGAGGATTAAGGGACCCCAGGACATACTTATGCATCTTCTTGAAAATTTGGGTGGTTTAGAAATATGTTTTCTGTACTGAGGTCTGGGAACAAGGTGAAAGAAGAGAGACTCCCTGGAGACACCTAGGGACATGTCCAAGGGATGACTTCTTTAGTTTTGTTTGCAAGAGGTCATAGAGAACCGACATCTTTTGGGGCTGCTGTTTCCCTGTGGTCCATCTGCTGGACTTTGAGCATCTCCTTTCCCTCAGGACAGAGAAAGGCCTGCAGTGCAGTATGCCAAGGGCTTAGGGGGCAGGCTCTTAACACAGCAGGCCCCTTCAGATATTGCTTAACTGGTCATCCCAGGCTGGTGGCTGCCATCATCTGTTCACAGAGATACAGCTTCAAAAAGTCTCTGGCCTGGAAGGAACACTGGAGGTCAATCTCTTCCAGCCCCTGGGTGGGAACTTCCAGTATGTTCTAATAATTCAAGAGTTCGTCCTACTGATTGGGAGACCTAAAGACGATTTTTTTTTTTAAATGACTTCTCCTTAGCATGTTGTTAAGGAGTTGGTTTACTCATGGACCACAGTCCACTGTGAACCCCCACCCAAAGGGTGAAGTGTAACAGGTCTCGTGATTTTCTTGTGTCTAGCAATAAGGGACAAGATAAACCCAGATTTGGGAACACAAATCTTTTTGCCCTTCACACTACAGCCATGAGAATGGTTTCCATGGTTACAGCAGTTTCTCAGAGGTGTCTGGATTTTCATTTTTCTTTCCCTTTAGTCCCCTAAATGTCTAATTTATGAGTAATCAGTTTAGGCAACCTGGAAAGTTTCTCGTATGTATATGAATATCAAGAAACATATTATACATTCAAAACCTAAAAAGTAGGTCGACAGGCAAATTTTTGGCACATTTTTTTTCTTCCACTATAAAAGGAAATTTGGACTGACTTTAAAATGTTCAAGTTAAACAAGATTCAATGAAAGAGACACGGCCTTCAGATTCTTCAAAGGCACGTGAGCCGCAGAGGGCTGGGCTGACCTAATTATATTTTCTTTAATGTGGAATAGCTATTTGCCCAACATTCCATTTGCATCTCACCATCACATTCAAATGGCAGGGACATTGATTTCTTTTTTAAAAGCATCCTTTGAACATGAAAGTGTTTTTTTTTTTTCTCTCTCTCTCCTCCTTGTGAAAGCAGCGATAAAGATCGATCGATAATTACATTGTTGGATAAAAATGAATATAAATTTTATTGAAAAACAATCCAAGCAACAATGTGAAAAGAATGTCTTCAACAGTCAGCGACCCACACAGTTCAGCGTACATGTTCGAAGAGTCACCTCTGCAGCTTTAGATACTTACTCCAAATGAAAAGAAAGGACAGACTTTCAGATAAAGTATCTTAGAAATCTGACAGTTGTGAGCCACATGGTCATACCATTAACCCTGTGTTTACTGCGGGCCAACCAGTATGGTTTAAGAACCAGTGGAGAGAGAATGCTTCGGAAGCGTGGCAAAGAAAAACCCCAGAACACTGGGGAAACTTTCTCCTTTTCAAGTCCTTTGAGAACTTTACAGACTTTATTGGCACCGTGTTTCTCCTGCTTCACAACAGGAAGTAGCTCTTTATATCTAGCTCAAATCCTTCATGCTTCAGTTAATCTATTTACGTCTCTTTAATCTCAGCGGGCCTTGAGAAGTCCATCCTGGCGGGACAATGAAACAACGGACAGAGCTCAAAATATTCACAATCAGTTGGAGAGCAGTCCAACTGAGATGGCACTTCTGAAGAGAACTGAAGAGAGGTTAATTGCACCCCTTTGCCCCACCACGCCCCACCCTTCTGCACCCTGGCACTCATCCTGGGCCTTGTCTGGCAAAATGCTGAGTCTGATCAGTTTCAGCCTGTCACTGGCGTAGCAAGGAGTGTGATCAAAGCCACCTCGGCCAGGCAGGCTTGTGTCCAGGATTTCTGTCTCAGGAAAAGATTTCTGGGAAAACCAATCTTAATTCTTATCACATTCTTTCTTTCTTTTTTTTTTACCACGCTAGCCAGGAAGTCTCCCCAGGCTCTTCTCACAGTCTACATGGTAATGCTGATCTCCACGGACCAAGAAAGCACCTAGTGATTTTTTAACAATTATAGATACAGTTGAGGGGTTTGCAGCGGTGGCAACTTCGGGCATTGACCACCAGGGGGCGCTCGTGCCATTCGGTTGGCCGCTGGGACTCGTGGCCCGGGAGACAAAGAGGGGGATTTGAATAAAAAGCCTTCAAAACGCAACCTCCAAATTTCCAGCCTGAGCAGCATGCGTGTAAAAATTCATGAAGATTGGATTTAGTTTCATGTATCTTTACTTCAGTGGAAAGAAACGCAGGCGTTTTTCTGAGTTCTCCTACAACGGTCTGGACAAAGGGGCTGCCTGGTTAAATGAGGAGGGAGGGGCGAACTGAAGACCCGCGCGCCCTGGGAGAGGCCAGCCTGGATCTTTGGTGCTGAGGACAGCTCCTATTTTGTGCGGCAGCTACAAGCTCCCGGGTAGCTAAATTATGCTGTTTTGAAAAACATGGGTATGCTCTTCTGCAGGACTGGCAGTGAGTCAGGGTTGTGTCTAGTGTGTGGCAAGAATCTCAGAAGCACTTATTATTTTGTTAAAACGTAGCACACGTCTTTCTGCTCATAAAATAAAAGAGGCAAGGAAAGGTTGTTTCCAGGCTGTTCAAACTCCACCTTGTGGCGGTGTGTAGTGGTGATGCCTCCCTGGCTTTTGTGCGTTTTCCAGGAGTGGATGACAGGATTCTGACAGGTGAGAACTACCAAAGGACCCAGGACACAAGCCAAGGCAGCTCAGCCCCTCCCTCCTGCAGCCATACTAATCACAAGTGAGGCTATCCAGCCCTGGTGGAGGGTGGGTACCTGGTACCAGGTGGGTGGCAGTGGGGGCCTGTGGGGAAGGGGTCAAAGCAGAGGAAGGCCTGAAGTTCTGAGATTCTGGATATTCAGATAGACCCCACCCAGAAGTCTGGATGGCTATGGCTGAGTCCTTGGTGTTAACTTCTTATAGCCCCAAATCCAACACAGGGCCATGCAGAGAAGGAGGCTTTTTGTATCCCAGGCTGGCTCTGGCTGCCTCTGAGCCTGTGGACATGTCATGTGGCTCTCAGAAGTGAGTGGGTCCTGAGATAGGTAGAGCGAGGCGACTTCTAGAACCCAGAAGTTTGGTAGGGACCATGCTGGAGTGCATCAGTGTGCTGGGATGATTCCATAGTGGCCTCTCTGGGGGCCTTTCTCAGGTCTCTCTGCCTGCTGTCTGCTGCCGCCTTTCCGGCAGCCGTTGCCATAGAAACACCAGCCTCAGGTGCTGCTGAGGGCCAGCTAGGCAGCTGAAGCCTTTTAGGACAGGCCCGAGCAAGTAAGAGGTCCTCAACTGTTCCCAACAGAAGGTTGAACTCAGGGCAGGGGTTGTCATCTCAGAGAAAGACGGGAGAGAAAATGGCTATAAAAGGGTATTTCTCAGAGACAGGGACAAACATTCTCCCCAGGGGCACGTGGCATTCCCTTTAACCTAGTTTTGCTTGTAAGGAACCCTGGAAGCAGCATAATTCTATTATATACTGTCCCAAGTCCTGCCGTGGCTTCTGGGACTCATCTGCCTGGCCAGGACTCAGGTCTCTGTTCATCAACCAGGCTCCTGGCAGGTTGTGTAGGCATTTGAGGTTCCTATGAAAAACTGGGCTCAGGCTGGGAAATCATCCCTAATCCCTGAGCTGAACTCTGGTAGGCACATGAATTGGGATCTTCACCCTTAAGTGTGGGTTGCTGAACTTCCAAAGACACCGCTCCAATCCTGGTCCCCACCCAGGACATCCCTATTTGCACACAGCGGAGACTCACAGGGATTGGGAGATAACAGCCTCTAATTGGCTGACAGTCAACTAGCTTCTTCTCCACATCTCCCTTTTTGCAAGCTCTTGAAGAGCATAAAGTGGCCAATAAAGAAGCTCTATTAATATGGAAGATGTGCAGGTCCAGCATTCCCTGGGGTCCAGAAGCAGTGGAGAAACACTGCATGACTTGGGTGACTGATCTGATAGATTCAGCCTCAGACATCATTCTCTAGGCATCGTGCAGAAAGCTTCCAGCATGGGCAACTCTACACCCAACTCTACACCCAGGTACTAACAAGAGAGCAGGCACAGGCATGGGCGTACACTTCACAATACCTTGAATTTACATAGCACCTTTTTCTTCTAAAGGGCCTTTGCCTCTGTCCCTTCATCCACAATCACAATGAGTGAAGCCCTCAGCAGCACAAATTCCTCAATGCCTAGGACAGAGCAGGGAAACTGAGGCAGAGGCCCAGAAGTGATTTCATGCAGATTAGTGGTGTCCCAGGCTCTCTGCACTTGGCTTGGGCCCTCCCTGGGTGGGGCTGGCCTTAGCCCTGGGAGGCTGTGGGTCTGCAGCCCCTCACTGGTCGTTGACTTTGTATTTCAGGATGTAGGAGTAAAAGTTGTGGTTAGCGTTCTCTAGCACCATAACGTAGACTTCTTGGCAGCCAGCCGTGCTGCAGCTGCCTTCCCAGTATCCCTCGGGGCTAAGGGTCAGGGGCCATGTGTCCTGCCCTTTCACCAGGGCTTTGGCGATACCATGCAGCTTCAGTTTGAAGGGTATGTTGCGGTTGGCGGGAAGCACCCCCGAGAGAGGCTCCAGCAGCTCATTGTCCTGTCCCCAGTTGCCGAAGCTCTCGGGGAACATGGGCCAGTTCACCTTGGTGTTGGCGCAGCACAGAAGGTAGTTGAAGACAAAGACGAAGTTGCCTTGCTCTTGCCTCTTTTTCACAAAGATTTTGAGGGCAAACTTGCCGGCATGGGGCAGCTGGACTTTCAGCTCTGTCTTCTTCTCTCGGTTCAACTGGAAGATATATCGCCGTTGCGTCTCCTCCGTGATGGGGCCATCATCCCCATGGAGGGATGCCAGGACATTGATGCCCTCCTCCACGCCAAAGCTGATGGAACAGCGACCATCACTGGTGTGGATGATGGGGTCGGGGTGAGAGGGCTTCGTGATGCCCATCTGCTCTGAGAACCAGCTGGGGCCCACCGGCTGGTGAAGCTCAGCGGGCAGGCGGACAGAGAAGTCTACATAGTTGCATTTGACTGTGTACTCTAGCACTGAGCTATAGATTTCAGAGTTGCCTTTGGCAAAAATCTGCAGCTTGTGGGTGCCCATGGTTGGAGGGTATACCTCCAGCTTCATCCCATTCTTCTTGAGGCTCAGTAGCCCATGCTCCTGCTTGCCATTGAGCATGAACATGAACAGTGTTGGGGCACAGCTCTCAATGGTGACTGTGGCTTTCCCGTTCACTGTGGAGAGAAAGGCCAGGTCAGGAGAGACGGATCCAATATGTACTGGTGAATGCTTTACAATTAGATCCCGGGGATAAGATGTGACTTACAGTATGTGTCCGTGTTTGTGGTGCAAATGTTTTTGCCAGGCTTGATTTTACCAATGCGATGTCACTAGGTGAAGCCAGTCTGGATATTTTATCTGATTCCAGAGCATGGAAGGGACTTCAGAGGGCAGAAACAGAACCATCTCCTCCAACCCTCTCTCTCTTTTTAAAATTTATTTTTATGTGCATGTTTGTATATCTTTGCACGAATGCTGTGTTTGTGTGCCTGTGGGGGCCAGAAGAGGCAGCTGGAGCCTCTGGAGCTGTCATTAGGAAGTGATTGTGAGCTAAGTAAAGGACTTGGGTGCTGGGAATAGAACCCAGGTCATCTGGAAGAGTGCCAACCTCTGTCAGCATAGAGCGGTCTCTCCAACCCCTGCAAGTCCTAAGCATTACTTTCTGAGTATGGCGTAAGCCCCTGTCATATGAACACATTACCCTATGTAGTTGGAAGGGCTTGCTTCACTTCAGGGACCAGAGCCCAGGGGTGTTAATAGGGTATTTCCTATTCTCCCTCCCCATGCTTGCTTCTCACATAGGAGTGCCATAGCTGTGGGTGACTGCCTTAGAGAACCCTTGGCAGAGTGGGGAGAGCATCTCAGAGGAGCATTGTACTGGGGACCCAAAGGCCTGCTGGGGGAGCCATGCCTGGCACCTCTCTATCCTCCCCCCATACCTGCTGACTCTCCCACCATCTTGAGGCTCACTTCCTTCCCTTCCCCTTTGCTACCCACCCCAGCTTCCCTCTCTTGCTTCTTGCCCATCTCAATTCTTAAGGCAACTCACGACCACCAGGAAATATTCTTTCAACATGTAGCATGAATATGGAATTGAGCTCTAGATTAGTATAAATTAAGAAATCTGGTGTTTACATTTTTATGTCTTCCAAAAAGGCAAACTCAACTCAGCAACATGACGACGGTGCTGTTGTGGTCTGCTTGGCTTTTTCTTGTGGTTTAATGTCTCACAACAGAGCCCACAGACCTCTAGCAGCCTCAGGTGTGGGAAATGAGAGTCAAAGGGAGCAGCCTGGGTTGTTGCTTCAGCAGCTAGAGCTGCCACATGTCTGTTACTTGCCCAAGGAGCTCTGTATCCAGGTCAAGAAATCCATGAGGAAGTGCAAGGAGCAAGAGGCACCTGCTCCTGGTTCCCCCGACCTCACCCCTTGCCCTATACCTTTACTCCATCACCCTGCAGTGTAGGGTAGGGTCAATGCCATCATCCTTCAGGCCACCCTAGCTGGTTGCTTTTAGGAGCGCTGACCCATCTGGGATGCATGGACGCCCCCTGGTGGCAGAGCTGATGCTGACAGGTAAGGCAGGGCTCTGAGGAGGAGGAGGAAGTAGGTTGATGGGCCTTCCTGAGCCCCACTGTGTGCCAAGTGCAGGACCAGGCGCTGGATTCTCAGGGAATCATGGGAAACAATCCTTTAAAGAGGATTTTAGAGTGTGCAAACATCCACCTGCCATGGTCCCCATGGCATTCAGTGGGCCAGCCGTGGGAGAAAGCTACATTTGGGGGGTCTGTTTGTCTTGGTTCACTCTAGTGGGCGGGGCTTCGCCTGTGACCCGCCTCTCCTTACCTGTTCGGATCATGGGCACTTCTGGGTGGGCACTCAGCATACCCCTGTTGTAGAACTCACTCTTGTGGTACATGTTGTTTTCAAACTGCCTCAGAGACTGAGGTGGCTTCAGCAGTTGCCAATTTTTGTTGTCTGGGAAGTGGTCCTCAATGAACAGGGCGGGGTGGGTGAGGAAGTAGAATTCATTGTAGCTGGAGGGGAGCAAGACCTGGTTAGGAGCCACGTATAGGAGTAGGCCTGACCAACTTCACCCACGTCGTCTCCCAGGGGAACTTTGGGACACATTTATTCAGTTGACCCAACCGCTGGGGGGTGTGGTTGACAGCATAATAGAAGCGGTACCATCTGTGGTCCTAATGTGGGCACTGGAGACTCTTCTTTGGTGGCTGTGTCCAGACCCTGGGGCCACACAGGATCTGAGGCCCCTTCTGAGACAAGGCCACAGCATGAACTTGTGGCCTGCTCTCAGAGCCTTCGGATGTTAGAGATAGGGTAGGGTAGAAATGAATGCCCCCTGCGTTTAATGCCCCAAAGTAATTTGAAAGGAGCAAAATCATGATCCTTAGAGCAGGTGTGGGTCGTGAGGGCGTGGAGAGGTGGGGAGACCAGAGTCAGTGCCCTAGTTCCCTGGACCCTTCCTGTCCCTGTGCCATGGCTCCTTGAAATTAGTCACAGATAAAAAACAAAGAGAAGAAAAGAGAGACACAGTCTGGGCTTGGGGAGGCTTTGCTCTGCCTAAGTGGGGGTGAGGGGTGTTCAGGAGAGTAGCAGATGCGTGTAGGGTAAGTGTGGACATGCGAAGGTTTCACTTGCACACACTGGAGAGAACAGTCCATTTCCCAAATAAAGGTGGTCAAGGCTGCCAAGAGAATGTCAGGCTCGGCTGTAGGTTAAGTGCAGGGTTGGCCAAGCCTTGAAGGATAATCATGGTCTAGCCTGTACCATGAGGGCCTAGGGTGACCCTGCTCTACCTACAGCTCCCCTCTCTGCCAACCACATCCTTCTTCCTTCTTCCTCTTCAGAGAACAGGAAGTGGGAAGAGGAGATGGCGTCTCTGAGCACATAGCTGCTGGCAGCGAGGTTCCTTAGGCCTGCCCCCTTCTCACATATGAACTGGGGCAAATTGGGACAGGCTCCTGGGTTTATTTAGCTGGAAGGGGCCATGGGGAGTCTGAGGAGAGATCTAGTCATGGAAGGGTGAGAAACTCCAGCTCCAGATCCAGATTCAGAGCCAGCTTTGGGGAAGGCGACTGACCTAGGCAAGGCTGTCCAGCCTTCCTCTCCCACTTGGCCCTTCTCTTCTCCCAGACGCCTCCCCCCCTTCAACTTGTGCCCTCCACCTCACACACAGACCAGACAGTTGGCAAAGGGGAGCCTCATACTTACAGGAAGGTAAATTTGGAGGTAGTAGTGTCCACCAAGCCACTGCCCCAGGTGCTATCTAGCAGGTGCCAACGGCCCTCAAGGAACACAGCATTCCAGGCGTGGTCGAACTCTCCAGAGAAGCTTTGTCCAGTCTGGTAACCAAAGCCCTTGGAGTAGCCAGGCACGGTGACACACTGTACACCAGCAATCCTGGGGGGTGAGACATGGGTCTGAGAAGGGGCTTGAATGCTGGGGTGGAGGCAGAAAGCCATAGTGCTGGCAGGCCCTGCCCGTGCAGACTGGCTGCAGCCCTGCTGTTTGCTGTTCCCCTGAGACATTTCAGCTCACTTCTGAAGTGTCTCCCTGGGGCCTGCTTGACATGATCCGATGCACAGCTCCTCAGGAGGAAAAAATGAGGACAAGAGTGAGGGCGGCCTGAAGAACCCAGGGAGGGAGCGGAGAAACCAAGACGCTTACACGCAAGAGCTGTACCCAGAGGCTGGGGAAACCAGGACACGTCGGGTGGGTACAGGTGATAGGAGACCCGACTCCTGACTGTGCTCTTCCAAGCAGGGACGGGAAGGGCAGGCGCACGGGTGTATTCAGAACTAACCGAGGAAGAATGCCAGGATACCTGACCATCAGTTTTGGCTTTCATGAGCAGGGAACAGAAAGCACTGTGCTGCATTAATGTCTGTCACTGACTGACAGCCTGGGCCAAGACACTGGCTAGTGTTTTACCAATTTGACACAAAAGAGGGAGTCTCAGCTGAGAAAATGCCTCCTAAGATTGGGTTGCAGGCAAGCCCGAAGGCATTTTCTTAATTAGCTATTGATGTGGAGGAGGGCCCAGTCCATTGTGGGCTAGTGGTCCTGAGTTCTATCAGGAAGCAGGCCGAGCAAGCCTTGAAGAGAACGCCAGGAAGCAATACCCCTTCGTGGCCTCTGCATCAGCTCCTGCCTCCAGGTTCCTGCCCTGTGTCATTTCCTGTCCTGACTTCCTTTGATGATGAACTGTGATGTGGAAGTGTAAGCTGAGTAATTTCTTTCTTCCTCAATTTGCTTCGGTCCTGGTGTTTCATCACAGCAAAAGCAACCCTAACTAAGCCACCATTTCGAAGTCTCTATCTGTTCTGTGAAGGGTGGAAACACTGACTGGCTAGCCCTGGCTTTGGGGTGTCTTTGACAAAGTATTCCTTTTGCTAATAGCAAAGCTGGTACCACTTTTTGGGGAGTTTGGACTGTGGGAGATGAGTGCCAGTCACTTTTGGAGACATAAAACCAGGTCTGGGCTGTGACCAATACTCCAAGGCTGAATCAGCAAGGCTCCTGAAGGCCCTCCCTCTCCAATGCCCCACTTCTACTTCCTCTTCAGCAGCTCCTCCCCCAACACGCTGTGGAAGAATGGACGGTGCTGGTCTCACTGACCCTTGCGCTGCCAGTGCCCTGGTGTTGCCTCTGAGTATTAGGAAAAGTTGCACTGCCTCACACTTTTGTTGCATTTCCCAAAGACTGGCATAATAAACACACAGACCTCTAGAGTCCTGGATATCCAAAGCGACTCTTCAATGGAACCCCTTTGCCCCCCAAACTGCCCCCACCCTCCACACAGTGCTGACCCTGAACATCTCTCTGACGCCTGCTTTAGGGAGCTGGGCCTGTTCAGCGGGGACCCTCTGAATGCATCATGTCTGAATGCCCTTTACACAACAGGGCCTTAGAATAATGCAGTAAGGTGATCATGCATTTACTGCAACAATCGAGAGAGGTTTCCCGGTGAAGACGAATATTTAGCCAGCATTTAGGAGAAAGCCACATTGAGTACTGAACTACACTTAACACATCATTTGCTGAGTCACTGGGGCAAATGTGGTACCATGAAAATGAAGAGATTCTCACTTCTCACATGCAGATAAAGATGGCATGTTACCACACTGCGTTAGCCTTCCTCAGGGCCACGCTGTGACCACTCACACTGAGACTCCTGACTGATGACAGTTAGCGGTTCCTCTTCCTCTGTCCACAGTGTCGAAGAGGGCTTAGGCCCCTGGGATTATAGCAATTGGGCCCTGTGAAAAATACTTCGGGAGGACTTGGGGACAACCTGCTGAAGATATCAAGAGTAGCTAGACCCTAACAGCAGGATTTTCATTTGGTGACGGTCCAAAATGAGCCTCAGAATAGAAGGTTCCCGGGGCAGGAAGCCACTGCAGATGACCTCTCTGGGTGAGATGAGTGTTTGCACGGAGAATGAGAATAGAGGATGGGAGAGATCCCTGATCTCCTGGTAATGGAATTATGGGCAGTTTTATTTTATTATTATTATTTTTTAAATTGCTCTGCACCTTAATTTGGTTTTTTTTTTTTTTTTTTGGGCAGTGTGCTGTAGCTCAGGGGCAGAGTGCTTGCTTTGCATGCATGAGGCCCAAGATTCAGTCCCTAGCACTGGACATAAAGGGGGGAGGGGAGCATAACGGCATTTTAAAAATAATGATTATATGTTACTTTGAGAACTGGGAAAATCTATCCACACAACTTAAGTTATTTCCTTCAGTGGATAATTTCCCGCTGTTGCTCAGAAGGTTGTGTGTGTAAATTTTAGTCTGCTGTGGAGGACAAAGGAAAGTTCTGAGAACCACCGTGTGTGAAATGGCTTATTTCACAGTAAGGGCAAGGGTGAGTGGAACCGCTGGGCTCGGGAGTGTTTGATGTGTTTGCTCTCTCTGATCAGAGCACAGGGATCAAAGAAGGAAAGAAGGCATACTTAGCATTGACACCATCTCTGGGTGCTGGAGTAAACTGGGTACCCACACAAGCACTCTGGATCTCCGGGGAGAAGCCTATTTTAAACAGTGTGCTGGGGGATAGTCTTCCACCAGGAGATGGGGAGAAGAGATCTGTCCAGCTCCAAAGGACAAAAAGATAACAGTGATGGACCTCTCTTGCTCCAAGCTGGCATGGGTGACCACAGAGTACAGCCAGGAAATCAGTACTCTGTTCCCACCTCTAACCGTCACCTGCAGTGACCTTGCTAGCCTCATTATGGGCAAAAAGGATGGTTGGCATTAAGTGATCTCCAGGGGGTGATTGTCCTCCTTCAGGCTGAGGGGAAGGAGGAGGAGCCACGGGAATGCCTGGGGAAGAAGTAAGATGAAAGATGAACGCAGCTGTAAGTTGTTTACGCATTGCTGGAGTATGGCATGGGGATATTTTATTATCTGGCAGCCATATGCAAGATGAATTGGACTGAAAGAGTTGCCAATAACCCACAGGTTCTAGATGAAGTAAAATACGTATAAAACAACCATTGCAGAACTAGTACTTCTGCATCCAGCCTTTCTGGTTTCTGGTCAGAACATGATCCGTGGGCCTTTCATGTCACCGAAGGACCACTGACTATATAAATGGTATGCCATACACAGGAGCGGGTACTGGGGTACAGCACAATACAGCACACAGCAAACCCAGTAAGAGATTTCTCTAAGATGAGGCTCACTGGGTGCCTTGGAAGTGCTCATGCTTGTAAAGCAGGAAGCCCTGTGAACAGTCACTGAGACACCAGCCAGAAAGCAAAGTGCTGGGAACTTGGGGACAGGAGCTGGAAGAAGGGTTGAAGAAGGCATTGAGTCTGAGAGATGATCCCACCTTCCCACCAGCCTGACTAGATCACACCAAACAGCCCCTGGCCGTCTATTAAGTCCAGGCTGTAGAACCTTTCCATCTGACAGTCCTGACTTCAGACCAGGTGCACAGGGAAAATGTGTATCCGAAGCTGCAAAGCCAACCTGCATGCAGGACCATGTGCAAGTCTCCTGAGACACCCAGAGTATCAGGAACAAGTAGTAGCTCAGCCCCAGTGAGGGCCAGGGCTCAGGGACCCAACCAATGCTGTGAGATTTCAGAAGCACACTTGGCCACCCACTGGGGCCTGAGGAATATGCACTGATCAGAGGTGCAGGCCAATGAAAAGCAGTGTTACCTGGTGACCCTGGCTGCCTTCTGTAGCTGCCTTAGCTTCCATGAATGCATTTCCTTGTCACTTACCAAAGATTTGAGCATACCAGCTTGCTGGGGTATGTCCCTTGATACTGACTGAAGAGGTGATGGGCCAAGACCATGATGGTTATTTGGTACAGTCATGGTCGAGGCCCTGCCACAGAAACTGTGTGATGCAGATACAGCCTGTGAATGGCCAGGCCCTACTGGTAGTATGGGTTAAGGGCTGGGCAGACAGGGACACTCTGCATACAGCAGCTTCTGATCATGGTGAATGAAATTTGCTTTTCTCTCCTTGTCCTTTTGGAAAAATGTGGTTTCTATATACTACAGTAGAACATGAGCAAAATGGCATCTCTCACAATATATGTACTTGGTTTCTTACAAATGTACGTATCTAGCCTTGTTATGCATCTGTCCACCTCCGGCTTCATGAAATAGGCTTTCAAAGGTTCCCTGTCTAACAGTGGTTCAGAGACAGAGGCTCCCCGACTTGGGGAAATTGGGGTATGGCGATCCTGAGGCACAGTCTGAGAGTTTTTGAATCACACCAGAATGTTTGCAAAGATTCTGTTTCCATTTGTAAGGCTTTTGGTGGCGGCGGTACACAGAAACGTTAAAAGATGATTTGCGATCCCAACGGAATTAGAGTTCTCCTCCATCAGTGTATCTATAAGGAAAGGGAGCTTTAGCTGTCCTTTAAGAGTTCTTATGTGACAAAGTCAGAGCTGGCAATAATTAAACTGTTCAAGCCATGCCTGGGGGTGCAGACCTTTAGTCCTGGCTACTTGGGAGACTGAGGTAAAAAAATTGCCTGAGGTCCAGAGCGAGTTGATGGTCAGCCTGGGTAACTCAGAGAGATGCTGTCTCAAACTAAAAACCTAATCAGGGATTGGAGATGCAGCTCAGGGATAGAGTTCTCAGCTAGTTAGCATGCATAGGACTCTGGCTTCAGTCTTCAACACCGATGAGAAATAAAAGACTACTCAGCTCCCAGAGAATCTCCATTTCCCAAGAGGCTTAGCCGACCACGATGGTCGTATTGACCAGCAACAGCCATCTAAGCAGGCTCTCTGCGACACTAGAAGATGGTTGGAAATGCTGCTGACATATGATTGGTGACAACAGCCTGTTCAGTGTCAAAGCCTCAGTCTGGTAATAAACTCCTGGTTATCTCAAATCTCTGGGAAATCTGCTAGCTGGAGTGCTAGGGCTTGTGATTATAGGGGGAGAGAATTTACTACAGGCTGACTCTGGCAGGAGCCTGGGGAATTAGCCTTGGCCCCTGCAAGGAGATTAGGCAGAATCAATTAAGGCTGTGGGCAATGAAGGCTAAAGAGAGACTTAATGCTCCATGATAGAACGTCAGAAACTGGACCGACAGTTACACAGGCGGGGAACAGTACTCACAAAACATGTCACATTGGAAACTCAGGAAAGACAAGGGGGAAATGAAAAATGCCTGGAAATATATAAGTCCTTACCAAACCACTTTATTAAATCAGTCTTTAATGAGGCCTTGCAAGGTGGCAGAAGATTGGTCAGGAAGCAGAGCTGGTCTCCGGGTACAGCTCTCTCTAAGAGGCCACCCTGACAGCCTAGCAGACTAGATTAGTAAGTGTGGATTGCATGTCTGCAGTTATTAAAGAATCAGCTAATGAATTTGCCAAATGTTTGGTAATTATTTCAGAGGCGAAGGGGTTTAGGGAGCCATGCATGAATGGGTTACTGATCTTTAAAGCAACCTTTAAGGGATTTCACGGGACTATTGTTTAGCATCTCCGCAGTGCAAGGGGGCTTGTGCATGGTCACTGCTCCGTTGATGTAAAATGTTGGGGTGTATTTTAACGATCAGCTGCAGGGCAGGATGTGGCCATCGTTAAGCATCTGGACCAGGTCAGAGAGCTGACAGCTTCAATCAAGACAAGCGTCAGTTTTCTGAATCTATGTGGGTGGGCTGGTGGAGTCTGTAGGACAATTCTGCAAAAATGCTCCTATACTTAGGGAAGATGGGGCATGTTTAAAACAATAACAATAACACAAAACCCCCAACCAATTACAAAGTCAGCTGAGCGACATCTCCAAATGGCACATTCCCTCTTCCCAACAGTTCTACTGTTACCACACAGAAGAGGAAGCTGAAACCCAGAAAACCTGTAAGTGGTCCCTTAGGGATGGGAGCCCAGGTCTTTCTGGATATATAACAGGCACTTCTATAGTGAGCCAGGAGGCTTTGGCTAGACATGGAAGTGCTTTGTCCCCTGCTGGAATGGGCCCATGACATTCCATCAAGGAGGGGGGGAGAGGCTCATGAACCCCACCCCTTTCTGAGATGCTATGGGTAGTGAATGGTTGTTAGGGGAGGCAGAGTCATATTTTTCGGGGGTAAATTGTCCTTGTTTTAACTAAGTAACCCCCGCTTGTGCAAACAACCCTAATTACATACAGTGACCCCCAAAGATGTGGAATTAGGGGGTTCAGTTTAAGGGAGAGGAGGGTAAAAGAGGACTATGAGACATCCAATCAAAGTACATCATATGTGTATGAAATTGTGAAAAAATGAATAAATTCAAAACAAAAACCCGACTGTTTTCAAATCTACAATTTTCTATGAAAACAGCCATGTTTTAAACATGCCAGGCAGGCACTGAAAATGTACTTACTTAGAAGAAAGCACACACATCTGCTGGGCATATCCTGCCATTTCCCATCACTCTGTAGATGTCTAATGAGGACCTACTGTGTGGACTAGCCACTTCTCATCACTCTGTAGATATCTAATGAGGACCTACTGTGTGGACCATTTGGAACCAGATGTTCACAGAGAGGCAGAAAGGGAGGAAGCAAGACAGGAAGAAAGAAGCACAGGAAATAACTGTGCTGAGAACAAGCCTGGGAAGCGACAAGGACATCACTATTTTGATCTCCATGGGAGGATTTAGGGCTACTGTGCTTTCTTTTCCTTGTTTTGCACAATTTTGCAGGTAATGTACAAGGAGAAATTTTCTTTTAATTCATAAAAAGTTATTAGCGGGCTGACAAGATGGCTTAGTGAGTAAAAACAGGCCTTGCTACCTAGCCCCATGACCCGAGTTCAATACCCCATGTTACAAGGAGAGAACTGACTCCTAAAAGTTGACCTCTGACCTTCACATGAATGCTATGGCATGTATATGTGCCACCCCCTCAAGATAGAGACAGAGACACAGTAGAGCTTTTTCTGAAGTTATTATCAGAACAGTTGGTGTGTTCCTATAATCCCAGCACTTAGGCCAGCCTGGGCCACACAGCAAGTTCAAAGCTAGGTAGCTAGACTGTCTCAGACACCACAGGAGCAGCGTAGGTTAGTAGTAGATTAGTTGCTTTCCCTGGGGAAGGCCCTGGTTTTTGACTCCTTGGCAGCACCCCAAATTAAAAGCTATGAACTGAAAGCCTGATATAACTGATAGAGCACACACACAAGTTAGTAGACTCAGCCGTTCACTCACTTCCTGGGGAGGGGACTTTCTGGGACACCCCACACCTCCAGGGCCTCCTACCTGTTCCCTAGGGAAATCTGGGAGACTTCAGCAAAGGGAGCAGAGAGAGATATGGGGATCAGTATGGCCCTCCAGCCTTGAGACTGCATAGAAGCTACTGGAAAGCAGTGTGGTACATTCTCTCACTTAGGCCTGCAGTGTGCTATACACTCAGCCCACAGCTCTGAGGATGGGGCCAAGACAGAGAACTACCGCCTGGTCCTAGCTGCTAAGCTTTCCTACTAATGGATCATTCCAGGTAGACTTCTGGTATCCTCACGTAGAGGTGTGCCATGCCCCCCCCCCCCCCAAGGACAGCCTTTCCCAGTTCCTTTGGCATCAGAGGCCACTGTCCTCTTGCTCGCAGGCCTGCCATTCTGTTAACCTTCAGCCGTACAGTGAAGGGAGAAGGCAGAAAAGGGGCATTTTATAACCAAATTATCTTTGTGCATTTATCTGCCATTATGTTAATGCATGGCGAAGCCCGGCAGATGGTCCAAAGTCAATTACGCTGGCGTTAAAAAGGGAGGAATTGACCTTTTCAGGACTCACTTGGATTCCCAAGCAGAGTTTGCAAACTCAAGTTCCAGGCCTGGCATGGGGGGCAGAGGCTCAGAGGGCTTTAGAAGAAAAAGGACATAATTGGGTCACAGACCTGGGACTCCAGCCTATCACAGGCTGCCTTTCATACCTGCACATCCTTTCAAAGAGGCCAGCGTAGCCGTCACAATTGGTCTTCTGGGTCCTCAGGATGTCAGTGGGTTTGAAGGCTTGGCGGTCCTTCTCCTGGGCGGCTTCAACATCATACTCTGGAGGACAGAGGAAGGGGCTGTGAGCATGCAGGGCTCCCAGGTGGCTGAGGCCAGAGCCTACAGTATGCACTCAGGGGAAGCAGTGATATGAATGCAAACAGATCCCCAACCTAGCTAAATAGGGGACATGTCACTTTTTGTGTAGGTGGCAAAAGGGAGGTTGAGGCCAAAGCAGAGAGAACTACCTGGCCCTCATAGTGAACCCCTTGAATCTCAACACTCAGAAGGCAGAGGTGGACAGATCTCTGTGAGTTCAAGGCCAGCCTGGTCTACATAGAGAGTTCCAGGCTAGTCAGGCCTCATAATAAGATCTTGTCTGGGGAGGGGGGGAGCTGATGGTGTGTAGGGGAGAAGGCAGCCTCCCTCAGATTCAGACCATGAGTTGGTGAGTACATTTTCTAAGCTATACCTGGAGGACAGAAAAGCCTCAGGGAATCAGGATGTAACAATAGCTGTTCTTCATGTCAAAGGACTGAGATGGTGAGGTCACCATCTCCCGTTTGCAGGCCTCAGAAAGGGGTAGCAGGCCCTCTGTGGCTTGTTAAGACCTGTTGAGATTCTTAAGTCTGTCCTATGGGAAGCAGAGGGAAGCTGCTAGGCATAGGTTCCCGAGATAGCTCTGAAAACCCAGTAGTAGCTGGAGGCCAGTAGTTAAGGACGGTTGGGACAGCAGGAGGCAGGGAGGTGAGCACCTGCCCTTCCTGGCACTGTTCTAGAACCTTCTGGTGGGATTTGGGATTATTGCTATTCAGACAGCTCTGCTCTCCTCCGCCTGAGGCCATCCTTCTTGGAGATGGCTTGTCCCAGGTCCTCATTTTTGCAGGAATCTGGGACCCAGAGAATGCAGCACGAGGGTGAAAACTCAAGTCTGTAGGGTGGCTTTTAAGTTCTCTGGTTAGTCTTTGGTTACTTCAGGCACTAGGGAACCCTCCTCCTTGACCTGACTCACTGCTCACACTGAGGAAGCAACAGAATTAGCAGTCTGAAGGAGGGGGCTTCAGGCCTTCCAGTGCTGTCCCAGTGCTGTCCCCTGGTTGTGTACCTATGTGGTGGCAGATCCAGATCCAGATGGCTCGGACCTTTTCCAGATCGCTGTGGGCTTCCTGAAGCAAGTCACTCACCAGCTCATTTAGGCCACTCTTGACTGTCACCTGTGAGCAGAAAGGGCAGAGTGCACTGGAGTCTGAAGAGTATGGGAGTCTAAGGCCTGCCACCTATGGCCAGCTTCTCTGTATCCAGGCAGGAAGCTAGAGCAGAGCCCAGGATGGCAGAGGCTGTCTGAGGGTAAATAGTGCAGAGGTGATAAAGGTGGATAGGGCACATGTGCTGGCCAGTTGAATCTCAGGCCCTAGATCTACCTTAAGCTTTTATCTTTCAGCTGGGGCCATCTAGGAGGGTATCTGGGTAGTTACAGTAGCCTGTGGTCTTAGCTAATATTTACTAAAACACACTATGCAGGCTAATTTTATGTTAACTTGACACAAGCTATAGTCATTTGGGACGAGAAGCCTCATTTGAGAAAATATTCCCAGCAGATTGGCCTATGGACAAGCTTGCGGTAGGTTTTCTTCACTGACGATTGATGCGCCACTTTCTGTGGGCAGTGCCACCTCTGAGCTGGTGGTCCCGAGTACTACAAGAAAGCAAGCTGAGTGAGCCATGGGGAGGAAGTCAGTAAGCAGTATTCACCATGCTCTCCACATCAGCTCCAGCTTCTAGGTTTCCTGCTTTGAATTCCTGCCCCAAGGTCCCTGGATGATGGCCTAAAAGTTTTAAGATGAAATAAACCCTTTTCCCCCAAGGTGCTTTTGGTCATGGCATTTTACCACAGCAATAGAAAGAAACCAAGGTATCACCTATTCATTTAACACAGCTATTAGGCCTTCTGTTCCTCACTCACACTGTTGTGGTTTAAATGAGAAATGGCCCTCATAGGCTCATGTGTCTAAACACTTGGTCCCCAGATAGTGGTATTATTTTAGAAGATTGTGGTACCTTTAGGAGGCAGAGCCTTGCTGGAGGAAGTAGGTCATCAGAGGGAAGGCCTTGAGGTTTTATGACCAGATCCGTTTCCTGTCTGTTCTCTTCCATTCTGGAGTTGCAATGTGTCTATCCCCCTCACCAGTAACACCCTCCCTGCCATAATGTACTGAGACTCATCAAATTATAAGCCCAAGCAAACTCCTTTACTAATGTGGCTGTTGTCAGTTAATTGATCACAGCCATGGAAAGTAACAAATGGACGCTGTGAAATAACAGTCACAGACTATAAATCTGGCTTACTCGAGGTATGTACAAGAGGAGCTTGGAGGTAGGTTTGTTATCCTGGCTTAGGGAACTCTGAGTCACCTTTGGGGCCCTTAGCTAGGGGACCGGTTCTCTTACCTGTGAGGCAGAGGCATCAAGTTTCTCAAAGTGCTTCAGATCCAGAGGCATGGATTTCAAGCTGGACTTGTCCCAGGGGTAGGCTGGAAACACAGGGAAACCAGGTCAGCAGGGGACCCACTGAGAAAGGCTGTGAGCCTAAGCCTATGATCACTCTGAGGATCGGTGATTGTTTAACCTTTCTTACGTGGAAACACACATTCCAGAAGGGTTTCTTTGGACAAAGTGGTTTGGGAACTGTGAAAACCCCTATAGTCATCTTGAAGATCCCAAAGAACTTGGGACTATTTTGAAGACCTTGAAGATTCAGCACTGAAGACCTTGGCTAAAGCAAATGTGACCAGATAATTACTGATGAGCTCTCTCTCTCTCTCTCTCTCTCTCTCCCTCCATCTCTGATATTTAAGTTGTTTTTGTTAACTTCCTATAAGAAGTGTTCAAGCAGTGTTGCCGGGCCCTGACATTCTCAATCAAGAAGGGTCTCATGGCCATGTACTTGGTGTAAGGTACCTCAGGGCATGCTGGCAAGGCTGGCCACCTGGGTCCCATAGGAGGCTCCAAGTGGGATATCAGATTTTGAATCAGGCCACGGGGGTATAAAGAATGAGTGAAACTGGACACTGATGTTCGTTTATGGCCAGCATCCACCTAGGTTTACCTCTGGCCACAGGAGAGCCCCAGTCAGTTCTGGGAGGCAGATAGATCTGGGAGTCAGGAGCTGACATCATCTGGGCTCATGTTTACCCATTGAGTTGGAGCTGGAATATCTTAACACAGATAACCATGAACCCAGGTTGTGTAGTCCAAAGGCAGACATACCTCAGCCATCCCCACCAGAAGGGGGATAACTGGCCAACTCCTGCCGAGTCTCAGAGTTCTCATCAGAACGGCTTTCATCACTGTCCAACAATAGCGCCAGAGTGACAAGTGGGTACCAAGTGGACTTTCACACCACACAGTATTCCACTCATCTTGCCCTCCCTTACCCCTGTTTAGGATGGCATTTCTAAAATGAGGTTAAAAATTCTATTGTATTAGTTCCTCCTTTCCTGGTTCCATTTTTACAATATTTGATATTTTATATTCACACTACTCACGATGTATTCATGCCTCATTAAATCTACCTTCTGAGAAGATTATGTAAGATTCAAATAGGAAAATAGGATTTTTGTATGAAGACATTTAAAACACCAGTAGCATTAATTAACTTATTCTGATTTTAAAGCAAAATAGGCAGATGTGCATGGAGCCATAGATAGCATCTGGCCTTCCATGGTGGGAAACTGAGGCCTAGGGTTGACAAATTAGAGCAAAAGCAGGATTCCAATCCAGACTACCTATCACTCCACCCATTCAGTGTTTCTTTCTCTGCCTTAACCTTCTGTTCACACGCTCCCCATTTTATGAACATTTGACATCCATTTTATTTACTTATTTGCATTTTTGCCACAGTGGGGATTGAATCCAGAACCTTGTACATGGTCAAATGGTAGGTAAGCTTTCTTCACTGAGCTATTTTCCAAGTTCTCCATAAAAGGCTAACTTTTTTGTTGTTTTGGGGGTATTTTTTGTTTGTTTTTGTTTTGAGACAGGATCTCTAGTTCAGGCTTCTTTTCTCTATGTAGCAGAGAGTGACCCTGAACTTCTGATCTTCCTCTGAGTGGAAGGCTTACAGGAGTTTGTCAGCATACCCAGTCGATCTGGTTCTGAACCTCGAGTTTTTTGCACGCTAGGTAGATTATCACAAGTCTGAACTCTGATTTTAGTGTCTTCTGTAGTAGACTGCTCTGTAATCAGAAGGGGCTAAATTTTAGCATTGGGATAATATCTGACATTACAGCTTTTTCTTCTACACCTGTGTCCATGGCAGACATTACTAGTCAATCATGACACTTATTCTCCCAAATTCACAGACTGTTTCAGATGCTTGATGTCCCATTAAGTCAGTACCATTTAGCTGGAGACTGGACCATGAGACCAACTCTCTGTTTTTTCAATAGGCCCCAGAGAAGGCCTGGGACTCACCATGGGCGTCTTTCCCTCCAGGCTGCCGAGGTCTCTTGTTTCCATCTTTGTCACCTTGTAAACCTATAATATCCCAAAGGTCAGAGATACTTCAGAATAAACAGAAAAGCAAGTCTGCCAATTCTCTCGGTGGCCCAACCCCTTCACACTTTCCCTCAAACTCACGTGCCCTCCCAGCACTGCACTGTGGCCTGTGGTGATATATTGTGGTATTTAATAAAAATAGTCTGAAATATCAGAGGACACAGCCATCTCTGCCCTCTGATGTATCACCACAGTGGCCGGACCTTCCATGAAGTACTCTGGGGCAGAGGAGAGACTGCAGACTTGAATGACAGACAGGAAAGGGATCTATGGTCTTTGAGCACAGACAGATTGTCTTTGATCTCCATGCTTTATGCCCTGTATCAGGCCCACATGGAGCACTGGTCCAGTGGTCTACCCCTCCTCCACATTCTGCCATCTTGGAATATAGCTGTAGACACTGAGGGTACAATCCAGCTCCTTCCAGATCACCCCAAGACAAGAACTAAGATTAAGAATGATAATAGAGGTGAAGAATGATAGGGTTAAGAATGATAATAGAGGCACAGAATGTGTATGGATCTCAGGGCCCAGAAGGTCATGTATCCCTCAGAGGAAGTGACCCAATGCTGTGAACGCTAAACGGTTAAGATGGAAGCAGCCAACAAGGGAGTCCCTGGGAAAGAAGCAAAGGAACTTTCGCTGCTGATTCCAAGCCAGGTCAGGAAGATGACCGTCTCTAATGAAACCATGTGAGTTTGGGGGTGGGCTCACCAAGGCAGGTGGCTAGTGTCCCTAGAAGCCACTTAAGGCTGTAAATATAAGAACTGTAAGTTGAGAAGATGCTTGCCATTCCCAGAAATAGGTTCTTGTTTTTCCTTGGAACCCCCCTCCCCCCACCCTGCCCCCATCTTCAGATAGAGTGACAGGCTTCAGAGTAGGTAACGTTTACTGGGACCTTAGAGGAACCCTGCAAGGGAGATTACTTATTTTATTCCTTTTCTATATGAAAAAAAAGTTCAAAAGAGGGTTAAGTGAAACCACACGGTGGATCCAGAGCCACAGCAGACTACCAGGATAGCCTTGGAAGGTTTTGGTTCATTGAATGGTTACGAGAGGGACTTGAGCCTGGCTGCTCTTGCAGTCTCCTCTCTTCTGCCTGCTTTCCTCAGGAAGCCCCCATCAGCCCAAGGCCAGGGTGAAGACAGAGCAGTGACAGATGGAGGGTCATCATGTTCCTGCCTGCCTGCACATACTGACAACCGCCATACACTATAGCTAAAGCCAGAGGCCTCAGACTTGGACCTGGGTTTTTATCTCTTGGTTAACTTTCTTGGGAAGTCGTGTCTCCTTTCCGAGCCTCATTTTTCTGGCTGGAAAATCATAGGATGAGTACTAACATATGCATAAAGGTTGAAAAGCCGAGTCATGGAAAGTACTTAGCACTGTGCATGCTACAATTTGGGCAGTCCACAGACAGCATCTTAAAACACTGGTAGCAACAGTCTGGTAAGGGAATGCACCCTCAATGACATGTTGCATCACCTGAGACTCATTACAGAGACACAGAACAGCAAGATCTGGGTGCGGTGCTTTGACTGTGACTAAGGTGTTTGGTCACCTGGCCCCCAGATTTCAGTTTTGGAGGGATGTAGAAACTTCAGGAGGTAATGTCTCTCTGGAGGAAGTGGGTGACTGGTGGGTAGGTCTTGAGTCTCTTTAGCCTAGTTCTACTTCCTGTCTGTTTTCTACTTCCTGTTTGGCCACCATTTGAGGCAGTAAATAGTCCAGCTTCACACTCCTGTCATCATGGAGCTTCCGGCTGCCAAGTCTCTGTCATAATGGACTGTGTCTCCATAAACCATGAGCCCAAGTCCATCTTTCCTCCCTCAAGTTGATTCCTGTCAGGTGGCCCCAGCAATGAGAAGAAGCCAAAGCAATGGGCGTGGATAGGGCAGTCATACTTTTTATAGGCTGTATGATGTGGGACTGTCTTTCTATATGCTGTGCATATCAATCTTTAAATAAAAGACTGTTTTGACCATGGCAGGCACCATAGAAAAAATAAATAGAAAATCAAAATAGTTTAAAAAAAGACAGAGTCAAATCAGATCGAGCCAGCCCCCCCCCCCCAAATGTGTATATATAAAAAACACAAGTGAGCCACAGGCCACATGACAGACAAATTAATAAAAATAAATTTTTTTAAAAAGCTAACAATGTGCCTAAGCCATAGACCAAACAACATAAACTTAATATAAATGTCTAAGTCATTTTAAGGGCCTGAATAGCGGCAGGCGGCTAAAGAGTCTAAGACTACAAGTCCATACATAAGTCTAAACCTCTGGCCAGATGGGCCCAAAAACCATATTGTAACAGATGGTGCCCAAGGTGGGGTGCCAACTATTGTAATAAATTTTATTTGTAATATATCAAATATAGGATTAATATTTATTGGAGGATATTTTAACACTCATGATTATAAGTTAAACCTCAGGATGATTCTGTGGCAAAAGGATGATCCAGGCAATGGAAGTGATCCAATCTCCAAGAAAGCAGGAACAAAATGGGCACTCAAGATCCCAGCAGCCCCTTTTGAACGGGGCTGGCCACAACCCCTTCAGGCTCCCAGGACTCTAGAGACATGCCTCCCAACCTTATCAGCTAACACCTGAATCCCATCACAGCTGTAGGCTCAGGCCCCTCCTTGGTTTTTCTCAGAGGCTGTCCAGGCTGGAATCTGACTCACACGCTCCCTGCCAACCCTCTATTGAGCAGCTCTATACACACACACACACACACACACACACACACACACACACACACACACACACACACACACACACACACACACACACACACACACACACACACACACACGTACGTTTCGCCAAAGAGAACTTCTTGAGCAGCTGGGGCATGGCGTCTTGGGGGTGGATTTCCACAGTCAGCTGAGTACCTGCAGAGGGGGAGGCGACATCTTTAGCCAAATGCTTCCAGGAAGGCCACACCACCCACCACACATGTTCAAACAACAGAATATGCTTCATTTTAGATCTTCCTGTTGACTATGCAGATAATAGGGTTTCTCAGAATAATTTAAATAAGGGATGCAAGGGCTCTCTAGTTCTCCTAATGCAGCAATCACCTTAAACAGCTACATGGGAAAAATACCTGTAGATCCTGGGAAGTCAGTGATTAAATGAATGGGGGTGCAGTGGTTTGGCAACCGTTAGGGTGTATGATGGTTTGAAAGAAAATGGCCCCAAAGGAAGTGACACTGTTAGGAGGTGTGGCCTTGTTGGAATAGGTGTGGTCTTGCTGGAGGACGTGTGTTACTGTGGAGGTGGGCCTTGAGGTCTATGACAAGCTCAAGACACACCCAGTGAGACAGACCACTTCCTGGTGCCTGCAAGATGTGGAATTCAGTTCCCTCTCCTTCTCCACACGTCTGCCCATATGATGTTTTGCTTCCCACCATGACAATAGTGAACTAAACCCAGCCACCCCAACTAAATGCTTTCCTTTGTAAGAGTTGCTGTGGTCATGGTGTCTTGTCACAGCCATAGAAACCCTGACTGAGACATAGTGTGAGACATCAGTACTGAGTTTAGGCTTCTCCTTCCTCTCCATCACCTGTACTTGGCCAAAGGCATCCCCAACCTGGAAGTGCACAACACAACGGATGTCAAAGAGCACTCAAGAAAACAATTCGATTTCTACCCAGAGTGAGAATGAGGACCCCTAATTGCCACAGAGAGTTGGGGCACCCTCTGCTGCAATTCCCCCTTTGTCCCATACTTTCCTGATTCAGTCCACAGGCAAGTACACGAGCAGCTGTGAGGTAAATGGCCAGGCATACACGGCACACACAGTCTCTCTCTCTCTCTTAGTTTCCCTCCCTCCCTTCCTTTCTCTCCATCTCTCTTGCTGATTGTTCTCAGACATAGTCATACAAAGTAGGTGACAGAGTTCAAAGACAGAAGCTCCAGCTTTTTGGCCAGAGGAACAGGAAGTGGGTGACGAAGGCAGACTGCAGGGTGTAATTCCGTAAAGTTACAGATGGGCTCCCAAAGTCATCTCTGAGCTGTATATCACAGGTCTCACCCCATGTACTATACCACAGACTGTGTGCTACACTCCAGGGAAGACCAATGTCCTCACTCTGAATTGGCCACTGTATGCTGCATGCAGGCAGACAGGCCCTGCAAAGGCCACTGTGTGATGCACATAGACAGCAAGGCCTGCAAAGGCCTTCACTCAAAAGTACTCAGCAGAACACTCAGGAAGATCTCAATTTGAGAAAGAAGAAATACTAACCAACGTCAATCCCACAACAACCCACATATAACTCAAAGACGTTAAAACAACTCAAAAGCCATGTTATGAGGGGACTATGTTATAAGTCTGAAATAGAAGACTGGTTACATTCTCTGAGACGAAGGAAAGGGCTAGGGGACAGTACACAGGGTCCAGTGTGAACAATGGGAAAGCCAACAGTACTTCAGGCACCAGAGGGCCACAGTTAGAAGTCATGGTTCACGCCACTGACATCTCAATGGCGGACAGAAAAGTATCTGAAGAAATAACAATTGACTCAAACTTGACAAAAGACATACACATATGGACTCAGTTTCACGCGTCCCAAAGGGGATAAATAAATTAAAAAAAAAAAAAAAAGATCCAAGTCCAGACATGATGTAATCACACCACTGAAAACAAAACTTCCTGAAACCACCGAGGGTAAGTGACACATTACCTATCGAATTGCTACAGATGTCTCATCAGAAGCGATGCCAGAAGGGTGTGGAACCTTTAAAAACTTCTGAAAAGAACTAACTGTCTCTGTCCAATAAAAATACCATGAGAGAATGAAATAAAGACATTTCTAGATACAGTGAATTATTTGCTCAATAACAGACCCACTCCGAGTGAGAAAAATATCAGAGATAGAGAAGGATTATAAGAGAGTGAAAAAGACAGCTTGTCAGTATGTGACGATGTCAAATATATACTTACCTTAATGCAAAGATTTAAAATACGTAAAATAAAAACAGAATTATAAAGAAGAATGGACAAATATGCATGATAGTTAGAGGTTTGAGCGTTCCCTCATTGGTGGAAGGGATTAACAAAATGAAAATCAGCCACTGGAGAGAAGTATTAAATATCACCAACAGCTGACGCGGTCTGTGACGTTGTAGAGGATGTCATAGTGGAATACACACCATGTTACATGTTCACAGACTCTTCACTAGGACTCCCTGTGTGTGGTGAATACCCTGCTCTTCCCAAGTGCTTTGCTATGATGAACAATGATGTGGTGAGCATCAGAATGAAGACATCTTTAACACTGTTCAGATCAGTTCCTGCGAGTGAATTCTTCAACACTTATTGAAGGGAACAGAATTTTGTAGGCTTTTATTTGACCCTGGCCAACTTTCCTACAAATGGCTCCACTGATTTATGATTCTACCGATGGGGTGGTGTTGGGGAATGATGCTTTTCCCCTCATCATTCTTGTGGTTCATGGCAAAATTGCTCACACTTTGTCTTTTTCATAATGGGAAGTGTTTTGTTTTACCTCTTGAGTGTGGGCAGACGTCAAGAGTCACTATGGTCAGTTAGCATGTGGTAGAAGCAGTGCTGCTATTCAGGGTTTGAGGGTAGCCCTGGAGAGGCTTTGCAGTGCCTGTCTGCACTCATGGCATCCCTGTCACAGTGCTCTGTGTGCAGCAGACTATGGGGGAGAGACCACAGGGAGCAGAGCAGGGCTGCTCAGGTGAGGCTATCTGAAACCAGCTGATCTTCAGCCAGCCCACCAGCTGACAGCCAGCACATGCTCCAGCCCAGCCAAAAGCCGAGATCAGCTGGGGATTGCATGAACAGTGATCATCCAGCAGACCCGTAGGCTTGGAAGCTACCAATGCCACCCGCAGCTGAGCCCTGTGGTGGTGGATAACACAAACATGCTTGCCAAGTGCACCTGCTTAGTTTTATTTATGAAGGGTACCTTACTGTTTTATGTATTTCTTTAATTGTTAGTGTAATGTATTTTATATTTTCTTTGCTATTTAAGTTTGTGTTTTGTGTGCTGACAATATATATATATGTGTGTGTATGTATGTGTGTTTCTTTCAATGATTTTGTAAGAAAGAGTACTTCTTATTAATCTTTTGTTAAATATATTGTAGTTCTTTTATAGAAAAACAATATTGATTTTCTTATGTGCTCTTAAAATCTGTTTTGCATGCCAAAGAGACTAAAAATAAAATGTGATCTCCCAAGACCAACAAGCCTTAATATTAATTTAAAATATTTAATTATTAATTCTAATCAATTAGTTAACTATTTAATTATTAATTCTAATCAATTAGACAATAGTGTCTATCTGTGTAGGTGTCTGTGCGTTGTATGTGTGAGTACATACATCTGTGTGTGTATCTGTGTATATGTGCATGTATGTATGTGTGTGTAAAGGTCTGAAGAGGACATCAGATGTTCTCTATCTCTCTTGACCTATTTCTTTGAAGCAGGGCCTTCAACCTGGAACTGTGTTTGAGCTACACGGTAAGGCAGCAAGTCCCAGAGAGCTTCTAGTCTCTGCCAGTCTCAGAGCTGAGTTACAGGCATTTGAGAGGATGCTTGGATTGTCACATAGGTGCTGTGTTCTAAACTCTAGTCTTCATGATTGTGGAGCAAGTGCCCTTAACCTCTAAGCCACCTCTTTAGGCCCACATTTATCTTTAAACTGTAGTATCTAGCATGTTCACTGCCAGCTAACACCAGCCTTGTGATCCTGTGACAAAGATGCCGGGTATTTCAGAATTCAGGGCATGAGTCCATTCTGGTTAGGTGATTGGTGCCAGCATCATCCACAGCATATTCCCCTTGTTGGCCCGGTCAGGGTGGCATCTTCATCTTCTTGTACAGCTCTTTGTGAAGTGTTTTCTCAAGTGATATGTGGCCACTAGGTGCCTTGAGAAAGATGAAGTGTGAAATGCTGCCCCCTCTCCCTTTTGTGGGTTGTAACCCCAAGTGCTTTCAGCCTCACAATAAATGGGTCTGTCTGACCCAGTGGTTCCGCCCCCCCCCCCAACACAGTTTGATGATTGCTGGGCTAAAACAATCTACACAACCTTATAGGAACTGTGAAGGTGAATAGCTCCTTGGCCTGGGCCTCAACAATGACCCTCTTTGGCTTATTACTCCTGACTTAGGTATATCCAGTCATTCTCCACCCACTGGTGTTTCTTTGTTAAGAGTGATCAGGCTGAGAAACCATTCTTGTGGCCCTCCTGGGGCCAACAGGGAGGTGGCCTCACATTTATGGGGGGGCTGAAGCCCCTCTTTCCTCCCTGTAAATCTTTGCTCTATCTGCCCAGGACCTGGCTGTCCCTAGGCTGTGCTGCTATTTTATTACAAATATGGTCAAGCTCCTACCCTGCTTCTAGAGTCAGGTGTTCCCCCAGAGATTCAGGAGAGCAACTGAGAGACATCCTTGGATATTCAGAAATGGCCTGGAGTTCTTACCCTGTGTTCAGATGGACAGCATGTACCAGAGGGAGACAGTCTACTGATCTCACTTTTAGATCAAATAAAACTCATATTTTAATAAAAAGCATTAACCTGTCCCAGCTTTCATTATAGAGAGGCATGGACTAGGGTGAAATTCAAGTCAGCTAAATCACAAACAGATGCCAGTCACAATGACCTTGACCACCAAGCAACTGACAAGATCCTTTCTGGGACTTCGGGTGGTCTGGCTGGCCTCCTTCAATGTACTCTTCCTCAGAAATTCATTTGTCATCCCAATAATCTGCTGAAACTACAGCTTTGTCCATTTAGTAAAAGCTTTTAGGGGTCATTTCTTGCTAACCCTATGAAGTGGCTTCCAGGCTGGCCCTTTCCTAAGCCCTGCTGGCTCTCCTTCCTTTCTCTCTTAAAAGCAGAGATGTACACAAGGTATGCCCTGTCCTGAGCCTGAAATTTACCCAGTCAGGTGACATCTCCAACATGATACCTCTGGTTTCAATCGGCATTTATTTAAAGGCTTAATTTACTTAGAATGCCTAATGTGGGCATGGAAAGTGGGTTTTGTGTTGTTCGTTAACTCTGACTGATTGGGGGTAGTTGCCTGGAGCAATGATGGATTAGCAAATACTGCTAAGCAAGCATGTGTGCATGGGTGTGAGCATGCACGTACATGGTGGTAGACAGGTGTGTGGAGGAGTCCCAGGACTTAGGTTAGACCCTTGGGGCCATTGACTTAAAGAGTCTTTCTATACATACTGATACATTTACACCCCGGACATACAGTTTTAGCCAGTTAAAGCACTTGGCATCTTAAAAGCTCAAACGAACCATGCTCGGCTACATCTTAAAAGACACATGCTCCCTGCATCCAGGTGTAGCAGCTGGTGATCAGTCAGCTATACAGGCTGGGAACAAGCATGATGGGTTTGATTTTAAATCTGACTCCCCAGCCACAACCCTGAGAGCTTGAAGTCACAGTGTCTCCTAGAAATATTTTTCCTGTCGTCCAACTCACATTCCCACTGTAGAGTCATTTTCCAGAGCCCCTCCATACTAGGATCCACGTGCGGGGCCATGGGGGGAGAGCAGTGTGGTACAGACGTGATGTCCACTTGGCTTGAGAGGTACACAGACATGTTTAACTCCTGAGTCTGACTTGTTCTATCTAGTTGCATAACTTGAGGGAAGATGTTTGGATGCCTCTCTGCCTCAGTTTCTCCACTTTTACATCCGTAAAGTGGATCTCATTTTTGAGAGATGGTAACTTTCCATGGGTTGTGTCTGAATGGAAGAAATGAGGAGCCACGAAAGATACCTAGCTTCATATCGGGCACACACCTCGTTTCCCATTCTGGTTCATGTTATAATTGTACCTGCCAAGAGAGCTGTTGTGGAGCTGACAGGGTCTTTCCATTAACAGGGTTTTTCCTCTTTCCCACGGCCACAGATGCCCATTCTCCACATCCACCAGACACATGCCTGCCTAGTATGCTTTCATGCCATGGGCTCCCAGATAAAAACTCTCCTCAGATGCCCTTGTATTTGCCACATGACCTCTTTTCTCATTCAGATGATATGTCTCAGATATTGCTCACCAGTTCTTCTCTGGGGGGGGGGGTTGCTGGAGATCAGACCAAAAATCTTCATGCATGCTAGCCGAACCCTCTAAGCCACACCCCATCCCGTCTATTCTGTTTAAATTGTTCCTTATGGTGCATTTTCAGGATATCCACGCAGGATCTCTGACTGCAAGGGAGATTTTGCAGATGTGCCATAACTATAGATCTCAGAGTAATTATTCTGGGCTACCTGGCTGGGCCTTAAATGTGACCACATAAAATTTTATAAGAGGGAGAACTGCCTAGTTATAAGGGGAGAAGGTGACGTGATAATAAAAGCGGACCGAATGATACAGTCATAAAGCTAAGGAATGCTGGCAGCCGGTAGGAGCAGGAGTCAAGCAATGGATTCCCTCCTAGAGCTTCCAAGGCTCCAGCCTGAGGACACCTGCCCTTTCCCCAAGGGAGCTGACTTCAGACTTCCGACTCCCAGAGGTTTAAGACCAAAGTCTTGCTGTTCTTGGCCAATGAGCTACGGGAGACAGGTGTTCAGCTCTGACCCCACCATCCCTACTGTTTTAATTTCTCCTTCTGCTTTTCCCCCTCACTAGGACTCAGCTCCGAGGCAGGAGCCTTTGTTTTGTTCTCTCAGGAGATAATGGCCACCCGTTCATGATCTTTCTAGCAAGGTATCTCTGTCATGAGCCTTGTGCAGCCACGTCAGTTTCAGAGATATATCATGACCTGCTTCAGATAGGCACATGCCTGTGTCCCTGGGGCGGCACGGCATAGTTTCCTTCTTTACGGCAGTCAATTCTTTGGGCTGAGCCTGAGACCCCCAGGCATCTGATGGAATCCAAAAGCCATAGTTTGGAACCCTTGCTTCCATCTCACATTCTTCTCAGACCCAGACAACTGCACACTCAGCAGTGCCTTTGCCTGCCATTTCCAAGCAGCCAGAGCAATACCAGGAAAGCGAGGACTCTCAAGGAAGGACCAGGTTGCTTCACCTTGTTGCAGCAGACTCAGCAGCTCCAGCAGAGGTCAAGGATCCTTTGTGACTCAGGATGTGGGAGGACTTGGATACTGTGAGCCAGTGGGAGATCAATTTCCAGGGAGCTGCAGAAGCCCAGCCCTGTGAAGGTTAACAGCTGAGACCTTGCCGGGGTTGGAGGGTAGTGTACCAGAGAGTTGGCCTTGACTCTTGCTGAATAACCATGCTAAGCCTTGGTCTCCTCATCTGTAAAGCAGTGAGACTATCACCCAGCTAGGATTATTTTGATAATTCAGAGAGTGTATTGGTTGGCAGAGTCCCAGGCACATGCTTTGCATTCAGTGAGTGCTAGCTGTAGCAGTGATAATGGTATTATTGATGATGATGTGGTTTCATGACCCAGGGGCATCATTTCTTGATTGGTGGTGGGAGGGGAAGGACAGACTTGGATCACACAGCTTCTCAGTTCTTCCTCTGGGATGCTGGGAAATGAAAGGATGCTCCAACCTCCATGGTTCAGAGAAGAGCTGCTCCCTATAGCCTGATCTCCATCTCCCGTGCTCTCTGGCTACAGAGCCAGGCATACAGCCACAGGAATTATTGCTTAGCAATGAGTCTCTTACCTTGGTTGTCATAGGAAGTGATAACCTGAGGCTGCTGAAGGCAGTGATTCTCTGGCAAGTTTCCTGTTTAAGAAAGACAAAGATGGTGTCAGTGACCACTGTGACCATGGGAAAATATTCCCAGGTCAGGAGACAGAGGGAACTGAGTGCACCTTAGATAATTATATGCTGGTAGGGGCTGAGCATACCTACAGGCCTGGTCCAATGGTGCACAGGCACATGTATACAGCCATGGTGTTCACATCTGTAGGCTAGCACAGTCACACTCCTGGGAGTTCACAAGGATACACCCCTGCAGCAAAAACCTCTCCAGGCTGGGATTCACTCCAGTGGTCTATGAAACCACTACTCCAGATCTTTGGCCACAATTTCCAAAATGCATTCTCATACACAGATGCCTGAATGATCGTCACACCTTTTTGTGGTGTGGGCTGGGAGGTCCCACCACGGTTCCCAAGTTCTAGCTCATCTTCCTCCTTCCTTCTAAGAAGCAAAGGCAGCAATCTGTCTCTAGCCTTGAAGATGGAAGGATGCTCAGTTTGGTTTAGTTTTACAAATATTATAGGGCACCCAACATGTTTGAGTTCTCTGTACCCACTGGGGATATTTACATGCCCTTTAGCCCAGTAGGGTCACGTTGCTGAAGAGAGATGCCTAGTTCTTGCTACTGGCCATGGAGACCCAAGGTCTTTTCTGCCTCTGCTAGGCATAAATTTCTTTTATGCTTTATGGCTGCTCTGTGGCTGTGGACTGTTCTTACTGAGGCAGCCCTTCTTCATGGATGTAGGAAGGATCTGGGGAATGTCCTGAATTATGGCAGAAGGAAGGTCCTGTATCACAATTCCCCTTATTGTTTATCATCTCCATGGGGCCTACAGTGTGCTCTGATCCAGGAGAACCAGTGTTTTCAGCCTGGGAACTAGCATATCTCTAGGATTGCTGTCCTCAATAGTACAGCCAATCATACAGGCTACCCAGTACTTCCCGTGTCTGCTCCTAGCAGAAGCTGGTCAAGATGGTAGGAGAGACACTAAGTAAGCTGGGCTACACTTGGGATCCATGTAGTAGAGGCTTGCCTTGGAGAACCTGAACGCTCCACTCTGGCCCCCAAGGTTTCCAGAACACAGTTGACTAGCTGAGGCCAAATCCACCGTCATTATGTGCCAACATGGGGTGATGTGGCATTGCTGGGCTGGAGCTCCAGGCCATTTAGACAAGGACAGAGAGGCTGCCTTCTGTGGGCACGGGTAGCTGTACCTCCATGAGGAAATAAGAGCTGGGAAGGGAATCCTCGAGGAGGGTGATTGGCTGGCACAGCTTCTGTGGGGGTATTTATAGTCAGGGCTGTGCAAGTGGTTTCTCTCTTGCTGTAGGGCACCGGACTCTGTGCTGCTAGGCAGACTTCAGCCAGGACCAAGGAGAGCAGCCAATCACAGCAGGGGAAGCCCGTTGCTGGGCAAGCTATGGAGAGGGGTGGCTCAGTCCGAACACCTGCTGCTTCCAAAAATTTGAAGTGTTCCAGGCTCCCCACCCTTCCTCTTACTGACACCCAAGCCCAAGGAGCATACCGCGTAGCATCAAGAGGACAAATGTGCTCTTTTGGATCAGCACGATGGTCAGTCAGATTTGTGCACGCTCTATGAGCACATGCCACCAGACCACCTCCAACTGAGATGAAATTTCCCCAAATGCCTGTTGGTTACCAGGACTGGGTGACTAGGGTACCAACAAGGCACATATGAGACAAGGTCAGTTTCAATGCTAGTGTTCTGAATCCTGGCATCACAAACATGGAAAGAAGCAGCTCTGTTTCCTCTATGCATATACGCCATTTTAAAAGACAATGAAGTCTTCCATTAAAACTACACATTTTGGTGAGATGGCAGAACCATCCTGTTTCCTGGATTTTGGACACCCATAGACACTTTTGGCAGCCATGTCTTTACACCAAATCTTCAATCCTGAAATTCTTTTTTTTTGGTGGGGGGGGGAGGTCTATTTGAAATCACTCTCTGTGGATTGATACTAAGAACCCCAGAGTCTTTTTACAACTGTCTTGAGTTACTCCATCGCTCTCTATGTTGCTTTGTCTTTTCATCAACCTCCCATCCAACTGTGAAGATGCTCAAAGCAGAATGAGTTCAGGATTTCCTGAAAAGCTCTAGAATGGTTGCCAGATGACTCATGGAAGGCAAAAGAGAGCGCAACCACTCTATGCATCCACCGGTGGCTTGCTCACTCATGTACTCACACATGGACCTAGCATGCACACACACACTCTCTGAATGGTCATTCCAATGGCTAAAAGTTTCTGGCATCTCATTCTTAGGCTTTTCATAGGCCTCCGGTGATGTGGAATGTCTTTCTGTATGCTGTGAATGTCAATCTTTAAATAAAGGAGCTGTTTTGGCCCATGACAGGCACCATAGAAAAAGTAGGCGGGGAAATCACAACATAAGTAGGAGAAGCAGGGTGGAGTCAGGCAGACTGAGCCTGCTGCCCAAGAAGAAACATGTAAGGAAGACAGGTGAGCCACGGGCCACTTGCAGACAGATTAATGAGAATGGGTTAAGCTGAGATGTAAGAGCTAGCTAGCAATGTGCCTGAGCCATAAGCCAAACAGCATGAACCTAATATAAGCATCTGAATCATTTTTGGGGCCTGAGCAGCAGCGGGCGGCTAAGGGGTCTGGGGCTGCAGGTCTGTGGGTCTGGACCTCTGGTCGCCCAGGACCAAGAAACCTCATTGCTACACCTCAGCATAACCCTGCTAGATATGATGTCAACCTTCACACACCCTAAGTGTGGTCCTTTCCTATAGCTCAGCTCCAGTTAAGGAAGCCTTTGCATGGATCTGTTAGTCAGAACACAGAAGGATGAGTTCCTTAATGGCTGTGTATGCATCTCAAAGAAGACTCCTTCCCATGAGCTTGGTAAGGGACACAGGGAAATTGCAATCATTCGGACACAGTCCCATAAGGTCAGGGTTCTTGATCTGCTTATTAACTGTTTAATCTCCAAGTCTTAAACTTGGTCTTGGCATAAAATAAATGCTAAAGATAGAAGTTGGAGGAATTAAATGTATGGGTGGGCATAGTTTTTTTATGTGATTTTCTTTTTTGCTCTTGTTTGAAGGCTAACAGAGCAGAGTTAGTCACTCTTACTCAGTTGTATTCTTGTTTCCCCATTTTTGGGTGGTCAGATATTTGACTCCAGGATTCACATAGCTGGGATCTGATGAGCTCCCTAACCATGTTCCAGGAGTAGGGTGTCTGTTTCCTATTAGAATTCTGTGTTCCCATCATGCACATTAGCATCAATAGTCCCCACACCCAACCTAGGTAATCAGTCTCTGAGGAACATAAAACAAGGCCGCAATACTTGTCCCATCCTTCGTGTCTCAGAGATGTTCTGGGCCAATAGGAAAGAATGTCTTCTGGACCCAAAGAGAAGAGGCCTTGGAAATGAATTTCCTATTGTATTCTAGATCCCAGGGCAGTAAGGGTTTATTGCACCCCAGACTGGCTCTCTCCAGACCTTAAGTAATACTGTTTCAAGGCAGACCACCACCCTAGTCTGTTCAGAAACAAACAAATAAAAACATTTTAAAACTGAAGAGTCTTTGTGACATGAACAGCCCTACCTCTGGTGGAAACACACACACACACACACAAACACACACACAGCCCTCACTACCCCAAGTGAAGTCAAATCCTCTCTAATAGCCCAGCCAGCTAACAATTGGGTGCTGAAGTTCAAGGCATTGTTCCTCAGATGCAGCCTCCAGAAAAGCGGGACCCTGGATGCCAGGGAAAGCTGCCATGTTTGCTCACTGATTAGATGTTAGGGCCAGCTTTCCAACAAATCCAACCCAACTCCTCCAGTCATTTGTCAGGGTATTGAATTATAGACTGAATAGAAAATAGAAAGAAAAAGAGATTTACCCTGAAAGCCGTTTCTTTCCAGTTCTTTCCATTTCTGGATTCCATTTCGGACATCTTGGAATCCTGTGAGATAAAGACCCATGTGAGGTTCTTTGTGGAGGGAGCCCAGGGCAAATGCCATGCACCACCATACCACTTACAGACCCATCTGTCTTAAACAAGACTGGTGGGAACACTCTCTCAGGATCTGAGATAGGCTGCCTTTGCATGTGTCGCATCAGAGAAAATAAATGCAACTTCTAAATTAAAAAATATGTTTTAAATGACAGAATGATAGTTTTTAGTGATGGTGACATTGGCTATCAGGATTTCCCAGAAACTATACAGATTGCTATATAGAAGCCCAATACCCATAATTCCAACACATAAATATGGAAGCATTGTTTTCTATGTTGCCTGCCCATGTCTGTATGTGGGGAGTCCTGAGGTGGGGGTGAGAGAGAGCACGGAACAAAGACTGCCTGTCAATATGGGAGTGGAAAGTGCTTTCTCAGCCTCCCTTGCAACTAGAGTATGGGCCGTATGGCCTAGGCATGGCTGTCTGATGCACCTGTGTTCCGGTCTGGCGATGATGTAATGCAGAAGGGAAGGGACGCTCTCTCCCTGGCAGTGGCTGGAAATGAGAGTTGAGAGGTTGAGTTTCTGGCACAGAACTTAAGTATGTCCAGGCAGTGGGGGCCACTGCAATAAAAGCAAAGTTCTCGTGTGGGAGGAGTGTCTAAAGTACCTTGGTGGCTGCAGAGGTGTCATCACAAGACCAGCTCAGTGGCACACTTGATGGCAGTGCTCCCAGAAGCCCAGTCTCCGGTCTGGCTCTCTGACCTTTCACCCACTCAGAAGCCCCCAAGTCTTCCTCAGCTCTTCCCTTGCCTGATCCTTTCTCCAAAAGTCTACTTTGTGAAAACAATTCTCCTTTGACACAGGGCTCAGGCCTTCCTGTAGCTGCTCCTCAGAAGGATGCTAGCTTTCAGGGGACAGGAATAGACACCTGAAAGTTGGCAGGGCTTTTATTTGGGGGGGGGTTCTTGTACATTTGTTTGAGGCTTCTGAACAAGTAGTGAGACCCAGTGTTTTTCTCCCTCAGGCTGTGTCCCAAAGTGTGGATGCACACTGGCCAGTACAGCCTAGGGTTTCTGCGGGTGGCAGGCCACTTTGGTGTGGAATAGGGGACACAGTTTTCTCCACTGCACAGCATCTTCAAGAAACTGTCACTGGGAAAATGTCTGTTGAAAAATATTAGTGCCTTCCAAGTAAGGGTGCTTTATCCCCCAAGTTAGGGCCAGAGTATGTATCCTGGTCTGGAGTCATGGCATTTTTGGTAAGCTTTGGATACCTAGAGGGCAGATTTGATATCCAACACTTCAAGGCTTTTCTCTGTTTCCTCTCTGGTGACTCTAAGACAAATATGATACAAAGGGACTCTACTGGGCAGTGGGGACTACCCTGACTTGGAGCTGGGCCTCACTTGCCACACATAGGGGAGTGGTCTTTCGGATTGTGTTACATGTGACAGCAGCCATCTCATTTCCATCAAGAAGCAAGGACATTTTCTTCCTACTCCAAAGACTCTAAGTGGGTCTTACCCCTTTCTCCCAGGAGCAGTACAAAGAACTAGAGACTTGATTAACCTGAACTGTTTGGTCCCCACAGTCCCTACAAAACTGTTGTGCCCTCTGCCCTTCAGCCATTCTTTCCCTAACTGCCTCTCGTCCAGCTCTCCAGGAGCTGCGCAGCTCGCTGCTCCAGCCTGTGGGGCTAGTTGATCAAGGTTGTCTATGGAATCACTGTCCTAGCAGGGCAGGTGGATGGACAGTGGGTATCCCCTGTACACAGAGGCTTTGGGGGTCAGAAATGCCAAGACAGAGCAGCAGGAGAGGTCCCAGGGACCCTGGAGCTGAAGAGAGAGTGGGGGGGGGGGGGAGGGCAGAAGCCTCTTTCACTGCCTGGTTGTCAAACAGCTTTCCTAAAGAAGTGGCTCAGCATTAGCCTTGGAGACCCTTAAGTCAGCCTTGGAGGCTTCCTCCAAGACCAGCAGCATGAAGCGCCCACACTTCTCAGGAATTTCCTCAGCTTCCACCTCTCACCATTTATATTCTATTTAAGCTGTGTATATGGTGATGAGAGGCAGATCCTGCCTTCTGCAATCGCCCTGTAAGCATTCACCTGTCAGTTTTCATTTTTTCCATCAAGTCTGCAGAACAAGTAAAATTGAGGCTAAATTCAAGTGTGGCCAGGAGACTTCAAAGCCTACTCTACCACACCCAGCCTATTTGTGCCTTAGATTTGTTGGAGACTGGAAGAGAGGCTCAGAAAAGAGAAAACCAAGGCTCTGAGTTATTTCAAAGTCTGACACAACACAAAGTTCCCCCGGGGAACTGTTGCTCTATGGAGTGTAGCATGCTGCTTGGGGACTAGGCCTCTGACACATGTGATCAGCCTAAGACCCCGGCTTCTTCCTGCAGAGCGTTTTCTAATGTGCCTTTCATCCTTCGAGAGGAAACGGGCTTCCGATAGGACAGAGCACCCATAGGCCTGCATTGGGGAGTCAACCTGGGACAACCACTGCGCTGCGCGTTGCCAAGGGAACAAGCAGCGGTGGGGGAGAGGGTTGGGCTGGCTTCGTTCGGGGCGCCCCCCGGCGGGCAGACCCCGGGGCTTGGTAGCTGAGGTGCCCCGGGATCCGGAGGACCTGGGCCAGGAGTGGGTTACCTCCTCGGTTTTGCAGCTGCGCGCCCGGGTCCGCCTGAGAGTCCAAGTGCGTGGCTTGGGCCGCACGCCGCTTCTCGGAGTGCACGATGAGCAGCATGTCGATGGCCACGGCGTTGCTGTCCTTCTTCAGCTCCATGGTGCCGCCTCCCTGCCGACTCGGCGCCCTCCGCGGCTGCTCGCGAGGCTGCCTGCGCTGCAAATGGCCCGTGCTCGCCGCCGCCTGGCGCGGGAGAGGGCGAGGGCGCGGGAGAGGGCGCTGCCCCGCCGCCAGGTCCGCCCGGCGGCTCCTTGTTTCGCTGACTCTGGCAAATTTACCATTAGGACCCGCCCGGGAGGGCGCTACCCTCCTAAAGTGCCTCTAAGTCACCTTTGAAAGGAAATCCCCAGGCCGGGCCCTTGGCCACACTTTGCAGACTTTCTGACCCTCCCTCCCCATGCAAAAGAAGTTCAGGAACTGGGCTGCAGCAAAGTTCTCCCTATAGCTGGGCTGGGTGCTGCTTCATCTACATCATCTAAGAGAAGCCACCGGCCAACACTGAAACTTCAAATCGGAGCTGGTTTAGTTTGGGAAAAGAAAGACAAGGCGCTGAAAGGTTGAGTTGCAGGGTGTGCAGATATTGGCCAAGCTTTTAGCCTTGCCCCCTTGTTTCCTCTGGTGGGTTATGGATGCTGATAGTTCTTTTCATAGGTTGAGGTGTTATGATGTGGCCCCCATCTCCCACTAATGGCTGTTTCGTGGATATGTCCACTGGACATCAAACTAACAGTCATATTTTGCTTGAGATGGAGGTCTTAATAGTCTCCTTGCCTTCAGGAAGACTAGCTCTTGCCTGAGGAAAAGAGAGGAAGGAGGGGGGAGGGAGGGAGGGAGGGAGGGAGGGAGAGAGGGAGAGAGAGAGAGAGAGAGAGAGAGAGAGAGAGAGAGAGAGAGAGAGAGAGAGAGAGAGAGAGAGAGAGAGAGAGAGAGAAGGCTTGATGGCTGTCAGGGAACTGGACCTGAGAACCCTTTCTATTTTTAGCCAGGCCTGGCCTGCCCAGCCCACAGCGACAGGGCATTTGGCTGGAGGTCTGAGGAGTGTTTACATGGGCTTCTGCCTGGGAGCCTTTGGCCCTGTGCTTCAACCAGGTGGGAGACAGTTCCCTAATTTGTGTTTTCACCGGTGATAGATGCCACCTCTGCACAGAGGCCTAACTCTGCCTTGGTACATGGCTCCCAAGAGTCACCTTGTGCTTACAATAGCCACTATCATACAAGCTGTGTTCCAGCTCTAGTGCCACTACCTGCTGCCCTGCGACCATGGACCAGCCATTTTCCTCCATTTTCTCACCATCATGATATCATTGGGGTAATAAAAAAAGTCTCACAGGGCTTTTGTGAGAATGGCATTTCTGTAAGGTTCCTGGCACATGTGGTCTGCAGATGAGACCTGTCATTCTTACCTCATTTTAAAGGGAGGAAGAATACAGGGAGAGTCATGTCAGCCACGGAGCTACAGAGACTTCATAGTCACATGCTTAAGATTTTGAAGATCTTTCCCCAATGTCTGTGATTCACAGCTTTGTGTGTGTGAAGGCTGATGCCCCATTGGGTCACCACTGCCTCCTCCTCAACTGGGTGTCTGTCATCAGTTTGGCTTCCAATATTGAACTGGTGTTGCTAGGCAGCTGAGTCTCTTGATGGACGGGGAGAGAGACCATGCTCAAGGCAGGTTTCATTCTGCTTAAGTAAGTCCTTTTCTCTGATTATACACACACACACACACACACACACACACACACACACACACACACACAGAGAGAGAGAGAGAGAGAGAGAGAGAGAGAGAGAGAGAGAGAGAGAGAGAGAGAGAACTGGGGAAGAAAAGCCTGGACTATGCAATCCTGGGTCTTGAAAGTTGTGGTTTGAATGTGAAATGTTCCCCACCTGCTTATTGTTGAAAGACTTATTCTTCAGTTGGTGATGCTGTGGAATCTTCAGGAGGCGGGGCCTGGTTGAAGCAGGTCACTGGTTGGAACCAGCTCTGCCTCCATTCAGAGTTCTCTGAGTCCTGGTTACCCACTGGGATTTGATCAAGCTGCCACATTCTAAATACCAAGGGCAGAAGCTGCTTCTATCATCAGGAACTCTGCTATGCTTTTCCCACCATGAAACTGAGCAAAAATGAATCTGTCTTCCTCTAGACTGCCTCTGTCCAGTATTTTGTTCCAGAGACAAGAAAAATAGCCAATGCAGGCACACTGTCTGAGAGTAGAGCTTCTTAGTAGCTCCCACTGTTGCTAGAAGAAGGTCAGTGGTGTGACACACAGAGATGCTGCAGCCTCTTTGCTTAGGGTTACATTCTCACACCACACCCTCACTGTCATGCTGCAATGTCACTCTTAAGGACACAGCTTAATGTCCCTGTCCAGAGCCTTGCCTGGGGAGAATGATTAGCTGAAGAATACCAGAGGTCCTGGCAGTGGTGTGTGTGTGTGTGTGTGTGTGTGTGTGTGTGTGTGTGTGTGTGTGTGTGTTCCCAATATCCGTGTGTGAAACCCAAGTCTTTGGAGCAGGGCTTGCCTTTCATGCTCATGGCTAGAGATTTGGGCTGGATATTCCTTTGCTGTAGGAAGCCATCTCATTATGCATTGCAGGATACTCTGTAGCATCCTATTAGATGCCGGGAGCATCTCCTTCCCATTCTTGGTGGCCTAGAATGTATCCAGATGTTGTCAAATGTTTCCAGAACTGCAGGGAGAGTCTTGCTTTAGAGCAAATGCCTGAAGTATGGTCACCTTGACTCTGGATCCTGTTGCTGCCAGGCACTTGGATCTATCTTTATGGTTCTTAGTGCCAAGACCCAGCTCCTGTAGCCTGCAAAGCGGCTTCTGGCCTGGAGCTTGGAAGAAGGACTGAAGGATTCTTTTTTTTTTTTTTTTCTCCCTGCTTGAATCCCATCCTTTGGCCTGGGTTGACTCCATTGTGTTCCCTTTTCTGATGACCTGTTCTTGGACAGGGAGGAAAGACTCCTAGAGAAGTTGAGGTGGCTGAGACACTAGGATGTATCATTCAGGGAAGGGGTGTGAGATTAGGAGAGCAGATGAGGATTGAAGCTACTGACACCAGCATTTAGGTAGGGGTTCTACTCTATCTGCTCAAACCTGACTCCAGTTGAACCTTTAAGACAAAAAAAAAAAAAAAAAAAAGCCAGTGTCAAATTTACACCTTGGACCAGCCTCATGCCACATATACCTATGATGCAGCCTAGACCATTGCTGACAAGCTTCAAACCCCCCTAGCCTTTCTGCTTTTGGGTTTTTCTCCATCAGGTATCCATCCAGCCAGATACTCGATTAAATAATGGGCTCCAAAGACTTTTATTCCAATCTAACTAATGAATCTGTACTCCTGTCTTAGGTCAATCTGTACTCCTGTCTTAGGTCTGGCAAGATAGAGGCTACTTTCAATTTTGGATAAACCTTAATTATTTAAATTACAGTGAATTGGAAATTTTAGAATTCAAGTGACAGAGAGCTGTCAGAATCCAGTATGCATTGAATAAGTGATGTTTCAGTAAAGTGATGGACCACATATATGAGGGAGGTCTCATGAGATTATGATGGAGCTGAAAAACTCCTACTGTCCTAGGGACACGATCCCTATTATAACAACTGCAGCACAACACAGCACACACACGTTTCTATTAATGTTGCTGTAGGCAAAACTGTTATGTTACTTGACAGTAACCATAGCAATATATTTATGCAAAGTACATATTTGATGATAGTAAGCAACGTTTTACTCATTCATGTATTTATATTATACATAACCTCTTTCTTCCCTACACTATACTTTTCTCGTTAGGGCGTATGCTTACTTATAAAAAAATGTCTGCTATAAAAGAAATCTGACTTTATTTGAAAAATGTTATTATGCTATCTTCTATATATATATATGTTACTGTAAATATTTTTTAAAAAGCAAAGAATTCTAGACCCATTACTGTTTTTTGATAGTACTTTTTAAAATTCAATCTTGTATTTATTTGTTTGTCATGACCCCAGAGACAATAGGCTACTCTATATATGTACTCGTGTCTCTAGCTCTCTAAGTATTTGTCATGTATTTACATATCTATTTATGGATATCATCTAGCTAAAACATGAGTAGTAGGCTACATCAAAGCTTCTTAAGTGGGCGGTAAGTCTACAAATGTGTGAGTTGCAAAAAAAAACTTGGCAACAACAAAATGACCCAAAATTAACTCAAAATCAAATGTATGATTAGTCTGAGGTATTTTGGGCAGTGCTCATTCTTAATGCATTGTGGGACTCCACTGCAGCCTTAGTTCTGAACATATAACCTGCATACTTAGCACTGTGCATGCTACACTCCATGGGACATCGCATAGTGCTGTCCTAGACACCTTGGCTCAGATTCAAGACTATTTTGTATGTTATGAATTGTAGTGTTTCACTGTAAACACGAAAGATTCGACAATATAAAAACATAATAGTTTATGGAAAATAAAAATGTTTATTTTTCTTACTATTGTCTCTCAGGATATAAGCACCAAATTAATTTACCTTCCTACTATGTTGTATCTGATATTTGATTTTTAAAAATTTCTGCTTGAGTTGTTGACATAAATGTCATTGAAACAAAGGATTCAATGAATTTCAGTTTGGTATTAGGATACATTTTCCAACAATTTTGAAATAACTCGAAATGTTCTTTTGCTGCTTGTTCCTATCTCTTTAAACAAAGCTGTGATCTCAGCATTTATGATTATAAAATCCAAACACCAGTCAGCTCTGAAGGACAATGAAAATGGCCTATGTTCTGCAGTATCAAATACTCAGACCCAATTTAGTTTTTTATGTAAAAATAAATAACAGTCATGTTCTCATTATGCAAATTTGCCTTCAGCTTCAATAAATGGCAAAATTAAACATAAAGCAATCAATTGTGCAATAAATTTCTTTATGGATTATTATCAATAAATGCTTGATTTGTATTATTTTATATATTTACATACCCATGATTGCATAAAACTTTTTTTTTGAATGAAAAGGGGTCATAAAAAGGAAGTATTTAGAAGCTCTATTATGCCTTTTCTAGCTAGGTTTGTTAAATATACTGCATGATGCTCATATAGCAATGAAATCATTTAATATATTTCTCAGGCCACAGTGCTCTTGACAAACAATGCATTACTGTTTCCTGGTTGTCAACTTTATCTTCCCAGTTTGGCATGCAGGCACGTCCAGCTGTCACCCACACTGCTTCCACCCCTTTGCTGGAAGGTGGATTTGTCAGTTGTCTGGTGAGCTCCAGGCTCTGAGCTGTGGCTGCTGCCTTGGAGATGGAGTGGGGGCGGGGGAGGGCTTATTCCTGGCTGTAGATTCTCACCTGAGAGGAATACTTCCTTCTGTCCTGTCTCACACCTGCTGCTCTTTGTCCTAAGAAAGAGTTGCTTTCTGGACCTTCCAATTTGAATCTTTTTCCGTCTCTCTCTTCCCCAGAGATGTCAGGCATGAGTTGGTATAGCATAAGCTCCTAGCAGGGAGCCCAACATGTGCAGCATACATTTCTCAGAGCAACAGGGAGGGCGAACAGGCCAAATCCTTAGAGCAAGGCAACCCCGCTGAATGGATCATGGTGGTCTTCCAGCAACAGTAAGCCCATGAGTTCTGTCAAACTCATGACCAGGATGAAAAATCCAGAAGACCAGTCAAGAAAGAGACTGCATTACCTCAATCCTGTCATGTAGCAGGTCACTTCTATGCATTCTGTTGTTCAGCATTTTCTCTGCTATTGTTACAACATATAATACATTGAGAATAAACCCTTTAAAAAAAACAGCAGGCTGGTATCATATAGTTTGATATGGTCGTTTTTCCTTTCAGTTAACATCCTCAAAACCAATTTGAAAGGCTAATCAGTGTCTACAACTGTTTCCTCTTTTCCCAGTGTTAAGAGTTTGGTTGTTTCACATTATCCTTTGCATGGTAAATGTCAGTGTGCCTACACCTTTGGCCATATAGCTGGATCTTTCCTTAGAATAGGATCTAGGAAGTGGGCTCACTGACTCAAAAGAGTGTAACTATTTTAAGGCTTGAGATACATACAACGTCCAGATACTTTCCAAAAAGACAGTGTCTACTTACAATTTTACTAGCTGTGTATGTCAACCTCCCGTCACCTGTCATACGCATTGAATGTTGTCCTTACCTAAGCCTTTAACATTGGGATAGTTAATTCATGTTATAGATTTTATTACCTTTGAGAATAAACTTTGTATATGTGCATACATGTGTGTGTTATAGGCAGGTACATGCGTGTGCACGCTTGCTTATGGCCATGCATGTGGGGGCCAGAGGACGACCACTTTTCTTTTCTTTTTTCCTTTATTTGAGGTAGAGTCTCCCATTGGCCTGGAACTCACCAAGTAGGCAGGCTGTCTAGCTAGAAAGCCCACCTCTGTCTCTTCACTGCAGGGATTACAAACTTGAGACACTTTGCTTAGCTTTTCTATATAGGTTCAAAGGATTGAACTCAGGTCCTCTGTTCCAAGGTTTACCAACTGAGTCATTTCCCCAGCCCAGCTTTATGAAAGTGTGCGTGCGTGTGCGTGCGTGCGTGTGCGTGTGTGTGTGCGCACGCGTGTGTGTGCGTGTGTGTGTGTGTGTGTGTGTGTGTGTGACTTATATTCTTCCTCTGTTTCCTACTGTAATGGCACAGGCATTTAAACACTAGCTGGGAGAAAGAACACTCTTCCTTCTGAACAAGATCTGTCTTCTTTTACAGTAAACTCTCTGGTAAAGCCCTTGCCAAGCCTCTGACCCCTTTGAACTCTGACAACCAGGTCATTGCCTTACTCACTCCCCAGCCTTCTGCTTTCTCCATATATTGCGCCTCTGTTTGCTGCACACAGGAAGTGCCCAATAAATGTTTAAATTGAACACAGTGAAGGTTTCTGACAAGCCGATCCACCTCTCTTTAGCTTAGAGTTATCACTGAGTCTCCCAGAGCAGTTACTTCTCTGCATCGTTCTCACAGACCTTCAGGGCACACAGAGAGGTTAAATGAGGACAGGCGGCTCTAAAGGTGCCTTCTTTGGCTGCTGGCAGAACCTTCTGGAACACAGGTTTGGGAGAGCTCATTCAGAGAACTGCTTAGTCCTGTTTAGACACCCTCACCCTCGCTGCAGCCAAGAGCCAAAGCATGATTTTTTTTTCTTACAATAAACTTCCACTCTCTCCCTTTCTGATGTCTGCCTCTCCAGCCTGCCATTAGTCATTTCTCATGTCAGCCTAACTTTCTGTGACCCCTTAAATGGCTTTCTGTATCTTTTCTGTCCTTAGCTCCTTGAAGCCCCATCTCGTCACACACATTCACGGGCAAATGTGGGAAGCGCCATGGTCCAAACTTCAAGTACTTCGACTGTTGGAGCCCTGCTCTGTGACAGTCTTGGCCATTTCCCAGGGATGGAGACGATGAAAATCAATTTGCCTCTCACCACCATTTCCAGAATATCTTGGTCAATGCCAAGAGAGAGATCCAGTAGCACAAGGAAGCTGGAGAAGAGATTACTTCTTCAGCCTTGCCAAGCATGCATCACCAAGTTATTGACATGTCCCTTTCATGTTCCTTGTGAATAAGAGACCTCATCCACCCTTTGTTCCTGTTTCATGTTCAGGTCTGTGTTAGATCTCAAATCTTGTGCTCTTATTTTTGTGGATTCATCCTGTCTGTCTCATAATAGACACTGGATTTGTGTCCATTCCATTGACAGAAAAATGAAGGATGAAGATGTTGGCTCAGGAGACTGGGGTATGGCTCAGCTAGTAAAGCTTTTGCTCTACAAGCATGAGGAAGACAACTGGAGTTGACCTCTGACCTCCACAATTATACATACACAGCATGCATGTGTATCTGCATGCATATGTAAACACAGTCACCAACATGCAAACAAGTAGCAACAAACACACAGACACAGGCACACACACACACACACACACACACACACACACACACACAGAGAGAGAGAGAGAGAGAGAGAGAGAGAGAGAGAGAGAGAGAGAGAGAGAGAGAAGCTAAATCTCCTCCATCTGGGGAAGCCTGGTTTCCCCATTAAGCTAAACACACTATTTCATGGGTTTTTTGTTTGTTTGTTTGTTTGATTTTTAGTGAAAAGAGGCCCCTGTGTCTTTTCCAGGGGGAGGCTGAGGTTTGGACTGATGTCTGTAGGGCCTGGGAGAATTGTTGAGAGTTACGAGTTCCTTGAGAAAGAAACCGTTTTCTGGGCTGAGTGAAGTTGTCTGGCAGATAGATGAGTCAGGCAGAGGAAAAAGCTTTGAAGAGTCCACACACAAACTCACAGCAGACTTTTGCTCAATTCCGCCGACCCCCAGGGGCCAATCGGGAAGGTGCCACTGTAGAAAACAGCCTAGTGGCCTGGATCCCAGGGCTGAGAGAGAGCCAGCTCTTGACTTTGCAGACTCAGGCTTGGCCTGTCCCTGGGGCAGTGTCTAATAGGAGCCATGGGTATTTTTAGTCTCACGTGTGCAGGCGCAGGACAGGAGGAGCTGGGCAGGAACAGCTAATAAGGCAGGGTCCTTATGAAGTTGGGAAAGATGACATGAGGGGCAGAGAGGGAATTACCGGAACTTTACATAGGCCACGTTCTTTAGAGAACACTCTTTACATAATTCACATGGAAAGATTGGAGTCAGGGTGATTATAATAGCCTGACTGCTGAAACCTGGAAAAGGGGCATGCTCACTGCCTGCAACCCCTCCCCCAGCCCCACTCTTCCCTGGCAGCGAAGAGCTGGGGCAGGGACTATTGAGGGTTACTGGTTTAGGCATGGATCCTTCCAAAGACCAACATTAGAAACAAGCACAGACCATAGCTGAGTGGTACCATCCATTACTATGAATTTACAGAGGAAGATGGAGGGTCAAAGAGGTCTAGTGACTGGGTAAGGTCTCCCATCTGGGCAGAGGCAGAGCTAGTGCGCACCTTCTCAGTTTGGATGAGTGCCTACCACTGTTTTCTCATAGCAACAGCCATCTGTGTCTAGGGTGCTTGTTCATTTTCTTCAGCCTACAAAAATTTCCTCTGCCAACTTGGTGTCAAGGACTGTGTGACTAGACTGGGCAGTGAGGATGATACCATTTCTGCTGTCAAGGAGCTCTGGATTTACTGAGGGCCACACAGAAGTGTCAGGCCCACTGAACCTTTATGTGGCTGGAACATAAGCTTTCCCTGGAGGAGAGTGGTTGGCTGGCATTCAGACTTTGGTGTTGAGCGTGAGGACAGCAAAATCTCTGCTGGGACGGTCAGTTCTCCTTCTCTGTGGCAACTTCTGAGGGTGAGGCTGGGCAGGTGGCCAGGGAAGGGCGAGTGTGCTCTCCACCTATGCCTTCGCTGTTAGCTTTGTGGTGCATTAGCCTGGGGCAGATCTCAATAAGTGAAGGTGTGGGCAAACTATAAATGGAGGCAGCATCCAATGCTAACTACCATCCGTCACCAACATCAGTGTTTGTGGCTTGACAGTGACGAAAGACAGAATGTGAGCAATAATTGGGGTGAAAGTATTGAAGAGGGTTTCTTGCAGCCTTCTTGCCTTGGCCCCAAGCCAACTTGGCATATGACTACAACCATCTGTGTGTACATCCGCCCATCCATCCTCTTCAATCCTTGAGTACCGCATAGTCACATCTATCCATTTCACTTAGCTGTTTACTCACTCATCCCTACATCTATACACAGACAGCAATCCTCAACCCACCCGCCAGTCCCACCCTTCTATCCATTCTATCAAACACGGTCCATTCACTCACCCGTTCACCACCCATCCATTTGTCCTCCATCCTCATCCAATCATAAACCCTTTACTCTACCAGACACCATATTCTAAGCCTGTGTTGGATACTGTGGGAGCATTGATTTTTTATCCTCTCTGTAATTGACCTAGAAAATACCACACAGATCCACCTAATAGACAACAGTGTTTGGAGGAACCCGAGGGCTTAACTGAGAGTCGGGATGGAGTGATGTAGAGGGAGATGACTGAGAATCAGTTAGGATGCTTGGGACTCTGGAGGGACTGAGATGTGGTGGCGGGGAGGCAGGCAGGGAGGGAGGCTTGGGAATCATGTCGGCTATGGCCTGATCGTTTGCGTTCCTCCCAGACCTAATCATGTATTGAAGCAATAATCTTCACTGTGATAGTAATAGCAGGTGGGTCTTGGGGGTAATTAGGTTAACGCTATTAATATCTTTGTAAAACTGTCCCAGACAACCGTGTAAAGACATAGGAAGAAAATACCAGCTTTGAACTAGGAAATAGGTCTTCCAGGTGCTAAATTTCCTGAGGTCTTGGTCTTTGACGTCTCAGTTTCTAAAGCGCTGAGAATTTTTTTCTAATGCATAGGTTATCCAGTTAGCGGTATTTTGTTATAGCTGCCAGAATGGACTAAAGTAAGGAATATGTCCCAGGGATCCCTCTACAGTGGATCCTGCGCCGGGTGCTTTTGTTGATGTCGGTCATTTCAACAAACTTTCCATGGAGCCACTTTGTGGCATTGACAGAACCCAGGCTCAGAGAAATCATCTGTGGCACATACCCACAAGTATGAAGAACAGCACTGTTTTAAACAGGCTTGCTATGTAGGGTACCAGAATGATGGACTGAAACAAAGGGATCTAGGGAAGACAGAAAGCATGCTACCTGACAGGAACATCAGGACTGTACTGTCCAGAGGTAGACATAGGAAGGAACTATGTGTCTGCTGGCTCAAGGACCACCGAGTGAGAAGTTTAGAGAGCACACAGCAGTTGGAGGCCGGTGCCAGACCACCTGTTCAACACAGAGTTGGAGCACCCTTTGATGGCTGCATTGGATCCAGGGATCAGCTAGATTCTCTCTGGCTGGAATTTACCAGCTCATGTTGGGGTGGATTTGGTGGCATCCATACAATAGCTTTGCTATCCAGCTTTGCTAGAATGTCTTCCTGTGGGTGAGGTGGGAATGAGAAGGGTAGCTTCATCACCTTCCTCCCACCCTCTAAGACTTACCTCAGGGCTCCACCCACACCTGATCCCAGGTTAGAGTTTTCTGCTGACATACTATTCCAGTATTTTCTAGGTCCATACCTATCTTTCATTGTTCGATCCCACCAAGCTTTCCACAATCATTCTAATAAGTATCTAAGGGTTATTGATTGGCAACCTCTGTCCTAAAGCTGAGTATTTCCAAATGTCAGGTAGGTGGCTCAAGAACCTACGGGCTTTGGGACCTTATCAGGGTGAAGGCCATGCTGGGATGAGGCACAGCTGCATTTGTACAGACAGATGTCTTGAGAGAGCTGCACAGATGGTTCTCCTAGGGCAGTGCCGGAGACTAAGGGTGGGGGGTGAGAGGGTCAATGCTAACTAGAGATTCTAGAATTGTGTACCTCTCACCCATTCCAGGCCTGCTATTACCCGTCCCCAACTCAGGGATCTTCAAGTCTCTGAGGCCAGTCTTTATGTCTGTTGACAGAGCAACAGACAAAGCAGCAACCCTCCCACCAAACTATGTGTAATTTTCATTTCCCCATCCAGGAAGCAGAATTCAGGGTAAAGCACGAGATGTGCCTGCTCTGAAGCAGGTGCTCCATCCTTGGATTGATCCCTGAAGTACAGGGATGGAGAGAGAAGCTGCTTCAAGCCTGAGCTACCTCAGCCACCCTGTCCTTCCTCCCCAGCTTGCCCCTCTGCATGGCTGGCCACCCACCTGCCAGCTCAGCTGTTCTCCTTGCTTACCATGTAATCCCTGCCAGGAAGAGAGGAGGGAAACATGAGCTGGTATTGCACCCACTGCATCCTGCCATCCTGTCCTTCCTCCAAGCAGGAGGGTGGGCTGGGGTGGGGACAGGGGAGGATGGGGTTGGGGAAGAGTTCCCAGGACCAACTGCCTCTGGCTGCTGTAGAGAAGGCAGCCTATAGGGTACGGGTGCATGGACTTCAGGCCTCAAGCCTTCCCTCTGGAGCCTGCATTTCCAGCCTCCTTGGTCCCCTGAAACCACACTTGCTAGGCTGGGTCAACCCATTTTTCTTAAGTAGTAGCCGATTTGCTCCTGTGTATCAGGTAGAGGTTTTTGCTTTGTATCCTAAAAGAATATCCAGGAATGACAAGGTTGACGTGCCTGTACTTCCAGGCTGGTTGTAGCCTCAACCTCCCCATCTCCCCCACAGCTTACGCAGAAGGCAGATGAGGCGATGGAGTATCTGCTCTGTGCTGCAGAGGGCACAGGCAGCTCAGACTGTCCTTGAACCTGGGGCAGGACTGCAGGTATGTAGTCACAGATGCTCATCTCACCCCCAGAGCCTCTACTGTGTCCATATGGGAAGGAGTAAGGATGAAAGTAAACCACACACAAGCATCTCACTTTGGTATTTTAGGTGTACAGGAGTGTATGTCAAGCATTTGGGCAGGGAGCCTTCTAGAAGTGATTCTGTCTGTTTTAGAAAATGACTTTCTGGGTGTATATTAGGTATTTCATTATGGTCATTCATCTGTTGAGTCTGTATGTGCATGCCTACTCGGGTGCATGTGTGCATATGTGTGGTGTGTGTGTGTGTGTGCACGCGCATGAGCATGCTTGTGTGGGCACACATGTATGTGTACCTATATGGGTGTAGTTAGACTATCTGAACTTTAGAGCCTTTTAGGTGCTTGAAATATTGGAAGAGTCATTTTACTTCTCTGGGCCTACACTTCCTCATGGAAAAGTAAATATCCATTCTGGCCTGATGCAGATTGTGACCCACACAGTAAATAAAGGTTTCCAGGATACCTATCCTTTCCCTCATCCACTGCAGAGATACTCCCAGGCTGTCTGGGGTATGGCTCTAAAAGAGGAGGGAAGAAGGATGAATTGGAAGGTACATCTAGGGTTATGGGGTGAGTAATATCGGCTTCTCATTGGACACTGGAATACTCCTTAAGGCATGTTCTCAGGGAACCTAAACAAGACCACTTCTAGCTCTACTCTGTGGGTCCAGAAGAAGTCAGGGAAGGGCTGGAGTACTTTGAGCAGCCCGGTTTCTATCTCCTGATATGGGAGGTAGCAGTAGAACACAGGCCCAGGACACATCAACTACCGTGACTATGCATGTGACCGGTGCATCCAGGTGTTTCCTCTGGGCCTGGCGAGGCCTACTGAGTGCAAGTCTACACAGTGTCATTCTTTAGCCCACTCTTGGCTTCTGGCCTCAGAACCAGCCATTGCGCAAGCAAGGCAGGAGCTGGCCGCTCACAGGGTTACCCGAGGCAGGCCCAGATTAGACAGGGCCAGGCCCTGAATCACTGGTGACAGTGACTTGTTTGTGGCAGGACAGTTTGCACTCCCCAGGTGGTCTCTGACAAGCTGCCATGGAAGGAGGAGTCTCGGTGATGACATGGGCCTCTGGCCAAAGCTTAACAGCCATCTGTTCCCAGCTACCAGCCTGAAAACCTTCAGGGAGAGAGACAGCGAAGGGACAGAGGCAGATTCAGGGACACAGGGAGAAAGACACACAGAGCAGAGTGACAGATCCATGGACAGAGTCAGGAGGAGAGAAGGAGAGAGAGAGAGAGAGAGAGAGAGAGAGAGAGAGAGAGAGAGAGAGAGAGAGAGAGAGAGAGAGAGAGAGAGAGAGAGAAAAGAAAAGAAAAGACAGCATCCCTGAAACAGGAATAAGGAAAGAGATAAATGGACAAAATCAGAGGTTGAGAGATGGAGACAGAATGTAATGGAGACGAGAGAGTCTTAAAATGAGAGGCAGAGGCAGTGAGGTCAGGGAGCCAAAGAATCCTTTGAGACAGGTAGACAGTGGGCTGGCTGCATTCTGGGGTGGGCTGTGTAAAAGCCCTGATCTCAACATGCCCCCTGGTGGAAAGGGTGCTCCTGAACCTCATCCCCTCTGTTTGACTCTGAGGGAAGATATCACATGGGCTCCTCTGCCTGTGGCTCCAGCATCCATCCTGACAGGCAGTGGCTGTCAGGTGTCAGTGGACATCAGAATCACTGTGGGGCAATCTTAGTGTCCAAGCCATGTTCTAGAATCTGATTCTCTAGTCAGGCCGAGGCCAGAAACCTGCATGTTCAACATGCTTCTAGAAGGTTCTACAGAAAGGATAGCACCAGCCACAGAAACACTTCACTGGCTCTTCCCTCCTTTAGCCTTCTCATCCCATTTGGTGAGGCCCCTGGGTAGGTGAGGGGTCAGTCAGGAGCCAGGGCAAGGAGAGCTCTGAGCACACTTTCTCTGTGCACAAAGAAACTCTTAGAGGTCTTGACCCAGTCTAGTACTATGTGCAGTTGAGGGACCTCAATAAACAGAGTAGGTCAGTGATAGTACATGTTTGCTGGGCTCTGCTGAACAGTGTTTGCTTCATGATCTTAAGCAGATCAAGCATCGTCATTGATCCAACCTTGGAGGTGAAGCAAATGAGGTCCAGACATCACCTGTAACTTGTCCAAGATTGTATAGAAAGTAAATAGCAGAAATCAGGTCTGTCTGACCCTAAAGCCTATGCTCCCCTCCCCTTCTCTCTGTCTCTCTAAGTGATTCTGTTGCATCCAAGGCTAAGAAACAAAACCCAGATGTCTCGCCCAGGTAGTGTGCCTTCCAGTTAATCCTCACCTAATGTTCTGTGAGCTACCGGACATTGTAGGTGTCCTTCTTATTGGGGCCTGAGGCAGATTCCTATGCTTAACTTTCTGAGAGAAATAGAAAATAGAAACTTTATTCTAGAGAGAGAGAGAGAGAGAGAGAGAGAGAGAGAGAGAGAGAGAGAGAGAGAGAGAGAGAGAGAGAGAGAGAGAGAGAACGTTTCAGTGGGTACAAGGCACAAGTGGGAATACCTGGAGACACATCACTGAGCTCAAGTTCACCATAGCTTCAAGGGTGAAGACTGTTTTCTCTACATGTGGTGGTTTCCAGAGAAACCAAAAATAAAACCCCCAAAATTCATGAAGCATTGTTTTAGGGTTTCTATTGCTCTGACTAAACACCATGACCAAAGCAACTTAGGGAGGAGAGGGTTTATTTAGCTTATGGTTCTGCGTCACTGTTCATCTTAGAAGGAAGTCAGGACAGGAACTCAAGCAGGGCAGGAACCTAGAGGCAGGAGCTGATGCAGAGGCCATGGAGGGGAGCTGCTTACTGGCTTGTTCAACCTGTTTTCTTATAAAACTCAGGACCACCAGCCCAGGGACGGTATTGTCAACAATGGGCTGGGTCCTCCTCCATCAATCACCAACTAAGAAATTGCCCTCCAGGCTGGACTACAGCCCAGTCTTACGGAGGCATCTCAGAGGATTCTAGCTTGAGTCAAGTTGGCATAAAACTTTCTAGGACAGCCATCTCCACTGATTCCATCTACCAGCATCTCACCATCATCACTGTCACATGTATCATGTCAATCATCCTTACATCGCCCATACCACCTTCCCACCAAAGCAATCTGTCCTACATACCAAAACTGTAAGAAGCAGAAGTGATGTGGAGTAGTGTGGGCGAAGGAACACGGATCACAGATTTGGTGAAGTACCCTTCCCTCTTTGTCAGTGTTTGGGGTTCTGATCAAACACCATATTGGGGAGATATGCTAACTTAACACTCTACTTAACTCTAGTCCCGACACTCTGAGGCCCCACAATTCCAGGGTCTGACAGTGTGTGGCAATAACCAGCCTAGCATTTCAGCAGACTGTCATGGTTTAGCTGTCCTAGACTGTTGACAGGTGCTGTTCTGATTAATCAGCTTCTGTGTAATGTCGTCTATCAAATATTTCTCACAACACCAAAGCTATGCCAGGTGAACTGTGACCTGGTTTGTGTTACTTATTGATGAGGCTGATGATTTCAGTAAGGATCAGGCTCCTTAGTTCTTGTTCTTCGGCTTATGGAGGTTGAATTGCCTGGAGAGTTGAATGAAAAAAAAAAAAACAACAAACAAACCTCTGAGCTAAAAATAGAACCAGTGTTTGTTAAAAAAGATGGGATTTGAGATCTGGCAAATTATTTCTGAACAGAAGAAAGGTTTTCTATGGCTACTAAAATATGATTGCTATTGACAGACTGATTATGTTTCTGTAGCACTTATATGTTAAAGTCATAAAGTGTGAGAGACATGGGGTTTTAGGAGGTAATTCAACACTCTTATAAAAAGGAACCCCAAGATCTCGTCCCTTCTTCTGCTGTATAAAAACACAGCAAGAAGCTGGCAGTCTGCAGTCTGGAAGGAGGCCCTCACCAGAGCCCAGCTAGGTTGGGTCTTGGATTTCTAGTCTGTCACACTGTGTACTTCCTTCCTTCAGAACCATGAGAAATAAACCTCTGTTGTGTGTACCCAGTCTACAGTAACACATTATAGTAGTCTGAGCTTACACAAAAATCTTCATCAAATATGATTTTTCAGGTTCTTGGAGCTATTTGCACAGACAATCTTGGGGTTTTCCTTGGGGTTTGTTTACATCTAATATATATATATATATATATATATATATATATATATATATATATATATGCTCCTCCCCAAATCCACAAACACAATCTTAGAGGCCACTTCTGAGCCCCCAGTGTGAAGAAAGCAGAGTGTGGATAAGTGGGGAATGTAAGGCAGGGTTCACCAGTGCAGAAAGCATCCTTACACTCTTAACCCTGGAACCAGAGCTGGTGCTGTTGAAAACAAGTAAGTTCCCACAGCTCCTAGGAGCACAGTGAAGTTTGGCTTGTAGCCAGTGGATGGACCACTTGTAACTAACTGATGGAATAAATGGTTGGTTGGCTAAACTCCAGTGTTTGCGATCACCTAGGAAACCTGGGTGTATCTGTGAGGGCATTTCCAGAGAGGTTCATTAGAGGAGCAAATCCCGTGAGTGTAGGTGGCCCTATCCCCAGCCCAGAGATTGTCCTCGGGCTGGACAGAAAAGAGAAAATGGATGAAACACTCATCTCTGCTTCCTGACTCTGGATGCAAAGTAAGTAGTCCCCTCCTGCTCCTGCCGCCAGCCCCGGCATTGATGGGCCATACTCTCAGACCATGGACCAACATCAGTGCTTCCATCCTGAGGTTGTCAGGTAGATGGACCAAGCCACAAGAAAAGTAACTACCTCAAGAACACTGCCAACAGTTCAGAAAGCACTTTGGTAACACTTAATAAAGTCGAACAATTCGTACCCACGACCAACTCAGATCATGTACCAAGCTGGAACTGAGAAGTTTACAAACTAGAAAACAACTGTCTTAGTTGGCTGTCCATTGTTGCCATGAAGCACTGAGCAAATCCAGCTTGGGTAGGGAGCGCTGACTTGGCTTACAGTTCACAGTCACCCCAAGGAGGCCAAGACTGAACATGGATTCAGGAACTGAAGCAGAGGCGTGGAGGAGTACTGGCTTGTTCCCCGTGGTGTGCTCAGCCTGCTTTCTTATACACCCTGGGATCATCTGCAGGGTGACACCAGCTCCAGTTGTCTTGGCCCTCACACGTCAATCATTGCTCAAGAAAATGCCCTCTGAACTCACCTGTAGGCGATCTGATGGAGATACTTTCTCAGTTGAGTTCATTTCCCCAGATAACTCTACTTGTGACAAGTTAACAAACCAAACAGCACAGCATCTATTACAGTGTATGGCTATGTAAGTCATATGGAAATACTATAAAGCAGTTACCGCGGATGGGCCAGACCTACAGAACCCATATTCATAAACACCTAAAACTGAATAAGTTAAGGTTAGAAGGATGTTGGAGTGTTATATCACTTAGAAAACATTTCAAAACATGTAAAACAATACTATTCAGGGTTTACAGATATTTATATATGTAGAATAGTTTAAACAAATAAATAGAATATGCTGCTACCTCAAATCCAGCTTTCTTTATTGTTTTATTAATAGATCAAGAGTTGGATATCATGGAATAAACCTACTTGAGACATGGAGTGAGGGAGAAATGATCACCTGACCCTCTTCTCCACATAAGACCTCACATTCTTTAAGCCTCTCCTTATTATCTGTGTTCCTCTATCTTTCTCTAAGTCCTCTAGAAAACTCTATGGTCGGATCCATTGGTGGTCTCGGAACGACAACACAATCAAATCTCCTTCAACCGCGTCAGAGTAGTGATTCCTCTGGGGAGAGGTAGAGGGGAGGAATTGGAAGGGGATTCGTGGAGCTCATCAATACATCTGTAATATTTTTCTTTCCCCCCAAAAATATCTGAAGCAAATATTAAAAAAAACCAAGTTAACCTTTGTTCAATCCCAGCAGGGGCACATGACTATTTGTTATATTTTCAACTGTACTTCTCAGTGTGTTTGAAATGTTTTATAATGAAAATAGTAAGTGTGTAAAGGAAAAAAGAAAATCTAGACTCCTGCCTCATGGGAATGTTCTGGTGGAAACTGAGGGTCTCCTGCGTGCAGTGAGCCTGAGGATGCTTCTGAAATGGAGCCGAGAATCTTTGCCTTGGTTCTTGTGGATATGGGGGTTCCTTGTTTCCCTAGGCTGTCGCTTACCATCTGTAACAATCTGTGGAATGGGATGTTGTCTTCTGAGGAAAGTTGTGTGTGAATGCCCAGGTGAGTGAGGACCAACCTGGTCAGACATGTTTCTAGATGCTTCCAAGGACACACAGCTTATTCTAATGAGTAAAACTGTAGGTGGATCATTGAAGTGATTTTGTTTTATATTAAATAATTTTGACAATCACACACACACACACACACACATATACATGCACACACGTACACACACTGCTTCTTGCTACTTCCCCCACTTTCCCAACTCCCGTCTACCCCTGCAACCTCCCCCCTTCCCCCTTTTGTCTTTTCTCCAGATTCAACTTTTAGTTTTGTTGTGCAAGGCTTTTAGTTAAAGCAAGGCCTTCTGGGAAACAGATGGGTTGAAGTTATCTATTGGAGCCTGGTGAGGTCAGCTGAAGGCAAAGACTCTCTCTTTCTATGACTCTATTCTTAGGAAATAATCCAGCAATAAGGGACAGGGCCTCAGAAGCTCTTCTCTGCCTTTGCCTGGTAAATGGCCCATTATCACAAAGTCCAGCGCGGGCAGTTGTGGCTGTTGAGAGATCATCACAAAGGCTGTGGACTGCAGAAGGAGACATCTTGCAGCCCTTCTCCCTACCTAACAGTTCTAACAATGTCCCACCTCCCAACTTCTGCAATATTTCCTGAGCACTCAGCTGTCACTCTTCAGAGCCTTGTGCAGCTGTAAGGCTCTGCCTTTACTGCAGTTTATCGGAAACAGAGAAGACATTTTTGAAAATGATTTCTCTGCTTCCTTAAGGCCCTAAGCCTACTGTATACACAAGGGATTACATTGTCGCACACCAGAGTCAGGTTCAGTCTATACTGTCACTCACTTGCTACCATCTGTCTACCGTGTCACCCTTAAGTTCTTCTTGCCTCTAAAATCAAGTCATGGTAAAAGTGACGTTTTTTTTTTTTATTTTTTTTTCCCCTTCTGAGGGACACCGGTGAGTTCACGTAGGAAATGCTTAGCACATCTCTGATGCAGGGCAAACCTTCACTGCTTGACTGACTGTGACTAAGAACGCTGTTCCTTCTGAGTGACAGGGAACCTTTGGTTGTTCAGATCCTTTGACAGGTATGACTTGACATTAAGGCCAAGGAGGATGTGGCTGCTAAATTCCAAATTGTGATTGTGTCAACTTTTTCCTAGTTAGGTATGTATAGACTCTTTGAATTGTGCTTTTGAAGAAGACAGTAAGGCATACCACCAAAAATCTGGTAAAATATAGCTGTTCTCGCTGCCAGATCCCTCTTCAAATCATCATGGCCTAAGATCCCTTTCTTTCTTTTGGAATTAGCTATTTTCTATATGGCCATGACCAAATAACTTAATTAAGTAACACAAGGAAGGAAGGATTGACTGTGGCTCATGGTTTGAGAATGTAGTCTATCATAGTAGGGGGTGGGTGTAGTCCATCATGGTGGGGTGTGTAGTCCTTCATAGTGGGGGATAAAGTCCATCATGGTGAGGGGTAGTCTATCATGGTGGGGGTATAGTCCATTATGGTGGGGTGTGTAGTCCATTATGGTTGGTGGGATGTAGTACATCATAGTGAGGGGGTGTAGTCCATCATGGTGGGGAATATAGACCATTGTGGTAGGGAGTATAGCTCATCCTGGTGAGGGGTGTAGTATATTGCAGTGGGGAGGCTTGGCAGTAGGCGTATGAGGCAGCTGCCATATTCAATCTACAGTCAGGAAGCAGAGAAATGAGTAGTACTGACACTCAGCCTGCTTTATCTTTTTTGTTCAGTCAGAGTCCCCAGGCTGTGGGATGGCACTGCCTATGTTCAAGGTAGACCATCTCTCCTCATTTAAAGCCCTCTGTAAATTCCCTCAGAGATATGCCTAGAGGTTTGTTTTCTGGATGATTCTAAATCTCATCATACTGACAGTCAATATTAGCCATTGTGTCACCTTCCCTTGCCTTCTCCTGCCCTGGCCCTCAATCTTCCTCTCCCTGCATCCTTTCCTGTGTTGGTTTTCCTCCTGATCTAGCTCTTTGGAGCTGCAGTTCATACTTTGTTTGGCTCTAGTCTCCAGCTGACCATTGCCAGGACAATGTCCCAGCTTCCTTCCCAATGTATTCTCCTGGACAAGAAGGACGTTTTAGCAACGCAGCTCTCATCTGCTAAGTGCTGCTTTATACAGACCTAATAGTTCCCCCTGTACTCTTAAGACGATGCAGTAATCCTTGGTATGACCTTCCAGGCCAGGTCCCAGTGCTTGAATTAAACTCCACTCAGTGAAGCTGACCGTACCCCTCCATAACTCTGTAAAAGATCTTTGAGAGTAAAATCATTGCCTTTGTCCATACCTGAAGGCTGCAATATTATTATTATTAATATATTATGTGCTATATTGTTCTTGGCTCCTGTTAGTTACATTTATCCTTCCTTACAACAGTCCCCCTCTGAGGTTTACAAAACAGTTCAACATCCACATTTATCTCCTGGCTTCCTAAGATGTTCTTCTATGCTCAGCGTCCCACCCTTTGCCTGTCAGTCAGCCCTGCATGGCTTCTGCTTCCTGTTGGCTACAAAATGTGTCCTAGCCTACTTGATTGGCCATTTAACTAGTTCACAGAATTCATTAAAGCTCATCTTTTCAATGTTCCCAGGAGAACCAGTGTTGGCACCAGTCTGGGGGATACAGCAAGGCACAGACCTACCATCAGGTTCAGGACCTTTTGAGATCACCTCCCAACCTTCTGTCCGTCTAGCTACATCTTTCTCTCCTTCTGTGTTTCCATTTCACTTTTCCCACTGTCCCCCCAGCACGTGACCTCATCTTCCATTTCCTCTGTCTATCACTCATGGACTTTTCTCCAGACCCAGAACTCTGTTTCTCTTGTAAGATGTTCTGGGGTCAACACTGATTCCGTTCTGCCATCCGCCATCTACCCATCATCACTTTGGCAGACTAGTACCCTGCCATTTTATCTGGGAGGGGTCTTCCACCTCGCACTCTGATCAACCTTGGATGGGGGCTTATCCTATGTCCAAGTCCAAACTAGTCAGCACACTTCAGTCCATTGGCTCCAGTATCTGGTGTATGGTTTAGGGTCAACATGAGTTAGGTTCTGACTTTTGCTATATTGTCAGGGTGAAATGGTCTCTATTTCTCACTGGGAAAATCTTGTTTGCTGTAGACAGCTTGACCTAGCAAGTAGCTAGTCTGTCTTGAAACAAACTAAACCAAACAAATAACAATAAAACAAGAAAAACCAAGTCAAGCCATATAGACAAAGGACAGAACAGTCTGACCGATCAGGATCTATTCCAGAAATGCAAGGTTAGTTCCAGTACAAGGAAAGCAACCAGTATCATACATTATATCAATATGACTAAGACCTACTGAGAAAGGACAAAAGTCCTGACATATTAAGAAAAATTAGGTAAAAATTCAACACAAATAAAAAATATGAAACAGATAAGAAGCACGAGGACGTTTTTCCAGCCTGATAAAGCACATCCGTGAAAACATGATAGTTCACATAAACCTAATGGCTAAAGACATGAACCCTAAAGTCTACAGCAATGGTTAGTAACCTTCCTGGTGCTGAGATCCTTTAATACATTCCTTATGCTGTGGTGACCCCCCAGCCATAAAATTGCTTTTGTTGCTACTTCGTAACTGTAATTTTGCTGCTGTTAGAAATCTTAACGTGGATATCTGACATGCAGATTATCTGATATGTGGCACCTGTGAAAATGTCATTTGACCCCAAGGGGTTGCAACCCACAGTTTTGAGAACTATTTGTTGAGAACAAGAAAAGAAAATCTACTCCCCCACACTTATTGCTTCTGTATCTATATTGAAAGTTGTCTTCAGGAAAATTGGCTAAGAAACAGAAATAAAAGATATTCAGAGCAGAAAACAACTCTTGGAAGGTGACAGGACCTTAGAGGTGCAAAATCCCCAGGAATCTCAGAGAAAACTATTAAATCCAATAGATGAGTTAGTAGGACAAGAAGATAATGGTCCAAACTTTAAAGTCAATCATGTTTTTACATTTTACAGTGAATGTTTCAGGAATCAAATAAAAAAATGATCCTATTCATAACAGCATCAAAACTAATAAAATGTTTAAGAATAATTTTGACAATAAAAACCACGAACATTGGATTAATCAAAGACACTAAAATGGAAGGACACCCTTCATCCATGGAGTAGAGGATTTAATATTAAGCTCCAAAAATTGTTTTACATACTTAACACAATCCATATAAAAATTCTTGTTGCCTTTGTGGGTGGAAATTGACAACATAAGCCTAAAATCAACTTGGTAATAAAAAATTCCAGGAAGCCTAAATGATCTTGAAAAAAAAAATGAAGTTGGAGAACTCATACTTTCTAAATTAAAAACTTAGTGTTTTGCTGTAATTATCGATACTCTATGGTTTAGGATAAAGATAAACACAGATTTCAATGGAGTAAATTGAATATCTAGAAATAAACTCATACACTTATGGTTACTTGGTCTTTGGCAATCATTAGGACAATCAGGTAGGAAAGAAGAGCATTTTCTAAAAATGGTGATGGGCTCACCAGAAAACCACACAGAAAAAATAAGTTGGGATCTTGCAGCACACTGTAAACAAAAAATTACCTTAAAATGAAGTCAATATGAGAAACCAAACTACAAAATTTCTAGGAGGAAAAACACAGGTATAAATCTCCAAAATGCAGGGTTCGCTCTTATTTCTCAGACAACCAAAGAAAAATGTGTAAACTGGGGTTTTTCAAGATGAAAATGTCTGTGCAGCTCAAAACACCATCAAGAGAATAGAAAGACAACTCACAGAATGGAATAAAATATTTCAAATCATGCATTTCTTAAGGAGTGTCTGTGTAGACTGCGTCAAGAACTCACATGACTCAAGGATGAAAGAGCCCAATTAAACAATACGCAAAGGATTTGAATACACATATTTTCAAAAGTGGTGTCAAGGAGCAGTGGGTACACTAAGAGTCCCTCAGCAACATTGGTCATTGGAGGAATGGAAACCAAACCATAATACTTGGCTCTAATTAAAGGCACATGGTAACAGGTTCTTTCAAGGTTGTACAGAAATTGTAACCATACTCATGGAAGTGGGAACGGAAACATGCAGAGCCACTTGGGAAAACGATTTCTTTGAATTTTTTTCTTTAAAAAGTTAAATATATAGCTATCACATGACTTCACAATTCCAAACAAATCGAAAATATATTTTTTCATAAAAATGCACATATGATTAGCAGCATCACCCATAGCTGTTCTGATTAAGAATGATCCCAAATGTTCTTTAATTTAGGAGTAAGCAGAACTCAGCACATCCATACAATGGGTTATTATGTCGGCAGAGAATGGAACAGAGTCCTGGTGCCGCCACATGCATGAACATTGGAAGCACTATCCCGGGTGGAAAGAATCCCGTCATAAAACACATTGCAGGATTCTTCTTTAACACTGGAAATGTGTGAAATCCGATGTTAAAGTGGTTGAGGCTAGAGAAATGAGGGCGTGACTGTTACTATACGCAAAGTTTTGGAGAAATGCTGAAAATGTTTTGAGTTAGTTGTGGTAGATGCATGACCTTGAAAACATAGCTTTTTAAAAGCTGTGAAAAAGCCACCCATTAAGATGATAAACATCGCGTTTTAAATATATACCCAGCACTGCTGAGTCTGAGAACAAGGTCCACAGTGAAGCAAGCGTTGGGATGGGAATTGTGGAATGGGTGGAAGCTCTTACGTTCTTTCCTGACCTTTTATCTGGTTCCACTGAAAGCTGGGCTACACAAAAAATGTTTCAATTAAACAACACAACACCTTAGCTTCTTAGACTAGAGAGGAGGTGCCACAGATATCCTTTTATCCGTGGGGACAGTGCTGTTTCCTTTCGCATGTTCATCCCCACCTCTTGGCTCCATCCACTCTGCCTCCCTCTTACTTCCGTTTCCCAAAGAGTAGCCAAGGATGCCTGCCTTGCGCACTGTTTCCGTTTCCATGGCATCTGTCTCCCTCTTAACTCTCCCCCATGTTTTTACATCATAGTCCCTGGACCCTCTATTGCCCCCTGGTGGCTAAATCCAGACGGCAAACATGGGCTCCATGTCCCTCCACCTCTGAAGTAGGAGACAGTTAATGCCCCTATTTCCGCGTGGCTGAGTTCTTTGGGTGTCCCTTGGCTTTGCCAGTGGGCCGTGTGTTCTCTATTCATCCCTGGACACTTGTCCTCTGGCTGAAGGTTCTGCCCTGCTCTTCCCTATTCCTTTGCTCTGGACTGCTCAGGACTTGTGGCCTTATTCCTGTCTTGGAGTTTAGGTTGCCCCCTCTGCCCCCTTTCTTTTAGAAGCACCCTCAGACACAGTCGCTTCTTTGCAATACTCCTCTCTTTTCACTGTTATCCTGCCACCTAGTGATGCTCTGTCCCCTCTTCAGCATTCCGACACCACTCCTTTCTCTGCATCCCTTTGATATTACCACCCGTGCAAGTCTGCTTAATGGACAAGGACCACATCTCCAGTGTTCTCCCTGCCTCCTCTTTAATTACTGAACTTGGGCTTGGAACGCAAGTTTGAGCATACTGCTCTCTCATTCTGACAATAGGGGATTCAACTGAAATCCTTAGCAGAAACCACTGGGCCACCGGGTGCTCTCCCCCACCTGCTTCCCATCCCCTCTGCTCATGCTGTGTTCCTTCAAGTCAGAGTGGCTTGGTGGTTGCCATTGGGCCTCTGTAGGCACACACATCTCTTCTAACTTCTCCCCCACCTAACTTACTCTTACTTTAAGACTGTACCAGCTAGTGATGCACTTGCCTGGACACCGACTCCATGTTTATTGTCTCTATCCAGGTCAGGTCACATGCTAGTCATTTACTTTCTATGGCTTTCTGAGCTGGTCTTTGTAATCCTTCTTAAAGCACTATGTAAGCTGGGCTTTGTACCTCTGCTGTGTGCTTTTGTCAGGACAAGGCTGTGTGTGTGTGTGTGTGTGTGTGTGTGTGTGTGTGTGTGTGTGTGCAGCAAGCATAGAGTCTAGCATATATCCACTGATCAGTTCATGTTCATAAATGAACAGGGAAAGCCACCATGGTTAACAGTCTCAGGCAACTTGACACATGCCAGACATCATTCTAAGACCTCTTCAAATATCAGTCCATATAAGCCCCACAACAGAATTATGAAGTTGGAACCATACTTGGCTCCATTTTACAGGTGAAGACACAGAGTCACAGCGAATCGAAGTAACTTGCTTAAGCCTGTGCATTTGGATTCAAGGCCAGCTCTAGGAGCCTGGCCCACAACTACTACACTGTAGTGCTTCTGCAGATGTGTCATACCCAAGGCTAGCTTGTGTTGAAGTAGCCTTTTTACCTGATAGCCAGCCACCGCCTCTATCTGGTTCAAGACCCCACTCAGGTTCTCCTCCATAGAAGACCCACACAGCCTCCTGGAAGTGGCAAGTGAGCCCTCTCCCAGTGCCATTCATCAGAATTAAGAGTATCGTCTTCAAAGGCCATTCCGATTTCAACTCACTAGAGTTAGTAGCCCAGAGTTAGCGGTCCACATCTAATGGGCCACTATGAAACACCACTATTAAAACCAGTCTTTAGAAATGGCGTGCGTGTGTGTGTGTGTGTGTGTGTGTGTGTGTGTGTGTGTGCGCGCACGCGCGCGTGCACATGTATGTATTCATGCTTGTGTTTATATGTGTGTGCATGTTTGTATGTGTGTGCTTAAGTGTTTGTGTATATGTATGCATGTTGTGTGTATACATGCTTTTATTTGTGTGCATGTGATTGCAGGTAGATGTGGCATGGTTGTTTAAAGGAAAATAAAACATTTTTCCTAGTTTTAATTTATCTGGCATAATTACTGTTCACATAACACCACTTATTTGTCTTATCTTCTATTTTCCTGTCAAGTGTTTAGAATAGATTAGCCCCATTTTATGGATGAGAAAACTGAAGGTTGATAGCAGTAAGTTACTCTCTACTTATTAAGACCCAGGCTTGTCTGAGGTTTTCCTCTATTGGCTTAATTTGTTTAAATACCATGTGGTCACAGGACAGACCCCAGCAGAACCCCAATCTTCCAGTGGGTTACAGAAGCAGCCTTTGGACTGAGAGGCCTTCACAGCAGGCCTGCTGTCCTCACCATAATGTGAAGGGCTGGTCCCACACAGTTATGCAAAATTTCTCACTAAGCCATTTTCCTGTGCTATCTCACCAAGAGTTATGATTTTTCTCTCTCCTAGGAATATACTAACTGTTGGGAGCTGGGATGTGTCCCCCCCCCCAAAGTCATATTTTGAAGTCTTAAGCCCCTACTGCCTCAGAATATGGCCTTATTTGGAAGTAATCTCTATCAAATTAAGCCAATGTGAGGTCATAAAGGAGGGCCATTTAGCATTGCCAAGCCCATGCAAGAAACAGCCTTTGAGGAAATGGGTGTGTCCCTGTGGATTGGATCAGCCTTTGTGTGCAGAGGAAGAGCTCTGGGCATTCTGAGTATTTCTGTTAAGGGACTGGTTATCTGAATCTTTGGGAGTGAAAGTTTGCCTGGGGTCTGGGAGAAGAAGTAGACTTTTCCAAACTTCAGTTACCTCAGCATCGCACGACTTTAAGTCTTAAGTCTTCCAGCTCAAAATTGTCATCATTTTCCAAGGGGAATCTCTGGCTTCAGGATTTGGAGAGACATCTGTATGCTTGAGAGGCCCAAAGCACCCCCCCATCCCCCAACTAGTGCTTACCTATTGAAATGTGGAAGTCTAAAGGCCCTGGTTCATTTGTAGGATCAAGAGCTCGTGGTTCTGTGAACAGAAAGCTCAAAGGGATCCAGGGAGGCTGAACATGGACTTCCACGGGAGCCTTTGAAATGCTCTGCTATTCAGGTCTACTTAGTGCTTGCTTCTGGAGCCCAGTATCTTTCAACTCTGGTGTCTTAATTCTCCCCTCTTGCCCTGGAGGTTGAGCTCAGAGGAGCTTTACAGGAGAGAGGCACTTGTTAGTGATGCCACAGGACAGGTGGCACTCAGGACATGCAGGGGTGGGCCTGGGATTGGGATATATCTCAAAGGCTGGAAAGGACCTAAAGGGAAGGTAGGGGAGTAGACCCTCTTCAGTACTTCTTGATCTGTGAGGGCTCACAAATTCTGAGAGGGCCAAGAGAGCATGTCTTTTGAAAAGGTGCCATGAAAGGAGGTCAAAGGGAATGGGACTGATTTCAACTGCAGCTGAAGAAAGAGAATGTCACTTTGCTTTGTGGCACTTTGTAAACTGTGAAGTGAGGAACTGTTACCCTATGCCTTCAGGTGATCCATGAACATGTGAGCCACAGGGACACTGGCCAAAGGACAGATGGGATGGTCAGGAGTTGCTGAAGGTCAACTAAGGCAAACATCTTCACCAGGGAATCCACGAACCCCATGAACAATTGTAAGGAAATGTATAGCTCCCTTCTTATAAGAGCTGTCCTCAGATTCCTAAGTAAATCTGATCCCAAGAATGTGAAAAATCTATATTCTAAGGTAAGATGATCAAGGAGAGATTGCTTCCAAGTTCTCCAGAGATGGGACTGTGGGGCAGGTCTGTGGTGGGAGGCAGCAGGGTCTAGAGTGAAAATTCTGTGGAGTTTATCTATCCCATGGGTAGGTTGGAGAGACTGAGGTATCTGGGATTGGTGTAGTTTTTGACCAGCATAGCACTGTCTGTCAAGGCTAGAAAACATTCATGCTGGTATAGTTGCTAAGATTTGACTATGTGGCAGATGATTTACACACATGACCTCAGTTGGGTCTCACAGTGAGTTACTCCAACAGGTTCCGTGGTCCCACCTTACATTAGAAGAAACTGAGACTCGAAATTAGAAATGTGTATAGAGCCAACTAACACACACAGAGTAATGTCCTGCTATGCTGGAGCTCACAGCTGCTATGGTCACACTACTGAAGGCATGGAGATGCTCACCTGGTCCCTTCCTCCTGTCCTGCAGCTGGAGAGCAGCATCCTATGCTCTGAGAGGATGGGTTAAGTGGCCCACCCTCTCTGAAAGAGTCCTTGGAGTGATGCAACAGAGTATGTTTCAATCCAGTTTTTTACATCTGACAAGTGGGCCAGCCAAGGCATCAGTTGATTTCATTTAAGAACAGTCTAGAAGAATCCATCCAACAATCTTGCTACTGAGTGCCGAGTCACCTGGGTTGCTCCTTGTGCTTTTGTCTAAGACATAGGCTACTGACAATTGTATCCATGATTGTATTGAAAGAAGTTTATATTAAATGCCAAGAAGGGCAAGCTCACACCAAGAGCTGCAAATAACATTAACTAGGTATCCCAGCCTTGTTGAATAATAGCAAAATCTCACAGAAGAAGGAGTTACTATTGGACTGAGAAGTAGGGAGAGATGCAGGAAGATGTGCTAGTCCTGAAGGTTGTCTCTTATGAATTGTTACCTTTCTATCTTGGACACCATTGCTATTTACTGATGATCTGTGCGATATAAAAGTTTATAGGTTAACCATAAGATAGATTAGCAAAGCTACACTAGATGTTCCACATCAGAAGTCAGCAGGGATAGTGGAAGTACTCAGGTACTGGAAATGAGAGACAAGGGCCAGGAGAGATGCTTCACTGACTAAGAGTACAGCTTGCTCTTTCCCAAGACTTGAGTTCAGTTTCTAGCACCCATATCTAGGGGTCCACAAGTACCTGTAACTCTAGTTCTTGGGAATCTGATGTTCTTTTATCTCCATGAGTATCACACTCATGCCTTTCCCCGTAATTAAAAATAAAACAAAATCTTTAAAAGAATAAGAAATTAGAGATGGCATATGTGTGTCATGAGTGTGAGGTTGTGTGCCTTGCTAAAGCAAAGAAACCTTTAGCAGTTTACAATTTTGGCATGTAATTAAACTATTATAACTGTATCTTAATATTTTGAATCCATATATAAAGAAAGTTATTTGCATCTAATTCTGTGAACTTGAAGGTTGCTAAGAGACTATTCATAGATATACACCATTTCAGGACAGAAAAAAACCCTGGTAGATTGAGCACCTTCCTTTGCTGTTGAGAACGCTTGATTGTGGCTTGTTCAAGGTCAAGACAGTTATGTCCATTAGGAACAACCTAGGTCTCTTACATAAACCAACAATAGTGAGAGAGGGAATGTCATTCTTTTCTAAGGTTGAGAATCGTTGTTAACCCAGACTCCATCAGTTACAAATGATAGAAAAGTCAACCATAGCAATTAAGTCAAGATTCTATCTATCTATCTATCTATCTATCTATCTATCTATCTATCTATCTATCTGTCTGTCTGTCTGTCTGTCTGTCTGTCTGTCTGTCTGTCTGTCTGTCTGTCTGTCTGTCCGTCCGTCCGTCCGTCCGTCCGTCCGTCCGTCCGTCCGTCCGTCCGTCCGTCCATCCATCCATCCATCCATCCATCCATCCATCTATCTATCTATCTATCTATCTATCTATCTATCTATCTATCTATCTATCTTAACTCTTCTAAGCAAAAGATGCAGGGTGCTGGATTCAGACAAGGGGCTCAAATGATGTTACCACGACATAGTCTGTCTCTTACTCTGCCTACCTCTTTTAGTGTTAGAAAGGCTTTTTCCATAAACCACCAACATGGTTCCAGTAGCTGCCCAAGGCCTCACATCATCCTGAGCCTAGCTGATAAGGAATCCAGTCTCCCCTGCTCACCAACACCAATTCATTCACTTAGACACAGTAGGGGTTCATCTGCCTACACCGAAGAGTGAACAGGCAAAACACATTGGCCTGAGTACTACCATTTTGACTTCAGGCTCTGTTTTACCTGCAGGGTCAATGAAATAAAGTTCAGGTTTCCAAGCCTTAGGGGAGCTGATAACTTTCCAATGGCGACTATCCTCCTCCCTAAACCATAGAAAACAGTGGTTGTACATCTTTAGTTCTCCAGAAATGTTATGACTCTTCCCAACAAATGAATCTGATTGCTGGACTTGAAAAGCTTGCATTATATATTGGTTGACTATAAAAGAATACTCAAGGAAGCCCCTAATCTTTAAATCTTAACTGGTGAAAACTGTAACTATACCTTGGCAACAAAGGTTTTGAATTTTATGCGTATAAACCCCACTTTCCACCCCTCCTTGGGGATGCCAGGAGAAACAAGGTTTCCCAGTCCTTGTCCTGCAGCCCCAATCAATCAGTTACCTGCTTATGTGGTGATTTACTAAAGTCTTTGGAATCCACAAGTGTTGTCTCTCTTCCTCCTCATGGCTTATAATGGTCTAGATGTAACAATATCTAAAATAACGAAGGTAAGATACTAGTTAGACCTGAGCCATATGCCACTGTGGCTGAGGGGTGAATCAGAGCCAACGCATCCACATTGTCTCAGGCATAATGGATACTGTTACCAGAAGCAGAAGTGAATGGCAGCACAGGTATGCTAGGGTGAGGTTTCAGGATCACAGGCGGTCCTGCCACTTTCCCATCTCATTTAGATTTTGTTGTGAAAGGACACCACATTAGCTGAGACCAGGAGGAAGAGCCAACTAAGGACATCTATTGGCAAGAGGGGAATGCAATAAAGATCTGCGTGTATCCAAGGTTGGAAGGAAGCTCCTGAGAGAGGAAGCAAGCCGCCTACAAGGGCTTTAGTTTCAAAAACGACATATGTCCAGGGACTCTAAGCAGTTGGTTGACTCGCTAGAGAGCTTAGAGATCATGAGTTCTCTGTAATCTTGGTCAGCTCACTGCAGTGTCATGGGCATTTGCTCCCATGGCTCACTATCTTGTCTTGGCCCACTCTACTTCTGTTTATGAACAATGAGGACCATGATCTATGGGCTGAGTGTGTGGGTCAGCAGCTAGGATCCTCTGTTCCAGCAGGCTTTCTTTTCCATGGTTTCTGTGATTCGTTCATTTTATGTGACCTTATTGCTTGAGCATAAGCTCTTTCGTTACCTGCTTCCTTCATTACCTATTCAGCTTCTTTTTGGGATAGATTTTTACTGTGTAGGTCCATAATGGTCACCAACTTAACCATTCTTCTGAACCACTGGGCCTGGCTGTCATCTCAGAGAGTCATTTCTCTTCCGTTCATCTGTAGGCTTTGGGTCTGCAAGCAAAACAGATTCTTTCCTCCTAGAATAATAGAAAACTCCTTCCTATTTAACACAGGAGTAATCATGTAGTACAGCAGGAAGTCCAGGAGGTGAAATGAGCAGGGTGTGGCTCAGTGAAGCATTGGCTTCCCTGGTCTTCTGATTACCAGCCGACCTCATCTTCAGGCAGATCTCAGCTGTGTGTGCAAGGTGGCTTCTGGCAGCAACAGGGATAGCATGCTTTTCTATGACTTTTCAGCAAGACAGTAAAGCTATTCTATGACTTTTCAGCAAGATAGTAAAGCTATTCCTCAGTCTAACTGGACCAAGTTAGGTCTCATCTGTTCCTGGATCTCAGAAGTTCAGAGGGATATCAGGTGATGATGTTATCCCTGAGCACGACACTGGCAAGAGATGTGCTTAATGTGATGGCTCTACTAATCACAACCTTCTAGGGCTGGTACCCGAGGTCTCATGGCCTGAGTGGAGGAAGAAAGAGGGACCAGACGCTGGGCAGACCTTAGACTATATTTATTTGGGTTGTACATGTTTAATGTGTTCTAATATACATGTTTTTCCTTTAAAGACAGACTTATTAACATATTGTGGGTTATGTAGACCCTTGTGAATCAAAAATCATACTGTAAACATATGTATAAACTCGTCTGGATGGAGGGAATTCATAGCTTCATGCCAAACAGTTTATTTATAAATGTGTTTATACCAATTTAAACTAAACTGAGAAAAAGCAGTGACATCATTAAGGTTTTGTTTGGGGAACTATGATCAACAGAACACACACATAAGTGTGGGTATCACCATATTAGTACACAATATCCCAGAGTGTACCCATTGCTAAGCGGCCTCTGTGGGGTGCTCATCACACCCCATGTGTGTATTCTCATCTATTTTTAACCTTTACTCTTTAGCTCAGAGTCTGGACACAGACATGCTATCTCTGGCTCTGACTATTGATTCTTGTCTCTGTGTGGAATAAGATAACAGGAAGGTGCATCTACAGGCCCATCTTCAGATCTTTAGCCTTTTTTGAAGAATGTTCTTGGGCCGAGGATGCAGTTCAGTTGGCAGAATACTTACTTAGCATGTACAAAGCTCTGGGATTGATCACAACACTGTGGAAAAAAAAAAAAAGTACAGTGCCATGCTCCTATAATCTCAGCCCTCCAGAGGTATAGGAAGGAAGATCAGAAATTCATGGTCATCCTTGGCTATGCAGGGAGAATGTTCTGTTTGGTGGGGCTAAGGGGAAGAGACTGGCCATTGTTGACCTGTCTCAGCTGGTGTCTTCTACATCCGGCTGGATCCTTGGAGCAGAGGGCTATTACCGTTTCTACAGCAGACTCTTCTCTTATAGGGCACTTGGGTTTGGAAACCTGCAGCATAGATATTAGGGAACAAAAATCCATAAAGTGGATTTATTTGTAGTTTGGCTAAACTGGGGCACAATGATATCTAGTTTTCTTTTCTCTTTTTTTCCTGGTAGCAGAGTTATACTTTTGTAGAGTAGACAAAACAAAAATTGTTGAATGTGTGCACATTAATGTATCTATGAGAGAAGCTTCCAGAGTGTGTGAATCTTTTCCTGGGAGACAAATGGAAAGGTTTCAGCCTTTCCTTCCCCTCACCATGAGATTCCTGAAGGGAAATTTTTTCTCTTTGAGGCACGTTATTTGAATAGGCGGGTGAGCAAAGAGAGGGACACATGTGTCTCACTGTAGGACAGCAGTTCCCAAATTGTGTGTTGCAACCTCCACATAGGCTGCAAATCAGATATTTGCATTATGATTCATAAGAGTAGCAAGATTCCAGTTACGAAGTATCAACAAAAATAGTTTTATGGGGTCGCCACCACATGAGGAATGTATTAAAGGGTAGACCATTGCTCTAGAACTTCCACAGAGGAATGGACAATAGCACAGGGTTGTGATAGTGAGGGGGTGATGGATTAGAGCATAATTTTGGCTAGAGTGGGCTTCAGTGTCTCCGTGGGTCAGGGAGGGACAGAGCTCTGTCATGCGCAGAAACTAACTCTGTGCCAAGCTCTGGACTGCTAATGTTACTATAGATCTCCACTGACTTCTCAAAAGCCCTAGATTAGTCAGCTTGCTCAAGGTCAGCAAGAAGCCTGTGGTGGGGCCAAGGCTTCAGCCACAGGCTTCTGACTGGGCACATCTACCTTAGTGTGGAACTTTGAACAACCACTTTGCTCCTGTAAGAGTGACAAATGGAAAGGACTTGGCTCAGTGGCCAACCGGGAATGGTGGTGACTCTGCTGTCTCGACTGAAAACAGGTTCAGGGGTCCCTAAAAGGACAGCCATCCCTGCTGAGTCTGGAGTTGGCCCCAATCTCCCTGAAAACTTGTTTATTGGTCTTGTGGTTGTCTGAAGAAAGAGCTGTCTGTCCTCTCTCAACTTCTGAAGCCTCCAAAGGTAGGCTCAAGTTACTGAGCACATTCATACACCCGCTGTTCTGTTCTGGACAGGCTGGAAAGCTCCAAAGCTAGGGTCAGCAGTGTCCTTGGCAGGCCCAAGTCTTAATCCGCCAAGAGCTTCTAGCTGGCAGGGGATGTGGGTCTGTTCTGGGCCTTCAAGATTCCCTTATCTCACCCCAACTCCGTTAATGCCCACTATACAGAATACAACACTCTATCTAGATGGCTTTTCAGCATCATGAGGATGACTTCTGGCCTGAGAAAGCAGCAGTAGCTGTAAAAACACCAGATGCTACCAAGGGCTTCTTAGGTACAACACTGGAACTCTTCTTTGGTCACAGTCTGATGTGAGCCTTAGCACACGCCTGCAGAACGAAGCAACATCAGTGACACCATGTTAGGAATGGAGACATGGAGTGAGAGAGAATGGGTAACTTGCCTGACCACACGCAGATAGTATGGTACGATTTGTGCAAGACACATCTCAAGGGCAAGTGGGTTTACTCAGCCATGATGCTACAGTGCCTCCCCCAGAGTCTGTCATGAAGAGAGGACACATTCTTCTAACTTCTCTTCAGCAGATTTAAGCACAATGGCACCTGCTGGGAAAGGGGTCACCACACTGTCCCTCTCCTCACCTCCAAGCTTTGTAACAGTTTTGTCTCTCAGCAAAGAGGGGACAGAGACCCAGCTCCACAGTCACCCACAGCAGCCTGAAGGGTGTCCCTAGATTTTTAGGAACTCTGGCTCTGGCAAAACTGGAATTCATGGCTTTTATGCCGGAAGGAATTTCAGAACAACTGGTACAATAAAAGAGTTAGAAATTTAATTTATTGTATAGTTTTGAAAAAAATCACACTTATTTTTATTTCATGTGTGTGGATGTGTTGCCTGCATGTATGAGTACCATATGCATGCAGGAGCCTGCAGAGGCTAGAAGAATCAGTGAGATCCCTGGGAACTGGAGTTACAGATGGTTGTCTGCCTCTGTGTGGGTATTGAGAACTGAAGCTGGGTTTTCTGCAGGCTGAAAATGCTGCTAACCAATGATCCATCTCTCCACCCCATTATTAAAGATACTTTAGCATAGGTTTAAACATGAGGCTTGAGAGAGAAAAATGGGCTGAGAGCAAAGTAAGGCACAACCCAGAGGGTGGATATGAGTGTGTACTCCCCAAGAGAGGGTTGAGGTAGTCAAGGCATGGGCACAGATTTCTCAAGGGAAAGTCACAACAATTGCTGAAGCATTAGGTGTATATACTGTTTTGGCGGCTCTCAAGTCACACCTCAAAAAGTTGCTGAGTAATTCCACCTCCTTTTCTTTCTCTTTTCATGAATGAAATCATTTATTGGGTCTAGAGGTGATTTAGGTGCAATTTTAATTTGGTAAATTAAACCAGGAACTACTAGGGATGCACAGAGGTTTAATAATCCCCTTCCCGATAACTGGGTCTTCTGGTGAGATTCTTAGAATGTTGCCAGTGTGCAGCTGTGGAGAAAGGCCTTAAGCAGTTATTCATTATGTGGGGTTCTTCCTTTTCTTCTGACAAAAGGCTTTAGCTGGATTTCAGGATGAGAGGCTCAAGCCATGTCCAGTGAGACAGATCACTTCCTGTTGCCTGTTCAAGATGCAGAACTCAAGCTACCTCTCCAGCACCATGTCTGCCTGTATGCTGCCATGCTTCCCACCATGATAAGGACTAAGCCTCTGAAACTGTAAGCCACTACCACATTGCTGTGTCTCTTCACAGCAATAGAAACCCCTAGCCAGTTTTTTTTTTTTCTCCTCGATGATGTCCATCTACAAATAAGCTAAGTTGTTAGGACCACCTGTGAAGCTTATGGATGATAACTGACAAGCAGTCTTAAGTGGGGAGCTGTCAGACAAGCAAGCCGCCTTTGTCGAGTTTGAACACTCCATATTTAATCTGAGGAAGCTGTGTGCCAGTTGTAGATCCCTGGAGCTCGAGCTGCTGCTGAAGCTCTGATTCCTGTTTTAGGAGGGCCTTGGTCCAGCCATGACAGCTCCATATAGCTTGCATTTGCTTTGGAAGATTCCACTTTGGACAAGACAAATTTCTGCGGACTCAAGATGACCTTGCTTCCCTTGCAGCTATACTTACTCACACACACAAAAGAAGAGCACCGCTTCCGTGAGGCAGCAAAAAGGCTATGATTGGTCCTTGGCTTGAACATGTTCCTTATGTCATGTTTGTAATTGGCAAAACTAGAAGCCATGCATATAAAAGGCTATGACTAGTAGAATTATAATCTAACAACAAGCATGACATATTGCCCTTCTGGCTATATGAGGTGGCTGTTTGCCCCTCTTGTTTAGATTAATCTGGGTAGACATCTTTCCTGAGTACTATGCTCCAGTGTTATGACAATGAGCCTCAGTAACATAACCTTTTTGTCTGGTTACAGTCTTTATCATGGGTAGAGCAGGCTGGCCTTCTTGCACCAAGTAGAAAGACTCAAGGCTTCCAGTTTGGCAGTGACTGTGGTGATGGTGAGATGCCTAAGAGTTCTAAAAAGCCACTAAAGCTAAGGGCCCTACTACCCAAAGCTCTGAGCTGTAACATAAGTAGGAAGCTGAAGAGTTCCAGAGAGCAACCCAGGGCAAAATCTGAGGTGCTAAGACTGTGAGGATGGCAGAGAAGCTGAGACTGTAGAAGATGAGTGGCTGTCAAGAGGCAAGAGTGGGAACCCAAGCTACAAGGACTGAAAAGCTCTGAACACAAGAAAAGCCTGAAAGAGCTGCCAAGGGTTGACGAGCCGAGGATCCTGACACCACAGCTCAGGGACAGTAACTCTAGCTGCTTGCTGTTAATGGTCTAAACCCAGTACAATTAGCCTGTCTTGAGCATCTAGAACAATAAACCTTTATGAAAACTTAGAGCCATACACCTTTCGTGTCCAAGCTTAGAGCCATATGCTTCTTCTGCAGTGCATGAATCCTAATTGGTGTTTTAATAAAAACCTGGAGGTGGATATTGGAAAAAAGCTGAAAGATCAGAGAGACAGAAGAAAAAGCCAGAACCTCTCTCATCCAGTCAGCTCTTCAGGTCAAATGGGGTAGATCCTTGTCTCCATGAATCCTCAGACTGAAATGGGGAAGCGAAGGGACATGCAAGGCTAAAAGGAAGGGGCAGTACATGGGCTGATCTTCTGCCTTATATTCCTTTCTCTGCCCAGCCTTCTCACTCCCTGTTTCAAACCTGTGCTGGGACTAGAGGTGTGCCATCCCACGTGTTGAGACTGAATGTGTGTGATTCCTAGTACTGGGCTTAAAGGTGTGTGCCACCACTTCCTGGCTCTGTTTGGCCATGACCGCAGAGATTCAGGCAGATCTCTGCCTCTGCCTCCTGAGTGCTAGAATTAAAGGCATGTGCCGCCACTGCCTGATCTCTATGGCTAACTCTGTGGCTGCCTCTGCCCTCTTATCTTCAGGCAAACTTTATTAGATTCCAAACAAGATATCACCACACTCAGGATTGTCAATGGTAACGGAACTACCCCTTAGCCTTTGCTTATCCATTATTCTGTCTGCTCTATGCAGACTGCTGTGAGTGACAGCGGGATCACAGGAGACTGGGGCCTTCATCCTGGCTACAGAGTTATAATCTCTGTAGAGATTATAGATGTTTCATGTTTCGTAGCAACCTTTCCATTATCTAGACCTCATGACAAAGATTGTGCTTGAAGACATTAGTGCTCACTTTCAAGCATTGAGCCTTTGAGCTCACATAGCGGTAAGGTCTCTCTCAAAAAACAAAAGGTGTCTATTATGGATGAAAGGTATCTGTAGTTTACAAATTAAAGGACCCACGGAATGATCCCTTTGTTCCCTTGTGTTCAGTAACCCCCTCTTTCTTTGTTTCCCTTCTTCTATCTTCCTTCCCCCAACCTCAAACATTTTGGGGGCTTATTATGACTACCTGTATTCTCCTTTCAATCCCATAGCCAAGATAATAAAAACATCCGGACTAATGCAGGAGAAGCTGGTATAGCAGAAAAAAATGTATGGAGTAGAGTATAGAGTTGTCAACAGAAGGACAATGGAAAACATCTCAGAGAGAAACCGAGTTACATCAATGGTAGGATACAAGAGCTCTTCATAAACAGGGTAATGATTTCCTAAAATAATGTATTATTTTAAATATATGCATACTATTTTTTTTTAATCCACGGATAAAGACATTTGTAAGATGTTGCTATTAGGGCCAAAAAGAGTTCAAATCCTATGTATTTCAAGACTAGGGATGTTGACATAATACAGAGATGGTGGCAGAGCTGCCCTTTTCCGCAGAAAGGGAGGAAGCCACTTGCTTTGCAGAGTTTTCGAATGTGTACGGACAGAAATTATCTCACATTGCTATTAGTTATATATAATCCTTAAAATTATAGATTAGCCTAATAAAAACCAAAGATCAGGTAATCAGGATTGTGTGTCATAGACCATGCAGTTTCCCCCAAAGCACACATTTTCCATAAAATCCATTCTCTGCCCTCCTCTTTGAATAATTAGTGCTTATCCTTTATGGCTCATCTCAGGCATGAAACGACCATATTTGCTAAGCTTCCCAAAGCATCATGGAATACTTTTGTGAAACACAGTGAAGAGAAATTGGTATAAAAGTGACCAAAGATGAATATGCAAGCCCAGATTCTTGCCCTCAGCTTAACAAATACCAAATTGCTTTGTCCAATTGCTGTAGATGCCGATGCATACAGGAACACACACACAGGCACACACACACACAGGAACCCCCACCCCAACCCCTGCCAACACACACACCGCATCACGGAATCGCCACTCTCTGATGCCTGGCTCTATGTATCACTCCTGGTCTGAGTTATATTTTTTAGCTTCCAGAAGACTCTATACTCTGAATCCTCAACCCTTTTATCCCTAGTCTAGTCTAGGACAGTGGATCTCTGTTCTCAGCTTCTCTTTAAACTCTTATAACTTAACTGCCAAAGTACTTCAGATTTTCAATCTATAGGAACTGGAAAATAGCATATTAACAGTGACTGGTCTTCTAAGGGACCAGGGTTTGATTTCCAGCACTATTAGATGGTGGTTTTCAACTGTCTGTAACTCCAGTTCCACAGGATCTGTGCTTTTTGCTTTTCTTTACCTCTGTAGATACTGCAGTCACATAATCAGGCAAAACAAATAAAATGAAAAATTTATATATAGCTATTAATATTAATATATTAGAGATGAAAGGCAAGAAAATATTGTAAATTGATCTATAATCTCATTTAAAGATAACTGTAATAAATCATTATGATTAATGTATTTTTAACAAAAATAACTATTTTCTAAATCATAATCAAACAGTAAAAAGAAAGACATTATTTTACATGTATTAAAACCTCTTTGGTGGTGCCAGGTGGTGGTGGCACACACCCTTAATCCCAGCACTTAGGAGGTAAAGGCAGATGAATCTCTGAGTTCTAGGCCAGTCTGGTCTACAGAGTGAATTCCAGGACAGCTAGGGTTACACAGAGAAATTCTGTCTTAAAAAAAAAAAGCAGCATTAAAAAACAAAACAAAAATGACCTTTCTTTGATGTTACTTCCTTTTCTTTGAAGAGCTCAGGGCACTGAATCCTATTTCTGCCTGCATATCCTGTCTACTCACAGGTCACATAACCTCTGGGCACTCCTTTGTGTAACAGTGTGAGAGAAGAGTGTCAGATGCATGAGTAAATCTGGTCACTAGAAAAATAGTGAATATGTAGACTCTAGAACAGCCTTTGGGGATCTGTAGGAGGGTTTTGGGGAGCACTGGTCAAGGACAGCTTGCTCAATAACTCCTCATGCCAGCATGTAAACATTTAGGGTGACTTCCTCCCCCTGTGTGTTTAGAACTGTCTCAGTTCTCTTGAAGCCCAGAGGACTGAACCTGAGGCCTCACATACGTCAGGCAAATACTCTACCACTGAGTCACATCCCAGCTCCTGTCTGAGTTTTTATACTGAGTGTGTGCATCCTCAGCAAACTGTCTGCTGCTGGTCATCTCAATGTAGGCACACGTTTCTACCTAAGCTGAGAATCTTGATACTAACCCTCCCTTCTCCTTTACAGCTGTTCCTCATCTCTTGTTCCTTTAATCCATTTCCCAGACCCTTCAATAAACACAGGCTGAGGCAAATGCTTTTGTGGAGGCTCCTGGTGGAGGCTACCTATCTCCTCAAAAACTATCAGAACTCTCAAAAAATGTGTCTGGGAAAAACAACATTTTCAGGTCTCATGCGAGTTAGATGGTCATATGACAGAGTTTTGAGCAATAAGATGTTGGAGAAATTTGTTGAGTGGGGATTTTAAGGAACACTCATTTAAAAGAGGATAAAAAGGGGCCAGAGATGTGGCTCAGTGGGTACCAGTGCTTGCTGTTCAAGAATTAAGAGTCAGAGTTTGGATTCCAACACCTATGTATAAAGCTCTGTGTGGCTGTGTGTGCCTAAACTTCCAGTTCTGTGGAGGAGAGAGACAGAAGGATCAATGAGGCTTGCCGACCATCAGACTAACTCTGATTTCAACGAGAGACAAAGTACCAAAAAGGCAAAGTCTAGAGTGACAGAGAAAGACACCCTACATGCTTCTCTGGCCTCCGAACTTGCACCTGTGCATGCACCCACACATCTGTGTGCATACACACCACACAGGTACACCCTGCTTGTTCATTATATGGCTGTGATAAAGCATTCTCACAAAAAATACCTGAGGGCAGAAGGGTTTATTTAATTTACAACCCCAGGCTACAGCCCATTGTTAAGGGAGCTCAAGGTAAGAACTTGTCACATTTACAGCCAAGAACTGCCCCAGAGACAGGTGACCCCATACTGCCTACTTACATGCCTTTAGCTTTCATCTCTTACACAGTTCCGGGTCCAGTTCATGGTGGCACTCACATTCAAGGTGGGGCTTTCCATATCAGTGTACAACCAAGACATGTCCACAGGCCAGCCTGAGATCTAGATAATTCCTCATCTATCTCTATTTGCAGATGATATGATTATATACATAAGTGACCCTCAAAATTCTACCATGGAACTCCTACAGCTGATAAACACCTTCAGCAATGTAGCATGATACAAGATCAACTCAAAAAAGTCAATAGCCTTCCTATATACAAATGATAAAAGGGTTGAAAAAGAAATAAGGGAAACATCACCCTTTATAATATCTGCAAATAGCATTAAATATCTTGGCGTAACTCTAACCAAAGAAGGGGCAGACCTGTTTGACAAAAACTTTAAGTCATTGAAGAAAAAAATTGAAGAGAAAATCAGAAAATGGAAAGATCCCATGCTCCTGGATAGGTAGGATGAACATAGTAAAAATGGCAATTTTACCAAAAGAAATCTACAGATTCAATGCAAATAGATCCATACCTATCACCCTACACAAAACTCAAGTCCAAGTAGATCAAAGACCTCAACATAAACCCAGATACACTGAACTTCATAGAAAAGAAAGTGGGAAATGCCCTCCAATGCATTGGCACAGGTAACCACTTCTGAAATATGACACCAGTAGCACAGACACTAAGAACAATTAATAAGTGGGACCTCCTGAAACTGAGAAGCTTCTGTAAGGCAAAGGACACAGTCAATAAGACAAAATGACAGCCTACAGAATGGGAAAAGATCTTCACCAGCCCTTAACCTGACAGAGGACTGATATCAAAAATATATACAGAACTCAAGAAACTAGAGCCCCCCAAACCTAAATAACCCAATTAAAAATGGGGTTCAGAACTAAGGAGGGAATTCTTAGTGGAAGAATTGCAAATAGCTGAAAGACACTTAAAAAATTGTTCAACGTCTTTAGCCATCAGAGAAATGCAAATCAAAACAACTCTGAGATACCATCTTACATCTATCCAAATGGCTAAGATCAAAAACACAGATGACAGTCTATGCTGGAGAGGACACGGAACAAGGGGAACACTTCTCCATTGCTGATGGGAGTGTAAACTTGTACAGCCACTCTGGAATGCAGTATGGTGGTCCCTCAGAAAACTGGGAATCAATCTCCCCAAGGATCCAGCAATACCACTATTGGGCATATACCCAAAGGATGCACACTCGTACCCCAAAGGCATTAGCTTAACTATGTTCATAGCAGCATTATTTATAATAGCAAGAACCTGGAAACAACCTAGATGCCCCTCAACTGAAGATTAGATTAACAAACTGTAGTACATCTACACAATGGAGTACTACTCAGCAGTAATAAAAAATGACATCCTAAAATATTTAGGCAAGTGGATGGACTTGGAGAATATCCTCCTAAGTAAGGTAGCACAAGTCCAGAAAGATAGATATGGGATGTGCTCACTCTTAAGTGGATTTTAGACAAAAAGCAAAGAGCACACAAGCTGCAAACCACAATCCCTGAACATCTTGGGATTAGAAGGAACTTAAGAGAGACAGCCAGGGATTCTCCTAGGAAGAGAAAATAGAGAAGATCACCTTAGCAAATTGGGGTCATAATGGGCTGCAACCAAGAAGACTTGGGAACAAATCTTGAAAGAAGGAGATGGTTGAGTGAGAGGAGCAAAGAGGGAGATAGAAAGAGATGGATATCTCGATAGAATAAGCCAGTGTGGGGTTGTATAGAGACTGGGTACTATGGAGATCTTCAAGAACTCACAGGATGTCCCTGGCGGAGTCTCCAGACAATAGTGGAGGGGGTACCTGAGCAGGACTTCCCCTATAATCAAATGAATAACTACCCTGAATGTCATTGCAGAACCTACATCCAACAGGAAATAGAGATGGAGGCAGAGTTCCAAGGCTGAGTGCTGGGCAGAGCTTCTAGTCCAGCTGGGAGCAGGGGAGGGGTGTCTGTGTGAGCAAGGGGACAGGGATTGTGAGGAGAGTTCCTGTAGTGATGGCTAGCTGGAGTTCTGGGGGGCCTCAGTGAATCAGGAGTGGCCACTGGAGATCCATCAGGAGAGGGAGTTGGGCCCTCCATGGGTAGACGACTGTCCACTGGCATGAGCAGTGTGTGGAGTCTCGATGGGTAGGATCAGACTGTATTCCTGTGCGTGGGCTGGCACCTTGGAGCCTATTCTCTGCAGAGGAACAACTAACCAAGCCTTGACTTTGGGATGGGTGGCCTGGAGTGGATGTGCTGTGCTAAGCTGGCCCACCTTGGGACTTCTTGCTCTTTTGGGGGCGGGGATGGCTGGATGGGGAGGGGCGAGGTTGAGGTCTCACTGGGAGGAATTGGGAGGAGGGAAGAAGGGGCAGCAGGGGGATACATAGGTAAAACTGACATTTTTTAATAAATTTTTTAAAAGATTCTATTCCCACATTTTTCTAGATTGTGTCACATTGACAGTTAAAACTAACCAGGACAACGCACACACACACACACACACACACACACACACACACACACACACACACACACACACACACACACACGTAACAATGTGTGGCAGTGTGGGAGTAATCGTTTATCTCAGTAGTTGAGCGCTTGCCACACAGCATCAGGATGCTCCGGGTTCAGTCCCTGGACCACAACAAACAAACAATCGTTGGGGCCATAGCACACACGCCTTTTTGCCCTTTTGCTATTTTCTGTTTTGCTGTCTGGAGTTCACCTGGGATAGATGGATTTTCACAGTATATTATAGACATGAAGACCTGCAAGGAAATAAGCAAGGCCGAGGCTAGAGCGCACTAACTCCCAATAGCTTAGCAGGGCTGCTCAAAAAGCTTTGAGTAAATTATTTCTAGATTTCTTTTGTAGGGAAATGGATGAGAATAGAGTTTAAAAATCTCCATTTTGCCTTCCATATATCTGTTGGCAAATTTCACGATCAGTGGAAATTGTGTTTCTCTATTGCATAGAAAGTGTCAGTAGAGAAGATGACGGAGCATAAGCAGACATGGGCTCATTTATGGCTGTTGTCTGGCTGCACTAGAGACTCATACCTTCCTGGGAGGCAGGAGGCTCTGCAGAAAAATGGCTCTTTCACCATGGGCTGGATTAAGTGACTGCCCATCTCTGCCCAAACTCTTAGACCTTCATCACTAAAGAACTCAGAGAAGCAGCACGAGAGACCGGAAGGGAAAGCTCTCTTCTATATGCTTTCTGTGAATTTTTCTTCATTGCCAAGACATCTGGACTGACATCAAGAGATCTGGTGGTGAGGTCAGAATTCTCCTCATGTTGGAAGCGCCCCCCCCCCCCCCCACAATAGGTTGCTACTCATTGCAGATGTGCCAGTGGCTGGTGCTGAGGCTCTAGGGGAGAAGGTAAGGGCATTTTGTTGGTAGATCCATTGGCACATAGGCAGCCGTCTTCACTCAGAGGCTATTCCTCCCCACGGGTCCCATTGTATTATTCTTAGCCCACTGCAGAAAGTAAGTCTCTCAGATTCCAGGCCTCTGAGTGGGCTCTACAAGGTTTCATAGGGTGGGGAGTTTACCGTGCTGATCACAGCTCTATAGATGGGCATGGGCTCCATATATCATGCATGGACACCATGCTACATGCACATGCCACCCTGCTCTCTCAGGGCACCCTCCCCTTTCGGTCCTTAGCTGAGTTTTCTCATTGCTACAGTGAAAACAAATATTAGGGTTGAAATCACATTGACATTAACACAGTGAGGTTGGGAACAGTGAGAACGGAAGGAAGAGGGTCTCAACTTAGGATGGGAGAGCCAAGATGAGTAGACAGGAAGAGAAGGCTCTGGGTAAACAAACATTGTGGTCTCCACAGACTCTGGTAGGCTCTTGGAAAGCTCCTGAGGTGCATGCACAAGGAACTCTTTCTCTTGGTAAACTTATCAGTTCCACAAGTTATACTTTGATACAAATGCTTGAATCTAATGTATTTAGTAGTAGCAGATTAACTGTGGGAAAAGAAGGTTTATAAGGAAGCCTCTTCCTATCCCAGGAAAGTGATGATCCCAAGGGTGGACAAAGTCCTTTACAAACAGATAGCAGAGGCCTGCTGGGTCAGCTCTCCATTTTTGAGGTACACTTTACATTTGTATCATTACCTGCTAAAACAAACCCTGACCATTAGCTTGTTCTGCCTGTGCCTGGTGTGAATTCTCCACCAGGAACACAAGAATAGAGGTGGTTGCCCTGGTCAGGATTGGAAGGGGGCAAATCCTTATCTACAATATCCTGACTGCAGAGGCAAGCTCTCTTGGTCACAGCCTGCTCAGCAAACTCACCACTGGTCTCTAAACCCTGGACCAACGTAAGCAAGAGCAGAGAGGTCTACTTGCACGTCTTACTTTTTCTCTTTGTCCACTGTCATCAAGAATTCTGAGTGCTTGTCTATGCATGGAAGCATGCTGCAGCTGAGGGCCACGGAAATGTGCTGCCGTGCTCCAGTGCTCCAGGCCCAGACAGACTCTTGAGTCAGCTCTTATGTGGCTGCCACTTCTGTAGCTCTCATTCTTCTAGAATTTTCTTTTAAGAGTTCTTGGAGTATGGTTTTATTTTACTCTCCTTTTGAACATCCAGGTCCTCTTGCATTCCCCACCCCACCCTCTCCAGGGCTCTACTGGGTTCTGGTACCTTTCGACCTATGCAAGAAAACAATTTTTCTCTTTTTTTATATTTGATAAATTAGTACTTCCCAAGGTTCATCATTAATAAAGAGCCAAGAATCTTCTCTCTCTCTCTCTCTCTCTGTCTGTCTGTCTCTCTCTGTCTCTCTCTGTGTGTGTATGTGTGTGTGTGTGCACATTTGGACATGTATATGTATACGTATATGTATATGCATGCTTGCATGTTCATGTGCACATCTGAGGGAGAGGAAGTGCCGGGTGAGTGCAGAGACATACAGGACAATAATGTAGGTAAGGATGGTGTAGTGGGCTCTTTCAAAGATGCTGCAGACATCACAGGCCAAGATATAGCAAAAGACTCTGGGTTAGCCTGCTGGGACCTGCCTGAGCTGTAAGGGGTGGGAGGTGAAAGATACTGGGCGTTGTGCTCCAGGTGTCCCTGCAGAGTGAAAAGCCACTAATGGAAATAACCACCAGGGCGTGATTTTTCATGCCCTGATTCCAATCACAGACCTGTCATCCAAGAAGAATATTGAAGGGGAAATCCCATTGCCTTCCAAACCAAATGTTCCCCACAGAAGCCAAAGCCTGTGGAAACAAAGCTGATTGGAAAGACTGAATATGCAATCTTCTGACTCCTCCAGTGAGAGGTGACAATACCCATTTACTGAGAGGAGCATCTGCCCATACACAACAATGACCTTTTATGCTCTCTTGGACCAAACACTTGGCTCATAAAGAGAACATGTGGCCCATCTGGTTTTTGTGTGCAGACAGATGTGAGTCCTGGCTGGTGATAACCCTGTCATATGCACCGACTATGGTGAAGAAGTCTGGTAGAGGCATTTCACATCAAGGCCTTGCAGGAAGATCCTAGGGAGTGCCAGAGGGAAGAAGTGCTCTCAAAACAGAGCACAAGGCCAGAGTACAAACACTTCTGTGCCTACAGGTCCTCCACACATGGCAAACTTCAACAAAGAAGGCTTCAGGGACAACCATTTAAGAACTCCAGTGCATTTCTTCACTGGATTATCAGATGCTATGTGTGAGAACTGTTGGTTGGCAGTCAAGAGTTCTAAACACCGGTGTGTACTAATTCTAAGAATCCTCATTACAACCCAGAGATGTGGGTCTAGTACAGCCTCATCTTCCACTGGTAGAAACTGAGAGAGACTCAGGGAGAGTGGGTCAGCCATGGCTAGTCTGTGCCCCTGAGGGTTTTTTTTTTTTTTTTTATCATTTCTTATTCCAACCATACACAGATTTCTACTAGTGTTAGCCTTGCCTAACCTGTGATTTCTAGGCCATACACCTCTAGGGAGGCTTATGAACATGAGTCGTGTTGCAATATCAAAAGGTCAGACACATCTGGTCTAAAACAACCACCTGCACAGGCTGTTTTAGAAACCCAGGAGGTCTCATAGTATAGGTGAAGTTTGTCCACCTGGATGAATGGCTGAGAAAGTCTGTCTCTGAGGGGAGCACATGGGTTTTTGGCTAGAGGGTGGGGTTTCAGTGACTTCCTCAGCATCCCTTGACCTTGAGCATTTCAGCTGCAGCTGCTTATACTTTCTCTGATGGGGCAAAAGTCATGACTTTCTTGGTGCCACCAGCACAGAGTGCTGGCTAAGAGGAGCTCCTGCAGTACAGTGTCTCAGAGCTGTTGGTTGAAGTGTCTATAATAGGAAACCACACGTGTCAGGCTTTGGGACAAGACCAACTTCCTCTGCTGTTCCAGACGACACGAGGTACCAGGCGTCTAATTCCTAGCTCCATGTTTTTGTTTTAAATATTTTTGTTTCATTTTATTTTAAGTATATTTAATTTAAATATATACTTTGGTTTTATATAGCTAATATATTAATTAATAGATAAATATATTTGACATATTTAAATTAAAAAAAAAACTGACATTTTGAGACTAGGCCTCGTGTAGCCCAAGAGGTCCCCTCAGCTCTATGGCCGAGGCTGGCCTTGAGCTCCTGATCTCTTGCGTCTGTCTTCTGAGAACAGGGATTAATGGCATGCACCACCACACCAGTGAATTAGGAGTACTACATGCTCTGTGTAGAATATTTGAGAATATGCATACAGAAAAGCACACATAGAAATACATATAAAAGGATTATCATGTAGTACCACCAATGCTGTATTTCTTCTCCTATGGATGTCTGTGCATGTGTGTGTGCATATCCATATATGTGAGTATGTACACGAGAGTGTTACACATGGGAAGTGTGTAACATTTTTTCTCCAAATAACAGTACTTGGTGGTTGTTCAGTGCTCAACTATGTGGACGTGGCACGCTTTATCCACTTGCTTTCTGTTGTATTGGCGTTGTGTATGATGATTTCTTTAGGATGGATGTTTGGAAGTCAAGTTCTGAAAATAAAAGCTAAAGTCTCCACTAACCTCAACACTAGCTTGGCTTCAAGAGGCTTGCTGCATGCATCCAGGGGGAGTGGTGGGTCCCTTTAACTGTCCCCTCAGGAGCTCTTCAGAGTGGGAGCTCTTTCATCTGAAAAGGAGGGTCTGTGAGCAGAGCATCTGTCTTCCCGTTTGAAGAACTCTCTCATGAGGAAGAGAGTGAAATTTATACAGATTCCTCCATACGGTGAAGAACACTTGGGAGAGTGGAGAGACACCAGTTCCAATGGAGAGAAGAGTCTTACTTAACATAGGGATGTGTGTGTGTGTTTATTTGTAAAAAGAGAGCCAAGTTTAGTGTGGGACAGAGGATTTGTCTCAACATTTTATGATAAAACTATCAGTTGTTTGGCTAGCAAGGCAAGGTATATGTGTCATTTATAGAGCATATAGTTTAGGGGTATATGCTTTACTGAAATATACATGTGGTTGGTGTGTGTACAAGTCATGTAATATGATATATATATATACATATATATATATATACACATATATAAAAAACTTAAGAAAAAGGGCCAGAGAGATGGATCAGTGGATAAACTATTTGCCATCAAGGTGTGATGACAAGAATTCCTACATTAAAAGAAAAAGAAAAAAAAATGCTGAGTAGGTCTGGTGGCTTTTGGCCTAGTGGCCTGCCTATAATCCCAGATCTGGGGAAGCTGGCTATCTCTGGGGTAAATGAGAGACCTTGCTTCAGTGAACAGCTGAAGACAGTGTCAATTGCGGATCTCCATGCGCATGTGTACTCACACATGTGTGAGCATGCATTCCCACATTCATGCACACGTATACCCCCCAACAATAGAGATGCAATCAAAATCAAGGTCTGGGGAAAGAGGAGTATCCTAAGGTGCTAAACACAGCACACATTTATTAGATAAGTGCTCTGATAGTGCATTTATGCTCTTTAATCTGTTTGCTTTTACAATTCACACATGCGTATGCACGTATACACACATGCTCTCCCTCCCTCCCTCCCCCTTTCCTACCGGAACTTACATCTACTGACATTCAGTTTAAAGGTTCCTGCTTGCTTATTTTAACAATGCGTACAGAACCCCACATCCATGCTCTCTGTGTTGAGCCTGTGGACTCTATTATGCTGCCCAGTGTTAGCAACTTGATTTTTCTCCTCACATCTCCATAATTTTATAAAGCAGTAAGGGAATCCTACAACAAACTATTCAAGCGCTTGAGGAAAGTGCCTGATGGAGTTGGCTGGCTTGAGAATGAGCACCTGAGGACTGGTGGGTACAGCCACAGAGCCGATGCAGGCAGCATTGGTATGGACAGTTGCCCAGACACAGGGCATTGTCTGCATGGATGTGTTATCCTCTACAGGCTGTGTGCTGGAATGGTGAGCACACAGGCAGATGCCCTACCAATTGGACATGGCATACTTCCCAGGGCTCTCATCTTCAGCAGCCCCAGAAGGATGTGTTTTAAAGCCAGAAAGCAGTGTTGTGTTGCCATGCCCAGAGATGGGTTTACGGAAGTCAGATGAGGGAAGCCACATGTCTTCAATACAAATGCAGCTTGAGCAAGGGGCCATGTTAGGGCTCTTATTGCCTCCACTCCCAGATCAATGGGTTCTGGAGACCAGCTCTCAACCTTGGTGGAATATGAGTGCCTACAGCTGAGTCTGGAAAGTTCTACAGGGCTGGGAGGTTGAGCACCATGTAGGGCCTCCCCCACTGAGTCAGTCTAGTATGGGTCCATTCTCCTTGCTTCTCTGGCATCTGAAGAGAGTAGGATTTGAGAGAAAGCCAAGGTTGCCTTTGAGTGCATGATATTCCTGCTCCCCTACATCCAGGCCAATTTCATGGAGATGGAATCAGGAGGTCAAGGATGACCTATCAAGAATGTGATCTTTAGCTGGGCCTTTTTGCAGCTGCTGCTAGCTGGAGATCTTGACTTCAAATTGCTAAGGGCATAGGCTGTGGAGAATGTGCTGGGATAGCTCCAGGCTAGGGCTCGAGCAGGAACAGACTGTAAGTGCAGGAGAAAGCTCTGTCTGGGCTGACCAAGTCTCAGGAGGAGGGGTGGTAGATCTCTGGCTGTCCTCATCTGTACCTGGTCTCCAGGTAGATGATTATGACCCTCTGCTGCCTCAGATCCACCCCCCCCCCCACATCTCTCACTGCTAGAGATAATCTGTATCCTAACCTAGAACAAACACTTCCCAATTTTTAAAATCATCCTATGCACCACAATACCAGGTTCTATCTAGTCTTCCTTTAGCCACCCCTAGTATGCTCTTTCCTAAGGCAGGTGGTTGTAGTGTCCCATGAGGAAGTGTTAAGATTTTCACCTTCTCCACACTCAGACTAAGTAGACTTACCTGGGACTCTGACCATTAGGTTGGAGATGGAATTAAGTTGTAGGCAGGAAACTTGACCTATCTGAATGGACTTAAAGTAGGAAGTGTCCAAAGGCATGTTGAGCCCCTCTGAAAAACAACATCTGTCTTAATCAAGTCTATATCCACCAGGACCACTCCTGGCTAAAGGCAGTCAATAAAAATGCTGTTGAAGGAATCTCTAAAGCCCAGTCCTAAGAAGACAGGTGGCCTGGAGGTTGGAATGGGACAGGATTGACAGTGAGTCAGGTAGAAAGGATGGTGAGACATCTAAGCCCTGGGTAGACAGGCATGGGCAAGACAGAAACTCAAACACGTTTGACTTCAACTCACTGTAAAATTTCCGGACTGAATGGTGGGATGAAGGAGTTGAGATGACGTATTAAGAACAACGCTTTCATCACAGCTTCTGAAACAGCAGCCCTTCCTGGATCCTTATGTACTGTTCTAGCTATCCATCTGCCTTCCTTTCAGGTTCTCCTAACTATTCAATGTCGGAACATCTTTGGCCTGGCTCTTCCTGTCTTCTTTATAATCATACTTTCAGAGTGAGCCCATCTCTGTCTGTGACTACATCAGGTCAGTCTGTGTGTGTTTCTGACCTTGATCTTGTCTGTATTCATGAGCTGCTGATCTGCAATGTTAGTGACTTCCTGTGGATTATCAATAGATAATTCCACTGTGACTTATCTAATAGAAAAAAAAAACACTTTCCATTTCAGTCCTACCCATAATACCTCTTTTCTCTCCCACTATTTATCTATCTCAGGAAATAACACAAAAATTATACAAGCCATGGCTGGGGATGAAGAGGCTGTGAGCTACCAACCGCACCATCCCCAGAGATCTAGCCCCAGTGCTGTGAGTGTAGCTCAGTGGACAGAGAGATGGCCTAACATACAAGAGCCACTCACTGTGGGTACCTGCCCTTCACCTGTGCGACATCAAGAACAATAGTCTCCTTAGATGCCACGTCCTGGTGGCTACTTATCTTACCCTTCCATATTTACTAGGCTGTCCTAGCAAAATCTCTCTCTCTCTCTCTCTCTCTCTCTCTCTCTCTCTCTCTCTCTCTCTCTCTCTCTCTCTCTCCCCTCTCTCTCTCTCTCTCTCTCTCTCTCTCTCTCTCTCTCTCTCTCTCTCTCTCTCTCTTTGCTGCCTGCATGCAGTCCTTCAAAAGGTCACATTGAATCTGTCCCCCAAACTGCAAACACATCCATTCCTATACTCTGCTGTTCCTCTATCATCTGCCCCCTGGACCACTCAACAGGCTGCCCTGGTACCATTCTTTCCCTCCCCCAACCTATTCTCCACACAGCAGCCAGAAATTCAATTTTTATTTTTGTAAAAGGAACACATGGACATAGTTTAAAAAGACAAATGGTTCTATACAGCTTATAATGAAAGCAGCAGGCTCCTGTCCCATCCCTCCTCGGTTGCAATTCACACTTCCCAGAGGTGAACACATTCAACATTTGGGCAATTTCCACTGTCCTTACACTGTTAACATTTGATTTTTTAGGTTCTGGGTTATTTTCTACTGAATTGCAACCACAGGGTGAGATTTTTCTCTTGTCATCATGCCGTCACCCAGACATCTTCCACTAACATCTTTTCAACTCAGTCATGTCGGAGTCAGATTAAGCCACCAGCTCTGGGTCAGTTGCTAGCTGGTGTAGCATGGGAGGGGTTCCAAGCTGAAACATCCTTCCTAGAAGAAGGTTTAAGACTCAGGAAGTAAACAAAATTCACAAAGAGATGTTTTCTGATTGACAAGACTCTTCCTCAAGGTCAGAGACGAGGGCATTGTAGCTGGGGAGGGGAGACTTTTTGTCTTATCTAGCTTCCTACCTATTGTCCAGGAATATGGCTACTGTGAGAAGTCTCCTCCGTGCTTGGTGGGCCTTTTGGTGATGGTCTTGTCTTTGGAGTCATCTGTCTTCCTGTAATTAGGCCCTTATGCTTCTGTCTCTTACTCTCTGGGTTACTTTAGTAGTTTGAATGTAATTGGTCCCCATAAACTCATAGGGAGTGGCACTATTAGGAAGTGTGGATGTGTCGGAGTGGGAGTGGGTTTGGCCCTGCTGGGAGAAGTGTGTCACTGAGGGGGTGGGCTTTGAGGTTTCTTATACTCAAGACATCTCCCAGGGTTTGAATCTACTTGTTGCCTGCAGGATGTGGGACTCTCAGCTCCCTTTCCAGCATCATTGTCTACCTCATGCCATGCCACCATGTCCCACCATAATGACTTAATCAGTGAAATTGTAACCTGCCACCTCTTAAATATTTTCTTTGTAAGAGTTGGCAGGGTCATGGTGTCTTTTCACAGCAATAGAAACCCTAAGACAATCACTAAACTAGTTTTGGATAGAGTCATTTCTTTGGTCTGCTGTTGGCGCCTCATCTGGGGTGAGCATAGGTTTGTTTAAATCTTCCAAGGAAAGTTATATGGGATCAGGAAAGTCATGGGCATCTTTTTGTCTCAAAATCTGACCTACACTTCTCCTACCTCACTGCGCCCTGGACCCTCACAGTCTCCCACTGTTCTGGCTTCAGGTTCTGCAGTATAATCCAGCTTCCTTCCCAATCCTCTCCTTTTAGAAGTACATTGTTCTTCATTGGCTGATTTTCCAGAATGGCTGTCCCTTGTCTATCTACTTTCTATATCACACTTGGTTGCATCTTATGCACTGCTGTCTTCCTTGGTTATTTTTGTCTCTATATACACCCCTATATAACTCCCAATCTTCCTGTCTCCACCTTCTGAATACCACTGACAGGAAAAAATTGACCTGAGAAATGACAGTAACAGATTTACACACCTGTTCAGTGTTAAGAACAATTTCTTTTTATATGGACCTGTTTTCTACCAAAGCTCCTGGTCGACTGGCCAAAAGACTTGCATACTCATTTATGTATTCTCTAACCCTCACATAGCTTCCGGTAACCAGCCATTGATGACTCCATTATCAGCAGCCATCAGGGCCAAGCAGGCTCTGAAAGTCATTTCTCTTCCTTGGCATTAGAAGTAGGCACAGAATTAAGCACTGCTGTGGGAGGACTTATTATCTCTTGTGCCCAGTATCAGAGCCTGTCTAAGGGCTGTTTTTGAGAGCCCAGACAAGATCACACAGCGTATTGTTGCGCTCTAGGCCCAGATAGATTCTTTGGCATCTGTGACTTTTACAAAATTGAAGGGGAGTTGATTTAACTGCTGAAAGAGGCGGTGGGGAGGGGACTCCGCCTCTTTCCAGAGAAGGAATGGATGTTATTCTTTCTTATACCATCTAATCAAGAAAAGTGAGAGATGCAGTGTAAAAAAATGAACCTGACATGTTTCCTTGGGAGATTATGTCTTCAGTGGCAGGAGAATCTGCCCTTTGAGGACAGACTTTTCAGAAGATGACTCACTCTGTTCTTCACTGATGGACCAGTCCTTAGTGAGACTCTCGTGGCCAGTGAGACTTAGAACTGTCACGTGCACCTTTGTACATTCTTGGACATTCTTTTTCTTTCTTCATTTCATTCTTTCCTCCCTTCTTTCTTATTCTGTCTTTCCCTCTCTTCTTTCCTTTCTTTTTTTCTTTCTTTTCTTTTTTTTTTTTTTTTTTTTTGGTTTTTCAAGGCAGAGTTTCTCTGTATATCCCTGGCTTTCCCAGAATGCACTCTGAAGACCAGGCTGACCTAGAACTCAGAGATCCTTCTGTCTCTGCCTCTCAAGTGCTGGGATTACAGGCATGTACCAGCACTGCCTGACAAACTCTTGGTTTTCATCCCTTGGCCACTGAGAGTTTACAGCAATCACTTCCATGCAAACATACTCCCTTCTGAACTCACCCTTTTGTATATGTCCACTTTATTTTCCTGGAGTGGTGAGACCAGGATAGGACAGACAGAGAAGAAAATTTGCTGTACCACTGACTGTAGACATACAGTAGCAATATTGGGATCATCCTTCCTAATGTGGTGCTGGGGATTAGACCTAGAGTTTTGTATCTGTTGATCCAGTACTCTATAGCCATGGAACATCCATGGAATAAGTTTTGAAAGAATGGCAAAGATATAAAACTGTCTATTCAAGGATATTAATAGAGTACTGACTATGTGCTGAATGTTTCTTTAGGTTCTTGGCATAAAGGGACAAAGTAGACAAGATGTCAACTTTCATGAGGCTCCAGCCATCCTGTTGGGCAGTCATATGGTAAGCAATCCCAGCAAGTGATGAATTATAAAACATGTTTGAAATTGATAGTTTTATGAAAGAGATGAAAAAGTAATGTAGGTTAAGGAAGATACAGAGTATCAAGAGTGGTGGCAGTTTATATTACTTGATTGGTAAACAAAGAAGTCTTCATTGGGAGGTGGCCTATGAGCAGAGACTCTCGAAAGGATGGGGAGAGCTGTGAGTTGCGTGAAGGGAGAGCCTTTTAGAAGGAAGGAAACCACACATGCCCAGGTCCCACTATAGCACACTGGAAGCAGAGAGGTCACCATTGTGGAAACGGAATTAGGAGAAGACAGTGGGAGACAAATATTGAAAGACAAGTGCCCCGAGGTCCTGTAAACTCTCATTAGACCCTGAGTTTTTCCTAACTGATGAACCCAAAGAAGCAGAAGAGGAATGAGAGCTAATGTGATCAGCTAAGAGGATTTCTCCATGTATCAAACAGATTATAGAGGGAAAGGGAAGAAATGGACATTTGTAGTAACACAGGTATGAGATGACAAGGACCCAGACAACGGTGGGTGGCAGTGGAGCTGTGAGAGGTGGTTGGACACTGAGCATATATCTAAGGTAGATGCCAGGGAATTGAAGTCCCAAGAACAGTGCAAGAGAATAAGATAATTTTAGGTTGGTTCCATAGCTCCAAACTGAGTCTTTTAATAAAGGTCATGGCAATGCTTGAGACTTGACAAAATCTAGAAGAAGGATGAGTAGGATTCATGAATAACCAGAGAAAGTGTGGCATGAAGGTCAAGGTCAAAGGTAGCAGGAAACAGAACTTACTTTCTGATTGAAGTCCCCAATGGCATTCTGGATTCAGAGCATTTCAGGCAGGGAAAAACTGAGCAAATATCCCAGGCAGCGAATAAGTTTAGCAGAAGGCTAGAGTGTCTAGAGCAGTGGATGCTGGGAGATTGCCAGAAAACAGGTGGAAGGGGTGGGTAGAAGCCACATTATGCAAGTTCTCCATTATGGTTTGTATGATATGAAGCTTTGAGTGTGTGTGTGTGTGTGTGTGTGTGTGTGTGTGTGTGTGTGTGTGTGTGTGTGTGTGTGTGTGTAGATCAGAGTTCAACATGAGGAGTTTGTCTTGATCCCCATATAATTTTGCTACAGAGTCTCTCACAAAATCCAGAGCTCACTATTGGCTAGATCAACTGGCCTTCCAGCTCCAGTGATCTGCCCATCTCTGGCCTTCCGAGTTTAAGAGTTCAGATGTGTGACACACACCCAGCCTTTACACGTGCTAAGCATCCTAAATCAGATTTTCATTCTTGTGGGGCAGGCACTTGGCCAACTGAGTCATCTCCCCAGCCAGGGCCCTGGACTCGAATGTTTGAGAGCTGGTTCTTCATCAAAGAATAAGAATGATTCTTCTTCTGAAGTCTTCTCTCAAAAGCAGGAGAGAACCTGCCACTTAGGGCAGAAGTGAGACCACTGCATCATGGAGAAATTGCATAATCTGGCTTCTGCCCACCCTTCCTACTAATTGTCTAACAACCTCCCAGCACCCACTGCTGCAGACACACTAGCCTCCTGCTAAATTTGTACCCTGATTGGGATATTTGGCAAGCTCTTCCCTCTGCCTGAAATACTCTTGTCTCCAGCCTCTGTATGGCTACCTCCTTCTTACAACAATCTTGCTTTAAATGCTACCAGCTCCAGAAGTCCCTCTGACTGCAGATCTCTAGCTTCTGCCCCACCATTTTGCTTTGATGTCCTTATATTCCTTCTCTCGAAAGGATTTTTCTTTTTATGTGTCTTTGTTAAGTGTAAACCTGCAGTCATAGCTGAGCTACTTTAGGAAGCTGTCACACTTCAAGCAGTTCCTTGTTCATCTTGTTTATTGAGGTGTCCTGAGGCCTAGTATGGCACCTGGCATGTGTAAGAGGGTCTAGATTGCCGAGCAAGTGATTTTCACATCATACAGCCTCCCCTGAAAATGGGATTCTTCTGCCCTTCCCACCTCTGTCTCTAGGTCCCTGCTCATTTTTAAGGTGAACTGGTTTTCTGCCCGACTGAAGATGAGCTGATTCTCAGAACTACTGATGATCTGGAAGCCAGTGACTTCGTGGAAAGTGTTATCGGAGAGGAGGGCCTTTGCCAAGACTTTCAGGACCAATCACATACAAGACACCCAACAGGCTTCAGGTGTCTGGGGTCTCTTGCTTCCTGTTTAAGGAAGAGCCTGTCTGGGGGACATTAGATAGTGTAAAATGGTGCCAGATAATTCCACTCAGAGGCAAAATCTTGGCTAAGCTAAGTTCTACTAAGATTGCCCTCACTTTTTTTCGGTTCTTGTTCACTAGGGAAAATATTCCTGAGGTTTTGTGTAAGAGCCCGATGACAGACACTCTTTCCATAGCTGTGAGCATCCTCAATCTGTAAGGAATCAACGAGAGCCTGAATAAGCCCGTTGCCTGCTTTTTGTATGGCTCACAGTTAAGAATGGTTTTGACAAATAAATATTCATAATCAATTTCTTGGCAGTAAATAATAACTGGATCCATATTACTCAAAATGTTGTCGTATTCCCAAGTGCTTTTTCTTCCAAGTAGACTCGTATCACAAAAAAGTATTCAACTAATATTGTATTTTAAATTTAGTACAAAACACCAGTGGAAATTTATTCTATCTCTTGCTAAGCTCTTTGCAATGTTTTACTTTCTTTGTTAACTTATAAGGCCTAGAACAATTACTGCTTTTTTCTGTTGCTGTGCTACTCTGGCTGGGCCGGTGAGATGGCTCAGTAGGTTAAGGCAGTTTTTACAAAGCCTCTGATCTGGGTTCAATTCCTAGGACTCCCACGGCCGGAGGGGGGAAACTCCCATGGCTTTTTCTCTGATCTCCACAAACGCTATGGCAAGCCTTTGTATGCAGACCTGTGTACACACAGACGCACAATACACAAATGTAATTAAAACTTTATTTAAGCATTAAAAAAAATCCAGACAAAAAAAAAAAAAAAAAGCAACCTAAGAGAGAAAGGTTTTATTTTTGCTCCTAGCTCTGGGTGATAAGAGTTCAGCTTATCTGAACTGCACTAAGGTGGAGTTGCCTGTAGCAGGAGCAAGAGGTAGGTCACATTGCATCCATAACCAGGAAGCAGAGTCTTATGAATGTTAGAGCTTAGCTGGATTTCTTCCTTCTATGCAGCTCAGGACCCGTGGCCAGGGAACAATGCCACATGCTTTCAGCATGGACCTTTCAGTTTTCCTAATTAAGATGACCCCTTACAGGCATTCCCAGCGACTAACCAAATCTAGATAAGCACTGTAGGTATAGCCTGCTGTTCTAACCAAATCTAGATAAGCACTGTAGGTATAGCCTGCTGTTCGTCTCCTTGGTGATTCTACATCCTTTCAAATTGACAAAGTAACCAGCACATTCATTGGATTCCTTCCATATGAAACATATTGACATCTTTATCAGACTCAGTATAATCTGGGATCAGAATTGGTCAAGATAAAATTAGATCATCTGTGTGTCTGGAGAGGGCATTTGGGCAAGCATGTTATGCTGTTATTGACTGAGATCACTGTAGATTGATCCAGTAACTCATGCCCAAGTGTATTCTCCAAGCCTCATACAAATTTATCTCATGACCATTCCCAACCAAGAAGAATCTAAGAAAGAGTCTTGCAAGTTAGTAACAGTAATCCATGGCCATCATTGCTCATTTGAGTTTACATCTTTGTTTTCCTATGATTATGATCTCAAATATGTCAACTGTATTGAGCCACACCAGCTTGAGTTTGCCTCAATCCTCCCTCTGATGAAGACAGAGATGTCTTCCTTCAGCTCAGATGGTCAACTTCCAGTGTTGCTCCAGGGACAAGTCTGTGTTGTCACCATGGTTCTCTTGGTCTCTCAGTTGTAAAGCCAGCCCCCTAAGGTCTTAAAGAACATTCTTGTTCTCTTTCCCCAGCCAGGACCCCTGCCTGGGCCAATGCTGTGTCCTGAATTGGCAAGAGCTCCCAAGTGGGAAGAGAGTCATCAGACTCTCCCTTTCCTAGGGACTGTGGGCAGTCTAGGAAATCTCAGGCTGTTTTTTATTAAATTTGAAACATATCCCCACACAGCCCAGAGTCAAACCATAACAGCAGCTCTCCTATTTTTTTTTTTTTAAAACATATGGTTCTTGCTTTCACCACTAATTTTTACTTAATGTGTATGGATGTTTTATCAGATGTATATCTGCGTACCACTTGCCTGTTGCCCAGGGAGGCCAGAAGAAGGCGTCGGATCCCTTGGAACTGGAGATACAGTTAGTTGTGAGCCAACTTATGGGTGCTGGGAATTGGAACCTGTAGAAAAGCAGCCAGTACTCTTCACTGGTGAGCATCCTCTCCAGCCTGTCTCTCCCCTCGTTAATCCTACCATGTAGAGTTGTTGCAGCATGGGCACTGGCCTGCCTCCACCTTCTGGTGCTTCCTGGACAAGGAAGGTAAATTCGGTCCAAGTTCCTCTCTTGTTCCATTGGTAGTTTCCATTGTGTCTGAATTGATCTGTCTTTGCCCTTGCGGCTTCTCATGGTACTTACTCATCCACTGTGCTTTAGCTGCATCCCTACCCTAGCAGGTAGCATTGTCACCTCTCCAAACTCAGCATATTCTCTCAGATCTGGCTGCTTTTTATCTATTATTTTATGTATTTGTTTACTTGCCTACTTACTGTGTGGTGTATTGTAGTATGAGGTTTCTGGCCCAGACTTTCAGGCCTAGCCTCAAGGTTTAGGCCCACAGACCCACAGACCTGCAGAGACACACAGATGCTTACAATAGTTTTAGGTTGATTGACCTAAGGCCCACGCATATAACTAGCTAACTCTCTACCCTTCATCTAACCCATGACTCCTATCCTGTTCAGCCATGCGGCTTGGTACCTTTTCTCAGAGCAGCATAGTTGTCCTCTGCTTCTTCTGGCTTCTCTCTGGATTCTGCTCTGTTCTTCCAGTTCCAGTCTGTTAGCCCCGCCCACACTTCCTGTCTGCCTTTGGCCAGTCAGTACTTTTTATTAAACCAGTGGGTGGGACAATTATTTACAATGGAACAACACAATCCCCCTACAGTGCATGTATGTGCCTTGTATTTCTTGAAGATGCAAAATTATGCTATTCATCTCCCCCTTACAGCCCCAGGAGACAGAGGGCTTTAGTCATGTATCTTTCCTAATATCCAGGGTCATATCTGTCTCCAGTGGAGATCTACACTTGGAGAAAGACAGAAAAAGAAAGTGAGAAGAGGAAAGACATGTAACGTTCTTATATGAAAAAGGAAAAGGGGAGAAAAGAATGGATGTCCATCTTAAAAGTGCATCCTGGTTGAATCCAGAAGTGGCTGTGTTAGGGCATGGTTCCCACCCTAGGCTGCCCCATGAGGTGACACCATCACAGCAATCTTCCTGGAGCCAGGGCCATGTTGAGCCTGCTGTTTACAGAAGGAGTCTGCTTCAGACACAGGACACCCTCTTCCTTAAATCAGCAAACTCACACTGCACCCATGTGCTTTATTTGGACTCTGAGCAAGCTTGGACTTGCTCACACTCTGGAAACTTCTGCAAATAGTGTGCAGATCCCAGAATGGAAGGGTCAGGCCTTGCTGCAAGGGTGGGGCCTGGCAGACATTTATGAGATCTAGGTGGAGGGGGAAAAACCAGACTCCCTGAAGCGCAGTAGAATAAACTCAGTCTGCCTTTAACATCTTAGGTCTCATATCCAGGTTCTAAGTTCTGAAAGTGCCCACAATGTCTGCCTTTCTGTTTATAACTCTGCATCCAGAATGCTTCAGCAAGCACATCTGCAGTCTTGGAAGAACAAAAGAAGCCAAATCAAAATAGCTAGCAGTAGCCTTGGCTAGGACCCTTTTGTGTCTGCTTTAGTACCTAAATGTTCAGGGACTTGAAACAGCCCCAGCTTATTTCTAAGGTTAACATGCTTTCTCTTCACCTTGTGAACACCTGGTCAAATTCTGGTGGCCAGTCACCTACACCCAGACCTAAAGGCAATCAGTGGCTCTCTCTAACCACATGTGGATGGCTACCATTGCCACATAGAACTCTTGGTATGGCAGGCTGGGATGTAAGTCCAGGGAGGTGAGAGAGTCAGGGCAAAAGGACCAGGTGGGAGGCATTTCAGAGAACCTACTAGAAGTCTCCTAATGTTTCTAAGCGCATTTATTTCTACCATATCTTAAAAATCTGGATGTGGTCATGAAAGCCTTGGGCAAGCTAATGGTTGGCTTATTAACTAAGGGAGTCTGTTTGATCTCTGAGGTCATTTCTACAGCTATAATATGAAAATAAATTATACTCTTGGATATTCAACTGGTTTTAATATTTAGGGCAAGTCATTATATGTGCACAGGTTTCAGTTTCTCCCCCTTACAGAATTAGTGAGTTCGAGTTTAGAGGCCCTTTAGCCTTGAGACTAGAGAGAAGGAATGTTTCTAAGTGGGCTCTGAGCTTCCCTGTAGTGTGAGAGGCAACTATGCAGCTCTGAGATTAGTGCCTTGTGGTTTTGAAAAAGAGTTATTTATTTATTTTATGTGCATGGGTATTTTGCCTGCATGTGTTCACTGCATTCAGACAGTACCTAAGGGCGTGTGTGTGTGTATGTGTGTGTGTGTGTGTGTGTGTGTGTGTGTGTGTGTGTGTATGTGTGTGTGTGCAGGCACAAGTGTGGAGGTCAGCAGACAGCTTTGGGTGTTGGTTTTCACAATCCTTGGTTGAGACAGTCTCTTGTTCACTACTTCATGTGCCTGGCAAGCTGGCTTTCAAGCTTTTAAGGGTTCTCCTGTCTGCTTGTCATCTCACTATTGGAGTGATGGGGTCACATATGCATTCTATGGCTTCTGGTTTTACTTGGACTTTAGGTATCCAAATTCAGGCCCTTCCTTATGCTTATGCAGCAAAAGCTTTCCTTCAGTGGGGAGCCATCTCCCTAGACCTCTGGAAAGTCACTTCTAAGCCTGTGTTGACTCCTGGGCTACAGGAGACTGTTCTTCCACCCTCATTACTTCTGGGTGTTCTAGCAACCCCTGATATTTCTCAGCTGGAGACACATTGTGTCAGTCCACAAGTCTGCTCCGTATGTCAGCTCTTTCCTTTGTTTATAAAAACACTGGGTTTATGGGCCAAATATCTCTAAGATGACCTCATCCCGACATCCTTAGCTTACACCTTCAGAGAGTTTATTTCCAAATGAAGCCCCATTTATAGATCATTTCTCCCTCACTCCATGTATCAAGTTGTAGTGGATTTAAGACATTACATTGCAAATAATTGGCCTGCCTATGAGTTTAATAAAAAGCGCTGATTAGCCAAAGGCAGACAGGAAGTACGGGCGGGGCTAACAGATTAAGAAAACTCTGGAAACAGGAAGAACAGGGCAGAATGCCAGAGAGAAGCCAGAAGATGCAGAGGATAACTATGCTGCTCTGAGAAAAGGTACCAAGCCGCATGGCTGAACAGGATAAGAGTCATGGGTTAGATTAAGGGTAAAGAGTTAGCAAATTATATGCCTGGGCCTTAGGTCAATCAGCCTAAAATTAACGTAAGCATCTGTGTGTCTCTGCAGGTTTATGGTACTGTGGGTCCAAACCTCGAGGCTAGGCCTGAAAGTCCGGGCCAGAAACCTCTTACTGCACAAACTGTTAGGTGCAGACTGAACCATTATGGGGAGCTGAGTGACACATGCTCCTCTGCAGGGGAATAAACATATCATGGAAAGGAGCTATTTCTGTGTGCTTCTGTTCTCCTTTTCTTGAGGAATACAAATAAATGATGCATCTTGATGTGGCCTGTGACTGATGGCTGCTCAATCCTCCACTCATGTTTATCTGGAGCTCGGAGGGCCCTCTGTTATGCTGCTACGGAGGTCTAGTCTTCCTGGCACTTGGAAAGGGCTGCTCTCCAAAGGGCCCCATATACATCTTTAGGAGGAACTCAAGGTTTGTTGACTGAGTTGTGGCCATGCCAAAATGCAAGTATGCACCCAGTGAGGGAGAGGTGAACCTAGGAGCACCTTCGATGCCACTGCCCCTAACATCTTAGAGTCCAGACATTGCAAATCAATCCTGGTGCTCCTGCCTGCTGAGCTAAGCTCAAGCCACAGTTCTTTTTAAATGAGCACTTTAGGCAGCCCCAAGCAATCAATCACTGTTGGAAGCCAAAATGAAATCCATTTGACATCTTTGCATTAATCTTTTATCAGAGATTAATTTGTCCGATTAGTCAAGGATCTCCAACAACAATAAAGCTTGGCCTGGCAGAGACCAGAGTCTCAGGGGAGTGTCCTCTAGAGTGGGGAGGGTTTCATTATCTTGATGGGTCATAGAGGGAATTAGCAAGAAGTCTGGAGATTTACAGGCTCCATGGGACAGAACTGGTCGTGGAGGGCCTGTCTGTCTGTCCTCTTTGGGATGGGAATGGCTGTCTTACTTTCCCTCTGTGTCTATCTAGCTGGTTGAGGGCATTTTTACCTTTTCTTGCCACTACAGTACATACACAGTTCTATGTATTTATCTTATAATCTATGTATTCTGTCCATGTTGTCATATTTCATGTTCTGTTAAATAGTTGACAATTACTAGATATTTGGGTTCTTGAAGTTTCAGGACTTTTCTCTATAATGCAAGAAGTGGTTCCAGGGAGGCAGTTGGCTTCCTGTCCTATTTGATCTCTAATGGGAAGTTTTGAGTGTGCTGCATCTTGACCATGGAAGGAAGGCCATACAGGATGCTCCAGGATGAGGTGGTGACAGCCCTGTGTGTGTTTCTCTCTTTACATACACATACACGTCTATGTGTTGGGTAACATTAGCCATGTCAGTATGTATTAGAGAGACTACAAGGGGTGGGAGAGATTGTTTGATCTCTGTTGGGGGAGAAGTAGTCAGGCAGAAGATTCAGGAACAAAAACTCTGTCATCATGGGGTTATTGGAACATGCTTCAGCTTATATCCTGTGGACACTTATAAGACCACAGAGACTTTTCAGTGTAGACCTTGGTAATCTTGGATATAGGAGAAATCTTTCTTTGGCTCTAGGTGACAGAGATTTTCATAGGAGGAAGGAAGCAGATGAAGGTCACAGCGATGTGCCTTCTGTGTGCCAGGGGCCCAGGTACTATCACCCCATTTTGGAAACGCTAGGACTGTAGAACACTGTGAATCACCATGGGGCAGGAGGTGGTAAACAGTAAGAGTAGATAAACTGGACATTGGGATGTGTGGAGGGAACTAAGCACACTGATATGAGAGGATGGAGTGGAGGGGAAGGAGGCCAGTTACTGCTGCTGTATGACTAATCATGGGACATATTCACGAGCACCCGAGAGACACCAGAGGACCCTGGGAAATGACTGGGTCAAGGTGGAGGCTCAGTCACACTTATAAAAGAGTGATAATGACTTGCTCCTGTGTCTTCCTCCAACACACAATCTCCCTCTTTGAGGACAAGGACTTCCCCCAGTGTAGGTACTGCATAAAACCCTGAGTTACCAAATAAACCTTTGTGTGGCACAACACTTATTCATAAACATCCCCTTGGTGAAACTTTGTAGCCTCCTGGGAATAAGGTACGTCCCTCTACATTTATAGAGATGGTCTGGAAAGAATCCTGACTTCAGACCCACAGGGCTGAGCTAGCAGCTCTTATCTGTGCTGCTGAAGTGGAGCCACTTGATGTCTTGATGAAGAGAAGATATTCAGGAGGCAACTGGCATTCCTGGGCTCTGTGGAGATCAAGAGACAGCTAGTGAGGTCTGGGCATGGGATTGACAGCCAACCCTTTCTAGTGTGAATAAAGCTTGTGTTTGTTTGTTTTGGTTTTCAGTCTGGCCTCAAACAGCTATGCAGCTGAAGGCAACACTGAAGATCTTATTCCTTTGGGTCCACCTCCTGAGTGCTGGCATTACTGATATGCACTTCCATGACTGGCTTATTCAGTGCTGGACACTGAACCTGGGGCCTCACACGCGTTACGTAAGAAGTGAACCCACCAAACCACATCCCTAGCCTTAGAATTCAGTTTTCCTTCCCTATGCTGTGCTTGCCTCTCTATGATTCTGAGAGACTGGCAAGAAACAGGGACCACCAGCAAATGGGGCCTGGGACCTGATCTGGGCTGACATTCTGAAGGTCCGTGTAGTTCCAGCGTCTGGGTATTGTGTCTAAGCACCAAGATTATCCCCGACTTCTTGACTCAGAGCAGAGAGCCTGGGGTTGTCGGCCTCAGAGGAACAGGGATGCCAGATTGAAACTTTGTGGCCATGAGAAAGGCTTCCTGGTCTCTCCCTAGGGAACTCAAAAGCTCTAGTTGTGTTCTTTGTTGAAATGAAGAACCCTGCAGTAACTGAGGGGAGACCAGGTGCTGTTTCTAAGGGGAGGAGGGTCCCCAGACTCATGGAGGAATCTCCTGGGCCGGGTGGAAGTAATTTCCAGCTCCAAAGATAACATGAGCCTAGTTTAATAATTCAAACAGTATAATTTGGTTTGGGCTTATGATGGCCCAGGATCTGTCACCTTGCCCTTTACTTTTCTCCCATTCATGGTACCCTTCCCTAGGGAGCCCGCCACCCACTTCCCCTGACTGGGCTCCATTTCTTATTACACAATTGGACTTCTAGTTGCTAATTTTCCACTTTTAGATATTATCTGTTGAAGTTTAATTTCAAGGTTTGGATTTAACATTTACACACACACACACACACACACACACACACACACACACACACACACACACACACACACACACAGAGGGGATGGGAAACTCCAATTCTATTCCCCCCCCCCCAGTCTGTTGTTGTCACAAGATCTGATTAAACAAACATGCCGTGTTCACAAGAGAGTGACTGTAGATGTAATTGGCAGCCAAGCAATTTCTTGTTTCCTAATGTATTTTCTTTAACATCGTATGTACGGGTTATGGTTTTCCGGGGGGGTGGGGAGTGGGGATAATTGCCTCATTGTTCATTTCTTTCTACTTAATGTCTCTGTCGCTAGCCCTCTCAGCCCTTCACAGGCAGGCAACACTTATCAGCTTCCCCCTTTCCTGAGATGTCCCACTGGGCTCTCCCAGGCTTTCGGCACACCATGTGACTCTCTCTTCATGGTTGTCCTACTGGTCTCCACGCCCAGAATCTCACTCCTCTTTTTTTCTTGTAATTCCTCTTGACAGGACTTACTGGGGTTTCCTGGGAAAGGGCACGGGGCTTCGAGGGCTCAGATGTTTATAAATGTTTCTATTGCCACTAGAATTCAAATTTCAATGTCATGTTTCTTCATCATTTTGAAGGCACAACGGTGCCGTTCTTTGACATCACGTGTTTCTGTTCCGAGGGGTCTGGAGCCGTAGCCACTCTGGTTTTTTGGTATTTATTTGTGACTTTTGTGCATGCTGTTATTTTTCCCTGAAAACACATGGCCTGTGTCCTAAATATCTCGGGGGGGGGGGGGGGGGAGGGACGACAAAAAAATGTCTTGATTTACAACTTTCTTTCTTCCGTCACTATAAAAACTTCATGAAATTGTTAGCGTATTGGAACAGGGTATTTGGGGTGACCTGAATCTGTGCTCCCACACTCACCACAGAATAAGCTATCTCTTAGGCTGGGAGGTGAGAGCTATGCTTTGTGTGGCGAGATATCCCTGCCTGTAAACTTCATAATCACATACTTTAGCGAAGACAGGTTTTCATTGCTCTTTGAATGTTTTTTCAATCCGTCTGCCCTGTTGGGTTCTTGATGAACCTTTTCCATCTGAAAACTCATCCTCTTTCCTAAAATATCCTCATATTCTTTCTTTCATGATCACTCCCTTTTCATTCACTTTATGATTTCTCAAACTTCTGGTGTTAAAATTTAGACCTCCTAAACTGATTGTTTTATGTTTTACATGTCTTGAATTTTTATGCTTAAAAAATTGTTTTCTTTTTATTCAATTTGAAATTTTAGATTTTTTTAAATTACACAAACAAATATTCTCTTATTTTAAACAAATGACATTTTTATTTGAGAATAAAATATTTACTGATGTAAGTATTTATTATTTTTTTGAGACAAGGTTCCATATAGTCCAAGCTGGCCTTGAACTTGCTGGCCTTCCTTGAACTTCTGATCGCCTCATAAGTCCCAGAGCTGGGATGAGGCCAAGCAGATGTCAGTTAGAAAGAAAATACATTTTCCTAACAGAAATGGGTAAAGGATTTTCAACAAACTGGAAATTCTATGGAAGATTAGAACACTGGACTATCACCCTCAGCTTGTAACACCACCTGGAGGGCACTAAGCAAAGCTTTCTGGGTCCCATCCATCCCAAGTTTCTCATTCAATAAGTCAGGATGAGCTTGCAAATTTACATTTCTAGTCCTCTGTAACTGGTTTTTTTTGTTTGTTTGTTTTTTTGTTTTTTTTTTTTGCACATCTGCACATTCACATGCATACACCACATGGACACAAAATTAATTGGCTAAGTAATTTATAAAACAATATGCCACCTCACTTGCAAAAGTTTCTCTTACCTCTTAAGAATGAGTGTGAGGTCACACTAGATTGTGTTTCACATTGGCCCTTGGTATCCAAATCACACAGTCATGCCTTTGACACATGTATTCTCTATTTCTAGCATGGGCACAACATCCTTCACTGAGGACACATCTCCAGTGGGATGTCATCCTGGTAAACCGGTGGTCATAAGGCAGCAGAGTAACTGCTCAGATAAAGCACAATCAAGTGGGGTCTCTGTAGGAACACACCCAAGATGCTGCAAACACACAAACACCCATGGAAGCCCCCAACTTCTTTGCTGCTAGATCTTACTTCTAACTGTTGGGGTCATCCTGACTCAGCTACTGGATGCCTCTTGTAATCTTCACATTCTCCTTGTCCAGTTGCCCAGACACAGCTGTCTGTCTCTCCTCCGTGCAGACCCATCATGCTTAGCTGCAGCCTTTCTTGGGTGAGCACACACGGCTGAAAGATGCGTGAGGCTGGAGGTCACAGAAGCTGTTATTGACTACCTGCACAGCTCTCTCCTGAGTTCCCTCACCTACGACTCTGAGTGACAATTTGCATGTCTCTTGGTTTATGTACAGAGCCTGGGTGACTCTGGGCTAGGCTGTGAATGCAGTGGTATATAGGCACACACGTGGGCATAGAGTTGGTGCCTGGAAGACTTTGCAGCCATGGAAGAGGATTTCCTCTCTGTACAGTGAGGTGGGAGGCAGGCAGACAGGGAGTCTTACACTATGCAGAGTTTCACAACACCAATAGATTCTCCTGAGAGTCTAGAAACAATGATGGGCTGGCTGAGTCTTTCATTAAAATGGGGGATAGAACCAAGCTTGAAATTGGTATTCTCTCCCTTTATGAGGACACCAGTTCTTGAGCTCTCTGATCACACTAGAGCCCCTTTGTTCATTCAAGATCTGTCTTCCTGTGGCTAGATTCCACCCACCAATTTATCACCATCATTATATTTAGTTAAATTGCTGTCTTCTGTTTAATATTTTCAATTAAGCTCCTAAAACCAGATCTTTCCTATAGATCTAAGTAGTTTCTTTCAAAGGTTTTGTCATGGGAGCCTTTTTATTACCGTTAATCCCCCATAATAAATAACATAAACTTCTACAATGCTATCTCATGCACTTTCTACCAAATCCCGTTTCTTTCCACATTTATTATTGACTCAATTTATGTCCTTTAAATCAGTTCCCAACTGGGTGGCAGTCCTCTAACTTACCAACTGATCAATCTGAATTTGTTTTATAAGATTCCATTAATTACTGTGTCTAGTTCCCCTGCAGTACCTCTCTTAGCATTTCCTCCGAGGCTGTATATTTCCATGGGAGTGGTGTCTTTAGGTCAGGCTGGCACTGCACAGGAAGCCACACCACTCTGCTCTCTGGCTTTTCCTGACCCCTTAGTTATAAGTTTGACTCATTTACCAGTAAACCTCCCCCACCCAAGTCCTCCTGGGAAGCAGAGGTCACGTTTTTAGAGGAGGTGTTAGTTTCTGAGAAGGGATGCGTGGAGGCTCACAGGCCCTTTCCACTATGCATTTCTTGGGTTTCCTAGCCTATTCAGTCTGTGGTACACTGAACTCTTCCCAGGGTAGACTATCAACACAGCATGACCCTCTCCCTTCCGCTGGCTACTGGTCCAGCATACCTGCACTTTAGTGAATGTCATCCATTACTTTGATATGAGTCCTTCCTCCTCCTCCTCTTCCTAGCCTTCTCTTCACCTGCAGTGGAAGCATAATTGTCCCAACACTATTAAAAAACTAGTGCCTTTTCATTGACGGACTTGACACCTATGCCAAATTTGATGGACCACAAATATAAAGGCTTAATTCTTGAACTGATCTTTACACCTTACCTTTATTTTGTATTTAATCGCTGTAGGAACATTTGAAACAAAGAATATGAAATTTCTTATTTTGTTATTTTTAAAGATTGTTTTGACTATTTTAGGCTTCTAAAATTTTTATATGAGCAAAATTTCTAAAGATTACCTTCATAAGTAAGACTATATAATAATTTGCATGTACCCCAACTGGTTAGTGAAGCTGCTACAGAGGTGCCCCAACAGGCAGGTCCCAAGGCCTACCCTGATGTGACAGAGCAGCATCCTTATATCATCAGCCTCCTTAGTTCAGGAAAGCCAGGGAGCAGATGTTTCCACATCCAGATGCTGACAACTGAGGGACCAGTGGAGTGTGACCTTCAGACTCCTCATCACCTCTGAGATGACAGGAGGGGGCTCAGGACTGTGTTTTATTAACTTCTGAAAAATGTGCACAGGTGACTGGTAACACTACTGTTAGGATTCCAGCCACTTCCCTTCTACCTAGATGATCTTTCTGTCAATGTGGAGAAGCCGAGGGATTTCCTGGTGTTTCCCAAGAAGTCTGGGCTGGAATGTGTGTAGTTTGTGGTTAGTGGTATTTATTTCTTTGATCCATTACTCTCCAGTACAAACCACTGCTGGCTTTGTGGATGTAAGAATGGTTTCTAGAGAGACTATTTCTGTCCTGTCTACAAACTCACAACATGAACACATCTATGTTCCCCAGCTCTGGAAGGTGCAGGGCCCAAGGTATTCTGTGAGATAAACTTACAAGTGATAGATTCTGTCCTTATGAATGACTCATCAAAATAAAAGTTAATTTACACAGGGATGTTCTCAATGACATAGAACACCCAAGTGTAATTGTGGCAAAGCACAATTTTCCTCCTTTGATGAGATGAATGGAAAGCAGAGTTGATTAGAACACTGGCATGGCCCCCAGCAATACTTCAAACCACAAGTACCTTTGCAACTGCTCAGACATGAAGGAAACTTAATGATCATGTCCCTAAATCTGACGACAATCCTAAAAATGAATGTGATATTGCCAATAATGAGCAGTGAAGCTAAAAGAGACTTTACTAAACTATCAATAATTTAAAACCAACTCCAACCAGACAGTCTAGGGGGAAAAAATGAGTTTTCATCTATTTTCCTCAGAGAACATATTATAAAATCATTTGCCTGTGGAGATTTAATCAAATACAATCCCAAATATAGGGAAAAAAAAACCCATCAAGAAGCATGTTGTGTAGTGAGGCACTACTTTTCCAAATGATGTTAGGTTTTGAATTTGGAGGTATGTATGGATTTATCTCATTGTAATTTGTAATATTAGTAATATCTGTCATTTAAATGGCAAATTTGTTTTTAATTTTTGAAATTGAAGTATAATTACATCATTTTTCCCTTCCCTTTTCTCTCTCCCGATGCTCCCACGTCCCTTCTCCATTGATCACTCTCAAATTTATAGCATTTTTACTTTAAGTGTTGCCATTACACACACTCTCTCTCTCTTAAATTTTTCCATACAGTCTGCTCAGTGCATTTTCTGTTATGTATTTATCTGATTTCAGGGATGACCATTTATTTAGTATTGGATAACCTCTTAGGGGCGCTTTCTTGAGGATAATATTCGTTGTCATCTCTCGGTTGCTGGAGTCTTGTGTTTAGGGGTGGGATGCTACGAGAGTTTTCTCACATTAGCTTGGCCATTGGTATATTGTTCAGATCCCGTTTAGGCAGCCATGTTGTTGAGTGCCATGGGTGAAGCTTCCCTGTCATTTCCTAGTAATAATCTCATAGTAGATTTTCTGGATCTCTAGCTTCCATACCTGCCCACTTCTCCCCCCTCCCCATCTTTTATAGTGTTGCCTGAGCCTTAGGTGCAAGAGTTCAGGTATAGATACATTAACTGGGGTGGAGCACACCATGATCAGTTGGCCTCTGAATTTTGACCATTTTTCCTGTGATAGTTTCCACCTGGCACAGAGAAAAGCTTCTTGGGTGAGAGGTGAGAGTTACACTTGTCTGTGGGTATAGGGTACGTATTTAGAATGCGGTTAGAAATTGTGTTGGTTAATAAAATGGCAGAATCGGTTCTCTTCCAAGATCCATGGCATCACAGACTCTTGTCTAGGTGTCCAGTTCCGGGCATGATTTCCCTCCTATTGAATGGGCCTGAAGTCCATGATGACTGCTGGTTACCAACAAGGTATGTGTACCACTGTTGTAGCCTTGAGATAAATGCCAAGCTGCTCATTGCTGTGGTTCACGGGTGTCAAAGCTGGGCAGGTCTACTGGCTGCCTCCCTTCCTTGGGCAGTTTGCACAGGACCTCAAAAAGGAGGCTTCCAGGTCCAATCCAGCTCCTGGGTCCTGACTCTGACATGGTGTCCTTGTCTTGTCTCCTGCTCCAGTGAGTGCTTAAAAGCACTAATATTGAAGAGAGTAGTGAGAGTGGACAGGCCTGGCATGCTCCTGATTTTAGTGGAGCTGCCTCAGGTTTCTGTATTTAGGATGGTATTGCATGTGGGTTTATGATATATCGCCTTTAGGAGGTTGAAGTAGGTCTGCTCTAGACCTAGTCTCCCTGGGACTTTTATCATGAAGGGGTGTTGGACAACCAGGCCCAAGTTGTAAGTTTTTAAAGTTTTTTTTTCAAGAATTTATTTATTTATTGTGTTGCGGTGTGTGTGTGTGTGTGTGTGTGTGTGTGTGTGTGTGTGTGTGTAACTTTTATGGCTCAGTTTTCTCCTCCTACCTTTTTGACATAGAGATTCTCTTATTGTTTCTGCCATAGTGCAGAGGTGAGTCTCCTGTCTGTACCTCACATCTCACAGTATACACGCTGAGATTTCAGCTGCACACCACCACCACACCCAGAGTTTTATAAGGATTCCTGGAATTGAACCCAGTTCACTGTCTAGGCTTGCATAATTCTTCTTTAATCTGCTAAGCGATCTCCCCAGCTCCAATTTTCTATAGATTGTTTTTTCCTGGTAAATCAATATTTGTTTTGCTCCTAACTTGCTAACGTGGTTTTCATGTCTTCACCAAAGCTCACATTGACATTTCATTGCTGTGGTGAAGTGGTAAGGAGTTGGGACTTAAGAGGCAATTAGGTCCTGGAGGGCCTGCCTCTATCAATATGCTAATCTCTTCAGATATTTCAGGAATCAGAAGTGACTTGATCACCTTGAGAGGGAGGATTTGTTGTAACAGTCAGTTTGGCTCAGATCCCATATGTGGCTCCTTATCCTGTGATGTCCTTTCTGGAATCTCCAGCAGCCCCACCAGGAAGAACATGCTCACTAGATATGGCCTCTCAGCCTCTAAAAATATAAAAAGCAAATTTCTTTTAAAAATATTGCCTGGTCTATGATATTTTGAATTTAAAAAAACAGACTAAGATACTTTACAAATGTATGTATATATTTCTGCAGAAGTATTTATAAATGTGGTCCTGCTAAGTTGAATAGGTTTTAAAGCCAGTCTGGGAGATGGGTAATCCCTTCTCCAGGGAACTCCCAATGTCATCCCAAGAGTCCTCTCCGAGTTAGGGCAGGCTCACCTAGCTCCCACAGAAAGATAACAGGTGGGTACTAGTCCTGGGTTTTCAGATGATGACAGGGGCAGTTGGGAGTGTGTGTGCATGTATGTGTTCATATGTGTAGATGAACTTGTGAGTGCATGTGACCATGCATGTGGAGGTCAGAGGGTAACTTTGGTTAAGCCATCCCACATTGATATTTTTCCAGTTAAGGTCTCTCATTGGGCGGATGCTTGCTGGGAAGGTTGGATAGTGAGCCCCAGAAATCCCTCTGTCTCCGCCTCCTGGGTTCTGGGAGAATTATACATGGCATGACATCACAACTTTTCTTTGTTCTTCCAGTGATGATTCTGAGATCCAATGCAGAGTCTTGTACTTCAAGGCAAATCACTTAATTTTGAGCCCTCTCACCAGCCTGCTGTATTAAAATTTTCAAAATTTGAAAAGTGACTGGCCTGTTGACTTATATGTGCATGCTCTTAAGCTTAAAAGTTGGAGCATATGAATCATGTGGGCTGTAACCTGGTGCCTTTTCCGGAGACAGCATTTCTTCACTCTACTTGCAAAACACTAAGTATTCCAGAAGCACCAGAAATTAGTTCCTTGCCCTGGGCCTCATGGTGACTCTGGCAGCTGAGCCCCTGCAGCAGAAACCAGACCCAGGAAGCTGCTGGAATCTTGCCAGCTTGATGTTTCAGCAACGCCCTCCTGCAGGACTCCTCCTCTCTGGCGTTTGTGCAGAAGACCAAAGGCTGGGCATGTTGTCAGGAGGCTCTTCCGGGCCAAAGGAGTCTTGGGGACTCACGGGGGAAAGAGCATGAGAAGGTATAGCCACCAGAGCCCAGACTGTGTCCTCTGAGGCTCTGAAGGGCAGAAGCCTGATGAAGGACAAGGGGGATTGCAAGAGTTAATGTGATAATATCTGCTGATTATTTTAAGACACATGAAGGAAAAAGATATTATAAATAGCAAAGGCCACAGCAGATTCAAAGGCTAAGCATGTTGGTAGTCTTTTCCTCTTCCTAAGATTTCTGATGTTTCAAAACAAGATTATTTTGGGAGTGCATCTATTTTAATTCAAAAGATTCTTCTGGAAACACGTTTCATGGCTAGAGAGCCTGTCCTCTTCTTGTTCCTCTGGCTTTTTCCACGGAAAGGCAGAGCTCTGGTTTCACTCACCTCGTGCCGGCCTCGAGCCTTTTAAAACCTTTCCGGGCAGCACCTGGCCACTGTGAGTATTAGCAAAGGCCCAGCTCTGGGTTGGCCTCAGCATTTTAATCCCTCAGAATCCTCTTTGTTTACCAGTTGACAGCTGATTTCATTTTGGAACAAGGCGCTCTGTAACTTGCAGCTCGACACAGAGGCACATAGGTGCACATGTGTGCATGCATGTACTTGTGGCCAGAATATACCCTGATATTATGGGCAAGGCCGCCTCTCCTCCCCCTCTCTTTCTCGTACACTCAGGGCAGGATTTACTGAAGCATTGGCAGGGAGTAAAACCTTGACATGAATGCAAACGCTGGTTAATAAAGACATTGTCCTGTTTTTAGAGAAAGCTGAGGGTCAGGGCCATAATTGGTCCTGAGCCTTGATAAGGTGGTATTTCTTCACCCACAAGACAGAGCTTCCTCATATCCAGGGCCTGCTACCAAGCCAGATGCTGAAGTCAGGCAGGCAGCTCAGATTCCTGCGGCTCCTGTTGCTCTCACTGGGATTAGCACAGAGACCAGCCTGCTGGAGCACTGGGTTGGAGTGGCCTTCTCCTCTTCCAGCCTGGCTGCAGTTATGTCTTTGCAAGCACTTACTTTTTAAAACTACTCTTGCTGCCTTGCAGACATGCCTTGCTCCCATCTCCCCCCCCTCCCTTTTTTCTGCTCTGCCTACCAGCCGTCTGCATGTGCAAAGCAGCCTTCTATTGAGCTTTGAAGAAATAAAAGCATTGCTACCATATTGGAGCTCACCTGGGATGAAGCCCAGGCTGTGAAAGGAGGGGCAGAGGGTCTGCAGCCCCAGGATGACAGAGGAATCTCACTGGAGAGAAGGAGAGAATAAACCTGGTTTCTGTTACAATTTGGTATCTTGGCCCAGGGCGGCCAGAGGTCCAGACCCACAGACCTGCAGCCCCAGACCCCTTAGCCGCCTGGGGCTGCTTAGGCCCCCAAAATGACTCAGACACTTATATTAGCTTCATGCTGTTTGGCCTATGGCTCAAGCACATTGCTAGCTAGCTCCTTCATCTTAACTCAACCCATTTTCATTAATCTGTCTGTCACATGGCCGTGGCTCACCTGTGTTCCTTACATGCTTCTTCTTGGGCAGCTGGCTCTACCTATCTCGGACTCTACCCTTCTTTTCCTACCTATTCTGATTCCCCACCTACTTCTTCTATGGTGCTCACCAAGGGCCAAAACAGCTCTTTTATTTAAAGATTGATATTCACAGCATACAGAAAGACATTTCCACAACAGGTTTCCACTCTAGACACGAGTGAGCATGTAATGAAGATGAATTAAGATCTAGCAGTGTTAATGCTTTTGAATTATAGGTTTGATTAAAGTGGCTGATCAGTTAGCAAACACAGGCCTGGGAGATTCACTGTTTACCTCTTAGCAAATGCAAACTGACTATTCTCTCCTGTGGATCTGGGTGATTTTGACGTTTAGTACCCCCAATACATAGCTGGAATATTTTACCAATGCAGGTGGGCTGAAAAGGGACAAACCCACACTGATGGTAATGTGGTAAGATGAAATGAAATGGTTAGGCATGACAAAAGGGAGGTGGCGAAGGGGAGGGCTCGGGAAAGTTCTAAACAAGCCTGTCATCCTTTCCTTCATGTCCATTTCCCAGAGAAATGCTTAGAAAGAACTTAAATGTTCCTTGGCTGTTCACAAGTGCTACAATGTCTAAGACTTTACTAAACTATTCTAGCAAAGAGCAAAACACACACACGCACATGCACACACACACACACACACACACAACAAATCCAAATCAACCACAATAGTATCTATATGTATGTGGTAAGGAAAACATAGGTAAAATAAGATAGAGGCCAGGCCTGGTGGTGCAGGACTGTAAAAACAGGATGTTCAAGGACTTCCTGGGTTACACTGGGAGTTCAAGGTCAGGTGAGGCAAGTTGACAAGACTCTGTCTCATAGGGAAAACTTTTAAAAACGGTTTGGGGTTTTAGCTTAATGGTAACATGCTTGCCTAACATGTGCAGGGCCTTGGGCTCAGTCCTAGCATACCACTGTACTGCTAGCACCTCTACCAGCCACACGCCCATACAACAAAACCACAGCTGGATTTTTGATCCTTAGAATTGTCATAATCCAGCATTGGAGGTTGCTTTATGTTGTTTGTATTTGAAAATTCCACAATGTAAATTTTTTTCCTAACAAAACTTTTCCATGGAAACAATTAGACTCAAAACAAGACAGGATTTCGGAAGAAAAGCCTGAAACCTGAGGCAACAGACAAGTAAGTAGTTAAGCTTCTAGTAAAAAGGATGAACCCCCAACCTACGTTTCTTACAACACCTTGAACCTCCTTAAAATAATTAGGTGAGAGCAATTGGATTACCCCCCTTTCTCTTAAAAACTGAACCAACCATGTGTACATATTGATGGGGTGCCATATGATATTTAATTCATGTGTACTCTGTTGAATATTTAAATGAGATTGAATATATTTGTCTCCCCAAATGCCAATCATTTCTTTGTGGTCAACAAACAAACAAGAAAACAACAACAAAAGACATTCAAAATTCTTTTGTTTTTCTGCCAGGCAGTGGTGGTGCACACCTTTGATCCCAGCACTTGGGAGGCAGAGGCAGGTGGATCTCTGTGAGTTCAAGGCCAGCCTGGTTTACAGAGTGAGTTCCAGGACAGCCAAGGCTACACAGAGAAACCCTGTCTTGAGAAACCAAGGAAAAAAAAATCTCTCTTTCTTTTTTGAACACACAGTAGATCATTTCAGTCTATAATGACTCTAAACACCAGAACTTATCTCTACAATTTATTGCCTGTTAACAGGCACTCTCCACCCCCTCCCACGCCCCAGCCTAGCCTCTGGTGATGACCATTCTCTTAGCTTGAATGAGGTCAGCTAGTTTGGGTGGGTACAAATGAGTGAGATCATACCATGCTTGTCTTTGGGGCTGGTTTATTGGGTCCTGTTATTTTCTCAATCAAGGAACAAAGCCTAGAGCTTCTGTAAGAGAATGCTGGTACCTCAGTTCTCTGGTCAGTTGCTGAGAGTGCAAGCTAGGACAACTTTTTGGAAGGCAAATTAGTAATGTGATTGCAACAACCCAGAGGGTTTTTTTTTTTTTTCCTATCCAGGGAGCCAGCAATTTCACATCTAGGAATTTTGCCTAAGAAAACCAGTGAAGACGGACTCAGAGATGGGTGATTTATATGGGTGATGACTTTGCTGACACTATTTTGAGGACTGGGCTGCTGTTGGAGATGACCCAAATGCCACCCAAAAGCTACTGGTTATGTAACAATCAGATAATTAGTGTGTTCATTCCATAGTCATCTGTCAAGAGCTCTCTGTATGTCAGACACAGGGGACACATAGGTGCATCAGACAATGTTCCTAATGTCAAGGAGTTGGCAGGGTGTGGGGACATGAACAGATAACAGGTGACAAAGGCCATTTATATGACCATGTATAATTAAGAGGTTAAAAGCAGCAGCTGTAAGGGATGGCTTTGCATTAAGGTGTATAGAGGGCAGAATATTGAACATATATTGCCTTATATAAAGTACATATGTAATAATGTGAATGATTAATAAACAAAAATGCCAAAGATGCATATATATCTCTGATTGATGGGCTAACAAGTGATCATGATTTCTTGGGTTTTTTTTTTCTTCTCTTACTTTGAAATTTTCTCTAATCAAAAGACATAATTTCAGAATTAGAAAAGATAGCCACAAGAGAACCAAGCTTCATTTAATCAGTGCTAATTAGACATTTCATGAAGATTTGTTGATGCTCATATTCGTACACACAACACACATACTGTTCACACAGGCTTATTTATCTCACAACAGTATAGAAAGACTGCAGTTTTCATTTACACACACACATTTTAATTTTGAGACAGGCCTTTCTATGTCCTTGATGGCATGAGACTCACTGTGTAGAACAGGCTGACCTTGAACTCACAGACAGATCTGCTTGTCTCTACCTCTGGAGTCCTGGGATTAAAGGCAGGCAACACCATGCCTGGCTTCATATTCACTTTGAAAAAAAAATGGCCATTTTTTAAATTTTTATTTCTTAAAGTGGTTCTAAAATCCAAACCATATAAAATGGTATCCTATAAAAAATCCTGTTCCCACCCCTGCCCTGAATGAACCTCTTCCACATCTTTGTGAATCCTCATATAAGATTTAGCCTTTGTCGCTAAATTTCTTGAGAGTTATTTAAGATAAAGAAATAAAATAGTCTTACAATTATTTTTTAATGTGTGCCCCAAAGCAACACCTTACACATACTATTTAATACCTTCCTTTCTCACTAAATTATACTCTGTCGCTTATACTTGTATGGATTAACATCTCTGTTCATTTTAAATACCTGCACAATGTTCGATATAGGTGCCATAATTTAATTCTGTTATGATAAGGTTTGCAACCTTTTTCTATTGTGTAGAAGGAGGTTTCTGGCCCTGACTAGCCCCACAGTTTGGATCTGCCTACCGCTTATCTGGACCAGCAGTCCCAAAGTCCCAAGAAACTCACAGACTCTTGTATTAATTTCATGCTGTTTGGCCTATGACTTAGGCATATTGCTAGCTAGCTCTTTAATTTTAATTCAACCCATTTCCATTAATCTGTCCTGCCACATGGCCCGTGGCTTACCTATTTCATTATATCTTGCATCATGGGTGGCTGGATTGTGTCTCTGTCTGACTCTGCCCTCTTTCTCCTACCTATGCTCCAATTTCCCCACCTTCTCTTATGATGCCAGTCATGGGCCCAAACAGTCCTTTATTTAAAGAATGATATTCGCAGCATACAGAAAGACATTCCCACATCACCATTGTGTTCTAAAAAGATAAGATGTGTCTCAAATATGAACTTTTAAGTTTTCCTCTATCAGTTCAGATGATTCATAGTAGAATAATGTATTGAAAAGAATCACTTATACTCACATTGTTTTATAAATGAAAGCAACAAATCTCAGAGAAATTCTGAGTTGGCCAGTGTCATTCAGCTTGTGGAAAATGGTCTAGACCTTACAGCCAAGCTTGACAGGGTCAGGGCCATTCTTTTTCTGCTAGTGTTTAGTGAGAGATAAGTATCTTGGATTTAATGAAGCATGAACAAGGAACTTAGAATTTGCTCAACATGGGGAATTGTTAGCTTGTTATAATTAATCTGAGATTGAAGAGGAAGTTGTGGAAGGCCTATAGATAATTGGGAGCAGGAAGAGTCATGGCTAAGGATTAGAGGGGGGATAATCAAAGACCCAGGGGACCTCTGCAAGGATCCACATCCCTGGGAGTCAGGAATTTGAATGAAGTAGCAGCTTTTTCTTTAGCTCATGGAGAAAGCATGCCTCCCCATGATCCTTCTGTGGGGTCTTTCCTAGTCTTCTCTAGCCTCTGAGGTCTAACCTTGGTAAAATGTTTGGTAAGTCAGGGATGGGCTGCTTTGGAGCTATAGCATTGAGGGGATTCTACAGTGTTGTTTCTATTAGCCTGCAAGCCATACTGAAATAACATCTGGACTCTTCTCTTCAGTAAATGCTAAGGAGCCGTTGAGATGAAGTCAGAGATGCTGAGCATGTATCCAGAGGATGCATATGTGCTGACACCCCAGATTCACTTACCTGAGAGAGGTTAGCAGCTTAGAAACTCTACCCCTTATCACCATAATGGGTATGGGAGGTTGGCTGACCAGACAGTGTTAGCAGATGAAGTACAGGCAGTCACACCCGAAGCTTATATAACTGACATGTGACTTTAGTATATCCTCTAATGTTTTAATTTGCTAACCTGGGCTACCAGAGGGGCTTGCATCAGGCACCCCTGCCTACATGAATTCTTTTTTTTTTTGTACTATTCATCACAGGTGGAAATACTTAAGGAAGATGGGTAGACCTAAGTCTTGATAGGCTGTAAGTTGTCTCCCTAATTTTAACAACATGATTCCCGCATAAACCTTATTTATCTATCTGTATATTAAAATTCCTATCTCTAAATAATTTTAGATTGCAAAAGTAAGATATATTCATTATAGAAAGAATATGTGTGTGTGTTAGACACACAGAGATGCAACAATATATTTCATTTTCCTTGGCTTTGACAGAGAAAATATTAATGTGTAGCTGAGGGAGCTGTCAGATTGCAGATTAATGTTTTTGTTCACAATAAGAGGAATCAGTTAAAATTGTTTTTAGATTTGTTTTATTTTATGCACATGAATGTTTTGTCTGTATGTATGTTTGAACACCATGCACATACTTGGTACCTGCAAAAGCCAGAAGAGGGTATCAGATTCCTTGACTCTGTAGTTATGAGTGATTGTTAGTGACCACATGAGTGCTGGGAATCAACAGTCTTTCCATCTCTAAGAAATCCATTTCTTTAAAAAATCCACACTTAAGAGAATAGTAAGATCAGAGTAAATAAGAAGTACAAAATAGCAAAGAGAAGATTCCTACATAAATGTATCTAAGAAGTAACATAAATGTATCAAACTCTAGTTAAAATACAGAACTACCAGGTTAAACTGAGAATACACTATTGGCCAACTGTGTTTTATTTAACACGTCTTTGAGGGCAATCCAGACATGCCGTGTTTGCAAGAAGCGCCTTAAAGCTAAAGGGACATTAAGTGGTAGAAAAGTGCTTGTGGAGTAACCCAGACAAACTAGCAGAGGAATACTATTACCAGATTTAAAAAATGAAGGTCGAGATGCAATGATGAAGTCTTTAATTTCCTAGGAAGCAGCAGTCATCATAAACTTCAATACACCTAGTAACACGATTTCAAAGTATATAAGGCAAGACATGACAGTCAGACGAGTGTGAGCTGAGAGGTACACCTCACACTGGGAGGCTTTACATATACTCTTTTCAGTAAGTAAAATCTCAAGAAGAAGACAAGTTCTGAAGAATATCTCAACGCTATGTCAATACAATGAAGCAGAGCCAATGGTCTCTGTGTAGAACCTTGCATCAAGATTTGGATCATACACGTTCTTCACAGGCTCCCGGGGATCATATGACAATGCTTTAACATGGTGACTGATGAGTCTAGGATTGGTGCCCTGGCTAGTTTTCTGTCAATCTGACACAATTTAGAGTTATTTGGGAAGAGGGAACCTTCCCAGTTGAGAAAGTGACCCACCAGACTGGCCTGTGCACCATTTTCTGGATGGATAATTGATGTGACAGGGCCCAGCTCAGCATGTGAGGTGCCATCTCTGGGCTGCTGGTCCTAGGCGCTGTAAGAAGGCAGGCTAAGCAAGGTTTGAGGAGAAAGGCAGTAAGCACCATTCCTCCAAGGACTCTGCTTTGATTCCTGGCTTCAGGTTCCTCCTCTACTTAAATTCTTGCCTTGACTTCCCTTAGTGATGAACTTCAAGCTGTAAGATGAAATAAACCCTTTCTTCCCAAAGTTGTTTTTGGTCAGATTTTTTTTTTTCACAGCAATAGCAACCCTAAGACAATCAGAAACTCAGGGATCCAGTCCCCATGCGGTGAGAAACTAGGAAAATAAAAATAACTAAACAAAAACAAAACCAAAATCTTCCTGTATTCTGACATTTAGTAACATAAGTTACTCACTGGTCAAAAACAAAATAAAATGGATACATAAGATTCCTAGAATGGAGACTCACTAACACATCTGGAGAGTAATGTGAGCCTCTCGAATGTGTTCTGATCTGCACATTATCTCTAAGCTCAATTAAGACAAATGGGAGAGGAAATGAAGCTGCCCCCAAGCCACATCTTCACATTATGAAGAGAGAGAGAGAGAGCACGTCACTGTAGCTAAGTATATGTAAGTTGATAAGGACCATATTCCAGCAGAGCTCCTGTGGAGTATGGGTGTGAGGACAGGGGAAGCTTAAGAGAATCTGGGGAAAGAGAAACGAAGAAAACAGGAATAAACCAAGGACAATCACTCCCAGGATAGAAGGTCTGACAGGAAATGTCAAAGTACAGAACAGAGGTCGGTATCTGGGTGATTCCTGACTCCAGCAGAAGGCAAAGTGGCCTCGAAACTGTAAGACTCAACTGACAGCTTCAAAGAAGCATGGCCTCCAGGTAGGCTGAGATTGTCATAGTTTGCTTTCTACCACTGGGATAAAACACTGTGACCAAAAGCAATGTGCAGAAGAAATGGTTTCTCATATTCTATAGCTTACAGTCCATCATGAAGGGACTTTATGGCAGGAGCTCCAGGCAGGAACCTGGAGGCAGGAACTGAAGCAGGAAACACAGAAGAATGCTGCGTGTGGGCTCGCTCACCTTGCTTTCTTATATAACTGAGGATTACCAGCCCTGGAGTGTCACTGCCCACAGTGAGCTGGCCCCGCCCACATCGATCATTAATTTAAAAAAAAAATCAAAAAACAAAAACCACCCCATAGACCTGCCTATCAGCCAGTCTAGTTGGGGCATGTTCTCAATTGAGGTTCCCCCTTCCAAAACGACCCTGGACTGTTTCAAGTTGACAAGAAGTCTAACCTGGACGGGAATAAATAATGTCCCTTCTAGTTGTGGCAGAAGAAGGAAAAACTGATGATAAGAGAGGGGACATTCTGACATAGGGTAAAAAAGGTTTAAGGTACATGGGGGCTTCTCATACCCTGGATCACTATCCACAGAGAAAGTGCACTTCAGCAAATCCACAGAAGAAGGTAGTCTTCAACCACGACCTCCTGCACACAAGGTACCGGACGAGGGGTAGGTGTAAGCAAGCTAAGTCCACACAACACTATTAGCCCTAAGCGCTGTCCTCTAGCCAACAGTAAAAGGACAATATTTTGACCCACGTTAGAAAGCATTCGGAGATTATAAAGAACAGACAAACAGAAGAAAATAACTAGACTCAGAAATCAAAAACCTAAAGCCAGAAATGGCTAGAACAGGAGGCCAAGACCTAAGAGAGCTGAGAAAACGTGGGGATAGGTTGTGAAGAAGTGGATTTCAGAAATGAAGATGTTACAAGACCTCGAAGAAGGAATACATTCAAGTGAAATGTTAAACAGAGGGATGAAGAAGACCAGAAGACCTACCAAAACAAAAACAACCAAAATCATGAAATCAAGATAGGAAAGTGGAAATGATTGACACAAAAGAAGAGTTAAGAATGCTCCACACACACATAAGTGAGAGAAAAGAAAACAATGAATATTTCTACCTGAGAAAACCTTTCATATGTATGGAGAAATAAATGTTATTAAAAGGGCCACATGTCAAGAATGTGATGGGCCTTATGTGGTTTCCTACTTGGAAGCCATCCACTTAGTTCATCACTGTCTTACAGATGGCAGTATGAAATACCGGACTCCCAGGTTACAAAGAGCAGAATTATTAGAGCAAAGCCAGTGCCCCAAGTATTGCCATTTTATACTGCTTCTTTGAATCTCAATAAACACAGGGTGATGTAAAGATGGTCAGGTGATATCTATACACAGAACATTATAGAAAACAAACCTGTGCTTAGGGGACTTGGGTCCTTTTAGAACAGACAGAAAGGCAGCCTCCTCTCACTCCTCTATACTGGGTAGCTCTGGAGGGAGACACTGGCTCCCTTAGGGGCTGATTGATGGAATAGTTCTAGGGCCTTGCTACAGTATGCAGAGGAACATGAGCACCCCATGGAGGTTGTCTCCTTACACATGTACTTGAAAGATTGTTCCAAAATGATTAAATCTCAAATATAAAATCTATATTAATAAAACTGCAGGCATTACAGACAAAGAAAAATCCTCGGGGCTTTCAGACAAAACTGTCAAATTACTTAAATGCTTAAGAAATTAAGGTTTAGTCAGTCTCCTGTTGAGAAAGATAGAAAGGAAGGAGGCAAAGGGATGGCTTTATTTGGTGATGGATCTTTGCAGGTAGGGTAAGAGGAGTCATTCTGGAGTAGGCTGAGCCCTTGATCCAATGTGACCAGTGTGCTTAGAAGAAAAAAGGAACAGGTGATGTCAGAGTCAGCTTCAATTGTCAACTAGACATACCTGGGAAGAAGACCCTCAATTGAGAAATTACCCTCAGATGGGGGCCTGTGGGATTGTCTGTGATTGTATTTTCTTAGTTGATGGTTATATGGGAGGGCCCAGCTTATTGTGGGTGACACCACCACTGGGTGGGTGGTGCTGGGTTGTGTAAGAAAGCAGGCTGAGCAAACCACAGAGAGTAAGCTAATATGTAACGTTCCTCTATGGTCTTGTTCAGTTCCTTCCATCAGGTACTTGCCTTGGGTTCTTATTCCTGGCTTTCTTCATGGACTCCAACCTGCAAGTGAAAATCAACCTTTCCTCCCCAAGTTGGCTTTGGTCAGCGTTGCATCATAGCCACAAAGAGTGAACTAGAAGGTGACCAAAGACACCATGTGACAAAGGATCCAGAAACTGAAGAAATGAAGCAACTAAGTAACATCGCCAACATGGCACCTGGAGCTAGGGAAAGACAGTGACTCTCTCCCAAAGTCTTCAGAGGAGCATAGTTATGCCTGTACCTCAGTTTCCTGCTTCCAGCCTTCAGGAACATTCTGTTTCTCAAACCACACACAGTTTGTAGCTCTTAGGTCAAACTTAGGAGACTAGTTCAAATAGGTAGATCCTCAACATGCTAACATTTGTGATCCTAAAACCCAAAGGCTAGAATATTACTGGATAGGGAAATTGTGGAGGTCTTCCCACCAAGGCAAAGGTGCCACTGTGTTTAATATGACTGTGGTGAGATTTAGATGTCAGCTGATAAGGTCTGAAGATGCTTATCTAGGGTCCCGGGCTCTTGAAGGGGGAGTGGCCAACCCCATTTAAAAGGGATTGTTGGGATCCTAAATCTCACCACATATGACTACGCACCATTCTTGATGTACTGGCCAATATAATTAGATATGAATGGACATTAGAGCCAGAAGAGTTAAGCGGGGACAAACATGAGACTTAAGTAACTTATCCTAAGACTGGGCATTTATACCAGACAACTGTAAACTTATACACAAACCTGCAGGTGGATATCAATGATAGCATTGTTTGTAATACACAAAAGCATATTGAGTCCACCAAGATGTCCTTTCATAGCTCAATGGCTACTCTTTACAAGAAAAAGGAGCCGTTAGTACATTGAGCAACCTGAATGGACTATAATGGTACCTCAATGGTGTTTTTTGAGTAAGAAAGCCAGTTTTAAGAGGCTAGATAAAGCACAATTGATTGTGTGCATATGTATACACTAGGGCACATACTTATTTTTATATTTATTTATTTTGTGTATGAATATTCTTCCTACAAGTATGTCAATGCATCACATATGTTAAGTCTCTTTGGAGCCCTGGAAAAGGGCATCAGATCCTCTGGAACTGGAGTCACAGATGGTCGGGGGCCTCCATGTGAGTGTTGGGAGCCAAATCCAGGTCCTCTGGAAAAGCTAAACCCAGGTCCTCTGGGTTAAGTGGTCTTAACTATTGGTCCATCTCTTCAGCCCCTAGTGATGATTTTTTTTGGAAGATTTCCTTCTGTTGCCCTGGCTTGTCTGGAACTCCTTATGTGCCCAGGTTTACCACATACTTCTACCGAGCTCTACCTGAAAAGGCCTTAACACTTTCCTGCTCTGCGTGAAATGAAATTTTCTTTGGCTTTCAACTCTCTAACATTGCTATTAGCTATGCCTCTGAAAACCTCCTTTATTATCTCATGACTCCACAAATTCAGCTGCTTTTGGTCTTTTCTGTGAGTTTATCTTTTGTGGCAGACATTCCTCAGCATTTTCTGGAGGAGCCTCATCTACAGATCAGTGATTTCTTCTTCTTTTTTTTCCCCCTGAAGGTACTGAATTATTGATTTGTTAATGCTGCACTCACAGCCAACTGCAATATAACTTAGGCTTGAATTAAGTTGATCTGATGGACATAGTTCCTCTAGAAAGCATATGACAGCTTGGTTATACTAGGGAACTCTACGTAGCCCTCCAAGACTATGCTTGGGGGCATTTTAACCAGAAAACTCATCAACAGAAGCCCCTCCCCCTTCCATGTGGTGCTGAATAGGTACAAAAAAGATCACAGCTCACAGTATACCCATCAAGCACATTGCTTTGTGTGACTTGGGACATATGTGTTGAGGGATGTAGATTTTTCTCAGCATTTTCTGCATGTTCGCATACAACCACACATGAGTCACAGATATTTGACTTGGGAATTTTATTCTTTTCCATGAGTAGATGGAATCTGAAGAGATGGAATTCACAAATAAGGAGGTTTCAATTGTAATTGGATCACTAATTTAGATTCTGTCAACTAAAACACTCTAAAAATATCAAAGAGTGTAACTAAAGTCTTTTGAATATTTCAACTTTACCAAGGACCAGGGTGAGCACACTCTAGCACAGTGTTACCAATTCTATGAGACTGGTATTTCCTTGATACTAGAAAAGATACAAATAATTAAAGAAAATAAAACTATAAATTAACTCAAAGAATTTAACCAAAACACTAGATATTTGAATATAATTGTTAATAGGAAAAAACACAACATGATCAAATTAACTTTACCTCAGCACTGCAGGGCTGACTTAATGGAATAAAACTGAAATATACTGTGGTTACAGATGAAAGGAAGAAAATATATTATCATCGTTAGTGTGTTTTTAAAATGCACAAGAATCAAAGAATTTTTATGGAAGTTCAGAGCATCTAATAGAAATGCCATGTGGTTTGGTGAGAATTTTAGAAGTGATGCATTTAAAATTAGAAGAAAGGAAAAAGCAAGTTTCCCAGGTACCAAGAAATTTTTGGCTCACACGACAAGACCCAGAAAAAAGAAAGAAAAGATAAAATAATAGTAAAGAAAAAACTGAAAATTAGCATCTAGCAGTAATATGATTATCTATACAGAAACATTAAAATCAATATGATGGTATAAGGTCATCATACAAAAATGAAATTATTTCTACTAACCATCAGTGAATAGTCAGAAAATACAATTAGCATCAACAAAAATGTAAGGCACAAAAGAGTAAATATAAGACCAAGTGCTCATGACCTTTCCCAAGAAATTACCAAGTTTCACTGAGAGTTGTTGAGAGCCCTAAACAAATGGAATGATAAATCGCATCCACAGACAGGAAAGCTCAATACTAAAAATACGAATTTTCTCTCCAGTATCCTATGAGTCAAATCCTTTTATAGGGTTTACTCTGGAACTTGCTAATCTGGTTCTAAAATTTACATGGATAATTTATATTTATCCCAGATACTAAAATAAGGCTAAGCTGAAATGGTCAAAATAATTTAAAAGAAGAGCAAACTGTGGTGGCATCCATGATTGGATGACAACATTTCTGGAAATGTGATAATAATAGAAATAAATTGCCATTAGTACAGGGCTGAGGAAAGAAGCTAGTGGAGGCCAGAGCCCGGGAAGTCAGGACCATATGTGTGCCTCTATTTATGTATATAATCTATAACTCCTATATCTGTGTAGATATGAATGAAGCTCGCTTTATGACAGAGGTGAACTTGTTATCAACGGACGAGGAAAGAATTATAATCCTGGGCGAACTGTTGCTTACATGAAAACAAAATAAAATCAAATGCTTGCCTGTTAAAAGTATAAGCGAAGACTATTTCCAATGAGTTTAAAATAAAAATGAAAAAGCACAGCATTGAATATTCCAGAAGAAGACAAAGATGAATGTTTGTGGCCTCAGGCTAGGGAGGGATCTCTGAAACAAAATAAAGAAGCACACAAATCACAAAATAGGAAATATTGGTGAATTCAACTGTATCATAATTAAAATCTTGCAACTATCACAAGATTATACAGAGTTGAACAGGAAGCCAGAGATGATAAATTACGATACACTCAACCAATAATGGATTCATGTCCACACTGTATAAATAATTTCAGTAAAACAAAACCAGAAGGACAATTTAATAAAAAAAAAATAAAAGATATAAGTAATTTCCCAAAGAGAAAATTGAACAATAAGCAAGCCTATGAAAGATGCTTACTGTTAGTCATTCAGTCACTTTATTGCCTAATAAACTACATGAGACTTAATGGCCTCCAAAGACACATGCTAAAAACACTACTGTTTTCCGATGTTTAGTAGTTTGGAAAGTTGGAAGAGACCCAGTGAGGACAGCTTATCTCAGTTCCATGTGCTGCTTGCTGGATCTGGAGGTCCAGGATGGCTTCCTCCGTCCCCATCTCGGCCTTTGGCTCTGGTGGTTAACAGTGGGATGCCAGCTGGAATGACTGCCTTGGAGGTTACTCAGCTCTTTGAGCTTGACCCCTCCTTTCTTAGGGCCACTCTTCTCCGTGTGACCTCTCTATGTCTCTCTGCATGGTCTGTGTAGCACTGTATGCGGAAACTGTATGTGCTGATTCCAGGCTCTCACGTACTCTGGTTGCTTTTGAGGCTTCTGCCCAGCTCTGGCCCTGCATCACAGCTGCTGGATTCTATTGGACACAACAGTTCACAGGGACAATCTTGATTCAGGGAGAGGAGCTGCTAGAAGGGCCAAGTGCTGACATGGTCTGACCCACTGAAGGTCACCAAGCTAACAACATAACATGCAGACGAAAAGCAACACAGCACTATGATGAAATTCATACCCCTCAGGATGGCAAAAATGAAAAAGAACACCAGGAATTAGTGAGGTGTGGACTCATGGGACCTTAAGTGTAGCTGCTGCCAGTGTGCCTTGCTTTAAATACGTTGGCGGGCATGTCTATGTCTGAGTGCTGTGTCCTCTGTGATCCATTTATTCAAACATGAAGCATTCCAGAAACCCCTATCCTACTGGGAAGCTAGAAATGTTCATAGCATCACTGACGATGGAAATAACTTATATATCTATTAGTTGAAAAATAATAAACCCGATAAACTAGTTATACATATCAACAGAAATAAGTCTCCAAACATAAGGCAAATTGCAGCCTATAGGTTAGCACTATCTTACCAATGTTATTATTGTTGTTGTTACAGTTACTACTATTATGCTGCTTGACACAGTGGGGACTGATCCCAGAACCCCACAAATGCTATCTCAGAGATACATCTCCAGACCTTTTCTTTACAATTTAGTTTTTAAGAGGGTCTCATTAAGTTGTCCAGGCTGCCTTTGAACTCACTCTGCAGCCTAGGCAGAACTTGAATTTATGATGTGCCTACCTCAGTCTGCTGAGCAAAACCAAATTTAAAAGCAGGGTAAAAGTACTGTTTTGTTAAATGAATGTAAAGGTAAATTGTGGGAATGTTGTATCTAAGATTTAGGTTATGGATATTGAATAGAAACTGATATTGAGGAATTGAATGGTAGAAAATTGACAGAGAGAGAGACAGAGACAGAGACAGAGAGGAGAGAGACAGACACACAGAGACAGACACAGAAAGAGAGAATAACTGAGTAGGTTGGTGTTGGTGTTTCTGGTGGGTAGAGAAAGGTCCAGAATGGCAGGAATTGGGCTGGCTGGCTGGCTGTGAGACCACACGAGGTGAGAAAAGGTAAACAGTGCTGAAACTCTGTGTTTTCTCTATTAGACAGCAGGGGAACAGCAGGGCCTTCAGAGTCAGAAGATGTGGACACCATTGTTCTAGACAACTTTCTTTGGTAGCAGAGCTGCAAGTCTGGCTGGGAAGCTGTGCCCAGAGGCAGAAGCCTTGCTCTAGGGACTCAGTTGCAAGATGGGGTTCAGACTGGTCTGTGAGAAGAGATTAGGAGGCCTTTGGGACTTTTGCAATTTGAGTGAAGATGTGCTCCACATCATGACCGAGCAAAGAGTACTTAGGAACTAGCTTCTTGGAGCCGCTCTGTGGAACCCAAGGCTTAGCCAGAGTCCATTCCTACCTAGATTATCACAGACTGTAGCAATCTCCTGCAGACTTTTGGTTATGACATCGGCCCAGCCACCCTCCCCCTTCAGATGCCTAGACTAAAAAGAGGCTGGTTAAGGTCATCTTGTCACTAGAACACTGTCTTCTCAAGCTCTCCTTTCTTCCTGATTCTGTTCCATTAACCTTCCAACCTAGAATAGAAAGTTCTCCCTTTCTAGCACCTTCCATCTTGACTCCTGTAGCATCCATTCCCAGAAGGAACTCACTGGTGAAAGAGAGAGTGCCAGGAAGACATAGAGATATCTTCATTGATCTCTATGGCCACACTGATTTGCTAATCTGACCTATGGGTCCCTGGAGTGAGAGGTTCTCTCTGGACTAACCCAGTATATGTATGTGCTGATTTATCATGTACAGTGATTCACCAAGCTCAGAATCCCAATAGGAAATAACCCAAGTCTAGCCTGCAGCGGAGATTCGGTGTTTGACATCACTTGAAGTGAAGTGTCTGAACCTATGGGCTTTAATTTTGCTAGAGAAATGGTGATAAATTAGAAGAGCTATTACACGGGGGTCCCCAGGATCTCTGGAGCCTTCCTCTCTCCCTTCCCAGTGTTCAAACAAGGGAGAGAGTGGTCAGTGGAGAAGTAGATGCCACTGCTGCCAGGTGGGTAGCCTGAGGACTCTGTGAGCAAAGTAGACGGGACAACAATGATCAGGGATCTATGAATGGTGGTTGCAATGACCCCAGGGTATAAGAGAAGGTGTGTGTGGGGGGGGGGCAGGACATCTCAGGTTCTCAGGTGGGGGTATTGGAACATGGCAGAGACTAGCAGAGAAACAAAAGCTAGCTGTGTGGTCTCCCGTGGCTGTGGATGGGTGAATGATTCACGCGGAAGCCACAGTACGTTAGATGCTGCTGTCAAAATCCCGAGTCGCCCCTGAAAACAGGATTCAAAGGTCAAAGATCATTTGTCAGAGCGTGGAAGATAAGGACCTCACTGTCAGAAAGTGCTGCTTAACTACATATGTGCCTTACTGAACAACGCACGAACTTTCCTAACGCAGATTATCCCGACTCCGTCACAGAATTACCAAGTCCTCATTCATCCTGGGCGAGCATGTGTGTGTTATATGTATATGTCTGTATATATGTATACTTATGTGCTTGCAAGTAGAGGCCTGAAGTCAGTTGACAAGTGGCTTCCTCAGCCATGCCTTTTGTGTTTGGGGGAGGGCCTTTCACAGAACCTAGAGCTCATTGACCCAATACACTGGCTGGCCATTGAGCACCAGGGATTCTCCTGTCTCCACATCCTTGACAGGCACCTGGCTTTTGCTGTTGCTGCGTGGGTGCTGGGGACCTAAAGTCAGACCTCATGCTTGTGTGGTAAGCCCTTTAAGTGTGTAAGAGGTTGTCAGGTTTCAATACTGTCACTTGGTACACTGCTTAGTTTTTCTTGTCAACTTGATACAAGCTGGAGCTACCTGGGAAGAGGGAACCTCAATTAAGGAATTATGTCTATTGGATTGGCCTGTGGACATGTCTGTGGGATATTTTCTTGATTCCTAATTGATGGAGGAAAGCCTAATCCACTGTGGGCGGTGCCAGCCCTAGGCAGATGGGCCCGGGTTGTGTAAGAAAAGGTGGCTGAGCAAGCCAAGGAAAGTAACCTAGTAAGCAGTGTTCCTCCATAGTTCTGCTTTGGTTCCTACCTCCAGAGTCCTGCCATGAACTCCTGCCCTGGCTTCCCTCAATGATGATGTCTCTTTTCATGGTGGTAATTATGGCAACAAGGAAAAACTACAACCAAGTTGGTTAAAATTGGCTATAGGAACTCTTCCCCAGAATTTCTGAGAATCTGCATGTCCAGTCTGTTGTCACTGGATGCTATGCCATGGTCCAGATCTTGAGAGCCACAGAAGGAGACATAGACCCCGCTAAAGTTCTTGCTGGAGGGGACCACAGAGGATCAGCTGGGACAGAGTGGTGCCAGAAGCGCCTGAATCAGGTATATGGGGAAGAGGAGGGTGGGAGGAGGGAGAACGGGCATGGAAACTGAAGAGGGCCACAGTGCTTTGGGACAAAGGTAAATACAGCTGAAGAGGATCTTGTTCCATTACTGAATCTCAAGACTGGAGTCCAGTATATGTCTAGGAACTGTTTGTTCAAAGAGGCACATACACTCCCTGTCCCTTGAACCTCTTTATTTCCCGTGACAGAAGGGGGTTAGGGTTTGGGTTTAAGGAAAGCATACCAGGTGAAATGCCTCAGTCAATAAAGTGCTCGTTACTCAAGGACAAGGACCCAAGTTCAGATCCCAGGCATGCATGTAAAAAGCCAGACATGGCAGCAGGTCCATAATGCCCCTGGTGGGGACATAAGAGATGGAGTCTAACCAATCAGTGCACTCTGGGTTCATTGAGACTCTCACATTGGTCTCTGGCCTCCGCATGCATGTGAGTTGCAAAGAACATGTAAAAGAATAAGAGATGTGAAGAAAATTGGAGACTAAGTGATCTGTGCAGACAGAACAAAAGACAGAGGAGAGACAAAAAGAACCAGAGTCCCCAGTGCCATGTTACTGTGCTGGGGGAGGGAAGGGTGCCCCAAGGCCCTCGTGGGTTGCAGTAATTGTGGTAAGCTCTAGGCTTCTAGTGTTACTTGCTCTTTCCTTACCAGCACCCAGAGGGCTTGAGCCTGGTGTTATAGAGCCCGGATGCTTACAAGCCAGGGCTCCCTGAGCTGAATGACACTTCCTCACGCCCCTGCATTCCACAGCCCATAGGACCTAGGGCTGAATCACCAGTAGCAGCCTTCACCAGCCCAGTGTGAGCTCTTCAGGGCTGCTTCCTTCAGAAAGCACACTCATCCAAGATGAGGCCAGATGTTAAATAGGGCTGTCAGCGGTCATGGGAAGAATATCTCTCACTGGGCTCTTTGACCTGCTGACCAGTGCCCCTAGGCCCCATAGAGGCCCTGTCCAGCTCCTCACCCCGGGAGCAGCCAGAGTGGAATTGTTCCAGAGGACTGCCAGGATGAACCAAGCCCAGCACAGCAGTATTCCTGGACTTTCTTTCTCAGGAATTCACAGGATAGGTAAGAGCTGCCTCTGCCTTTGAGAATCAGCTCTAATCTACTGCTCTGAGCCTCTGAGTAGCTGGATCCACCACAGTACTTGTGCCTGGACACCATTCAGGGAAAAGCCCCCTCTCCCTGGACCCAAGCCCATTTGAGAGGTACTGAAACCTTTCCAGAGAATCAGGAGGAGCCAGCTCCAAAGGGCCCAAAGGAACAAGGGGCCTCCTACAGCTGTGCACTCATCTTCTTCGGTCCCCACAGCTCCACACTGTGTCTCTCTGCCTAGGTATACTGAGTGCTTCATAGCTGGTAATGAAGGACTCCACATCCAAGACTACAGGTTTCCCGCGAATGAATTACGTAAATTCAAACAGTTGTGGCGTTTATTTCGCTCATGATTTTGTGCAATCATCACCTCATCCAGATTCTGAACTGTTTCTATCACTGTAAGATGAAATTCTGTGTCCACTAATGGCCCCGTCTCATTCACACTGCTCCACTGCAGGGCTGCCACCAACATATTTTCCGAGTGCAGTTCCCTACTTTGGAGATTTCATATAAATGGACATTTTTGTTCTGATTTCATTCAGTGTAGTGATTTCAAGTTACAGGATGCAGTGTGAATTCTGTTCCTTTTATTGATGAATAGCGTATATGGATGCTTTCTATGCGTCAAATGGTCTACTCACGGATGTTTGGATACTTGCTACCTTTCTGCTAATGTGATTAAAATAAATAAAAATGCCTTCCCAATGTAATTTAAGTGAGAAAGGGCTCATTGGCTCTTGGTTCCATGGCATAGTCCATCATGGCAGGGAAGGCATGGCAGAAGGAGCACACGGCAGTTGGTCACATGTGTCCACACTAGGAAGTAGTAGCAGGAGATGAACATGAACCCTACTACTTAGTTCCTCATACTTTTTTATCCAGCTTACAACCCACCCATGAAATGCTATGCCCGTGTTTAGTGTGAGTCTATCTCAATTAACTCAATCAAGGAGACTTGAAGGCTCTTTCCCTAGGTCCTGTCCAGTGAACCATCTCTACACCCATGAGCTAGCTGCTTAGCTTTTTGAGGGACCTACATACTTAGAGTTTTCTGGGGTTTTATACCACTGTCTGACCTTCTGGGGTACTCAGGATATCATAACTGTCTAAATGTACGTGAGATATGGCTCTGGATTATAGCTCAGGCAAAAGGTCAAGGGTGAAGGGTAATGCAGTTGCTTTGGGCAAGTGGTGGGTCTGCTGGATTTATATGCCCATGTGACTGGGGAGAATTGGCTATGCTTGTCTGCAAAGGCCTGGGCTAGAGACCAAAGACAGTCTCAATTACTCTGACTGTCACTTAGTGCATTGAAGCTGAGTTTATCTCAGGCACTGTTTCCAGTGAATTCCATTAATGAATAATACCAATGACTGTAGCACACTATCAAAGAAGGTTCCAGGCTTCTTTAGTCCAAGTGTTGCTCAGCATGGAGATCATGGATTGCTATTATCCCTGTGTGTCTGTTTGTGTTCCCAAGAAACCCTGCTCTTCATCTTTCCATAAGGACTGGCATACATGTTCAGTGGGGACACAGAATGACCTTCCTGAGTTACTACTGTAGGATGGGCAGAGATGCTGGATAAAAGTGAAAACCAAGAGACCCTGACACTTAAAGCATGGTAACTTAAAGATCAAGAGAGATGCCCAGAGAGGGTAAGAGGAGAACAGAGGATCAAGAGGACGTCTGTCCTTTTAGGAATGTCAGCCTCCCCATATGTGAACATTTGGGTGAAAATCTGTAGTGTGGCAGAGGCATATCAGATGTGTTCACTACCAGCCTGTGACTGAGGGCAGTGTCAGCACATACAAACTGTGTACATGGGACACGAATGGTTTCCTATTCAGGAGGGGCATTGGCAAGAGGGCTGATTGGGCTGGGCATCTCCTAGCCTGAATCCTGCTTCATCACCTCCCTCACCCTTCCTCCATCTATCTACTGCAGTGATGAATGGCAGCCATTTCCTCCTGCAGGTGAAAGGCCCAGGGATGTGCATGATTATCCGTGAAGAGAGCACGTTCATTTATTCCCCTTAGAAAGAATTAATTACATGCATGTAAAGAGGACAGGAAGAATTTCAGGGCCCACCCTCCTCCAACAGAGTGGGCAAAGCCAGGACCAGAGAGAGGTCCTGATTCCCTGGGCACAGGAATTATAGAAGAAAAAAAAAAACACCTTACTCAGGAAGAAAATTACTTGAGGTCTCATTAATACCATTAAGATTCAGGGCTGACAAGTGAAGGCTGTGTGGTGATTGATTGTGGCCGTGCTGGGGGAATCAGCCTTTCAAGCAGCCATGTTTCCTCCTGATGCCTCTGCTTGCAGATGACCCGCTTTACCGCTCCCATCCGCGCATGCCCTGTTGCTGCTTGAACACAGTGCGGGTTTGGTGGTCATCAGCCTGGCAGAAAAGCAGCTGCTTGGAGAGAAGGGCCTCTGTAGAGTCCAGATATGTAGTGAGCACAAAGGTCATAGGCATACAGGCATCTCTGCCTGTACTCTTTCCTCTGTCCTCAGCTGAGGGTGTGTGTACATGTACAGTCAGTCAGGCCCTCCATCTGGGAGATGGTTACTCCCTGCCCACCTGCCTGTCTGCAGGACTCTGTCTGGCTGGCCCCTTATGGTCTTGCTAAGCTGACTATATACAGATCATCTCTGTGTATTCTGTCTCCATCTGTCACCATTCTATTTAGAGTTTTATTACTCTATATTTACTCCAGCTCTCTCCCTCTCATTGTCTGACATGGTTGTGTCTGCCTCCACTGGAATCTATCACTGACTCTTGAGGCTTATTGAGCAAGCAGCAGACAGTGCATATAAGCAAGAGCTTATAGCGCATAAGCTGTCCCTCGGACAGTTCACGTGTCTCCATCCACTGACACTCAGGACCATCGCTTCACTTGGAGCCATTGAATTGGAAAAGTAACCTGAAGACATCAGTAGCAGTTGGGGCCTATCACTGAGGGCATGCACCAGCGCCTCCTAGTTCCTAGCACCCCTTATCACCTAGCTTTTCCTGGGGATCCACTTGCAGTGGTGTTCAATGGTCAGGCATGGATCTTGGGCCTTTGTGGGTTTTTCTCAACCCATCCTCATAAGGTGCCCTGGATATTAATAGTACCTACAAAGAAACTTTCATGAATGAGCAAATAAAGGCTCAGCGAGGGGGGTACTTTCCTGAGGACACGGGATTATATATAAAAACTTCTGTGGGTTAGCCTTCCAGGCTCTATTACAATGATGACTTAGAGTACACTGCTGTATGGGACACGAATATGTGCAAGTCACACATTGGCATGTATGTGCCTCTTGTGGGCATCTGTGAGGCATGTGTGTGTGTGTATGTGTGTGCATACACACACACACTTGTATTGCCACAGCATGTTAAGATCTGGCTCTCCTTTTTAGGGAATCCTTTTAGGTAACATGAAGTGCTACTGCTAAGTATTCCTGGAAATGTGACAAAATAGTGTCATTGAGCCCTAAGGACCAGCTAAGTGTAAAACAAGGCCTAGTAGGGTGCATATCTCCATCTGTCAGATCTCTCTCTCTCTCTCTCTCTCTCTCTCTCTCTCTCTCTCTCTCACACACACACACACACACACACACACACACACACACACACACACACACACACATACACACGACAGTGGGGAGCTAGCAAAGGTCTGGGCCACATGGGCATGATTAGGTCTTGGCCCCTGAACTTTGTTTCTTGTCCTCTTGTGCCCTGAGGCTTCTGTCTGTGCTCTCCATCCAGGACAGCATTATCAGATATTCTCTAGGCCTGGCTGTGGTCTCTGGTGTTTTAGAGGATGGCACTTTATGGCCCTGGGGCTCCTTTCCCTTGTGTGTTGATGGAGGCAGCCTGGGGTTTGAGATGATCAAGGGTATAGGCTGTTAAGCCCTACAACTTTCAAACATTATCTTGGAGATTCTAGTCTATCCCAGAGGGACCTCAATTACTATCCCTGGAGGCAGAGAAGGTGCATAGGTATGGGTGATTCAGAGGACAGGAGACTGTTCCTTCTCCCCGACCAAGGCATCCTTTATGTGCTCCACACACTGAAGCGGTAAGAGATCCGTTACACTGACTTTGTTGTGTTATAGTTTAAGTGCAGAATGTCTAATATTGGTTAGTGCATTTGAACACTTAAGTCTGCAGCCAGTGGGAACTTTGGGGTGTGTGACCTAGCTAGCAGAGGGGGACATTGGAAGTGACAATGAAAGTGAAGCCACATGAGCCTTCTGCTTGACTCACGTCTGAGTCTGTGCATACCATACCACAATGGACTTGTGCTCCCCAAGACTGTGAGCCAAATTAGTTGCTCTTCCCTAAGCAGCTTCTGTCAGATACTTGGTCACAGCAAAGAAAAAGTAAGTAAAATGTCTCGCAGTTTTGTTAGCATTCATCAAAAGGGCCCAGTCTTCTGCCAGGTTGTCATTGAGACTCTTAGATGGGGACAGGCTCCCCCAATGCTTGCCTTGAGAGGGCTGGAAGCAGTGTTCAAGGACATGTGAGCAGCTCCCAGGAAGACTTGTTGAGCCCTGCCCTCTCTCAGGACTGACCTCTAGTGGAGTGTTGGTGAATGGCACCACCTGGTCTGCATTTTTCAGTTAGCTGAAGACAAGGGGTAGCATTTGGCTGAGGACAGCCAGAAGGCTGCACTAGGGGCAACATAGCCTCTGAATGGGATTGATTCCTGCTCAGTCTGGGCTTCTCTGTCAGCAGAGGCTTTCCACAACCCTACTCTGTGGTTGTGGCTCAACTTCAGCATCTTTCAGCTTGGCTGCTGGGTGGGGAGAAAATCCCAAGAGAAGCCACATTTTTGCAACATTCCATCCAGGGTACCTGCTTCCAGGTGAGTTGAATGCTCAAGGCATCTTCTGAGTTTTGGCAACAGTCAGAGTATTAGATAGTGCCTGAGGGACTTGGCCCTCGCTCGGAGAAAGGCTCCCGCCTCTGGCTCTTTGGGGTGATCTGTGCCCCATGCGGGGTTTAGCTCCTGCTTAGGAAGCATGAGCCAGTATGGCTGAAGTGGACAGAGGAGTTGGTACAGTCACTGACTGGGCACTTTTGAGAACTCCAGCCCAGTGGCAGTTCTCTGCTTGACAAGTCATTGGAAGTTTCAGGTATTCTTTGTTTGAATGGCAGAATGGCAGCTCATAATAAACTTTGAGAGAGAGAGAGAGAGAGAGAGAGAGAGAGAGAGAGAGAGAGAGAGAGAGAGAGAGAGAGAGAGAGAGAGAGACTGATAGAGACCCATTGTTATCCTCAAGTCATCCTCTATTTTTTGAGAAGAGTGTCTCACTGACCCTGGAACTCACCAATTCCGCTAGACCAGCTGGCGGCTGAGCTTCAAAAGTCTGCCTGTCTCTGCCCCACCTCTTCCTCATGCTGGGATTATATACACACAACACTAGGCAGCTTTTACATTTGGGGCTGGGATCCAAACTCAGTCACTGTGTTTGCACAGCAAGTGAATTACCTGCATAGCCATCTCTCCAGGCCTGAACTTCCTTATCTGCACATTGTAGCCTCCCTGGGTTCAGCTTCAGGCCCCAGGAGACCATGAAAACATCCCCATAGGAGCTTTCCACAGACGGCCAAGGGGTTCTCAGTCTAGCACTACACCTTGGCAAAGGGTCAGAGGGACCCTATAAGTAGAGAGAATATCTTTATCTGAGTGTTTATTGGGGGAACCAGGTTTTACCATGCGCAGGGATGGAGGCCTGTGTCCCTGCCACATTTCAGAGACATGTTTGGGGACTGGAAAGCACCTTTGTCCTGACATCTGAAGGTCTAGCTGGGTCTAGAGAAGGAAACACCTAGGGGAGAGGCACAAGTCTCTCTTGACCTTCCAGCTTGGGGAAACCTGGGCTGGTTGGGGAGATTTACATGTAGGTACTGGGTGATAACTTCTCAGCAGAGTCTGTGTAGCACTTCACAGACCTGGGCTGTGTCCCTGTCTCTGAGTCACACAGTAATTAGGACCCAGAATGGCACATGGGTCTGTCTTCTCTGTGCTGAGTATGGGCCACTCAAGCTTTCCTATCACATCTTCTGCAATGAGGACTGGCTAGGTAGCCAAGGTAGCTAAATGTCTTGGGACCAGGAGGACCAGTTGGATGCAACAGTGTCTCTCTCTTAGGCTAGAACTGACTGTCTAGAAGTAACCAGCTTTACAGTTGGAGATGCAGCTGCTTAGGGCAGTAATACACTCAGGGCTCTGTTAAAGAATAAAAGCAGGATGGAAAAACGGTAGGAGCTGGCTGGGTTTGCCAGGTATAGCTCACCTATGCCAAAGCCTCACCTGGCAGCTGAGCAAACAGCTCTGTGCTAAGCTACTCAGCCAAGCAGTGCTGAATTTATGGCTGAAACGCAGAGATCTGTATGCTCTGGACCAGGCGTATTTTTTAAGATGAGTACTTCAGGAGTATTTGTGGATTATGCCTAGGACCTGATGTCCATCAGAATACTAGCGGAGGGTAAGAAGGCTGAATCAAGAGTTATTCCAATGTTTGAAGTCCCAGAGAAAAGAATATATGTATTCGTGAACGACTGAGTGGAGACTAAGTTTAAGCTGAGTGTGCTTAAAAACCCAGTAAGTTCCCAGCCAGGCAGAGGAGAAAGGCTTTGGGATAACCCTAAGCTGTTGTCGCCCCCTGGAGGGGATGCGACTCTGCAGGACATCCCAAGCAGTCTGTGGTGTGTCCTGGGAGTAGGTGCTGACATGCAGTTGGCCCCATGAGTAGAGGGCAGCCATGTGAGGTCTGGATGGCCCTCTGGGCAGGCCTGAGGAAAACTAGAATGGAGGGCTTTTAGGGAGGAGCTGGAGGGTGGAGTTTGGGGTGCGGAAGCAACAGGACAGTGGACGGGTGTTGGCAGAAACAAGGCAATGACCCCAAGGTGCTATTGCAACCTCTTCTAAAAGCAACTGACTTCTCAGCATTTCCTGGTCTGCTCCGCCTCCGTCTCTGCCCTGGCTTCTCTCTTTGCTCTCCCCCTTTTCTCCTCTTGGTGTCGTACTGAGTCTTCTGGGCAGGTTCCCCCTTCCCGTGAAGTCATGGCTCCTGATGACATGCATCGAAAATTTCTTCCAAAAAAGGATAGCGTGTTCTACCAGAAGACTTTCACTGAATCCATTTTTCAGCAGCCACTTATTCATGCCCTGGGTTAGCTTTATTTTAAGCAGCGTTCAAGTTCTGCACTGAACTCTGATCATAACTGTCACCTTCTCTGCCACTCACGGGGGTGACTCTGGGTAATGTGGTGACATGAGTGTGGTGCCCTACAGACAGTAATGCTTCTTGAGCAGAGGAAGCACACTGGACCAGAAGGAGTGGGTCTGTAGTCATTGATGTATTACTGGCCAGCTGTTTGCTAGGGGTGTGTGTGTGTGTGTGTGTGTGTGTGTGTGTGTGTGTGTGTGTGTGTGTGTGTGTGTGTGTGTGTGTGTTTGTCTTTATGGGCCTTAAATTCCTGATCTTTAAGATGAGCTTGGTTAGAGTGTCCTGACAGGCTAGTTCCATGAAGAGCCTGGCTATGGACAACCTAGGTACTGTACTATGCTCATTAACCACTTTACAGAGGACAATGGCTGTATTTATGCAGCTGTATCTATTCTATTTGGCTCTGCCTGGCTAATTCCTTTGTGGCCAGACCTTTGTTTCATAGATAAGCCCTCCTGTGGCTTTCTAACACTGTAAGGCATCTTGCCCTTCCAATGTAGGTGTGAATATTTTCATTTTGTTCTATGTCTCTCAAATCATGGGCTTCCCTAATCAAAGGCAGGCATCTCCCTTTCCTTGGAGGTACCACTTACACCTAAGCCCAGAGACCCTTGGGATACATATTGTCTGGACAGCCAAGAATTGTTCCTTTTAATGGGGATAAGGTTCAGCTATAGGACTCAGGAGCTCTGGGACCTTCTATGTGACAAGCCAAAGACTATACTTTTGTGCCCTAGAATCCAAGGGAATATACCCACTTTACCAACTTCTTATTCAACAACTACAAACCTGATATCTGTTATCTGAAATATCCAGGATCAAAGTGTTACAGATTCCAGAGTGTTTCATGCTTTGGAAGAATTGCCTAGATTCTGTTGCTGGAGCAATGTTCCAAAAATGGAAATGTTTTAAGTACTGTCAGATGTTCAAAATGTTTCAGATTTCAGAGCATTTGAATTTTGCATTTAGAGTTAGGGGTGCTCAATCTGAAATCTATAGTGCATTGGAAAGTGCCCCCCATATAGCTATGTCCTAACCTCTGGTACCTATTTAATCTTGCTTTATTTGCTACAAAGGTTTTTTTCCCAAGAAATAAGCACATTAGAGCTACACTAGGTGTGTGCGTGTGTGTATGTGTATGTGCAGGTAGAGAGAGATGTGAGAGTGTGGGTAGGGTGCCTGTGCACAGGTATGAAGACACTAGATATTGGATATTTTTATGTTTCTCTCTATCTTATCTTATCTAATCTATCTATCTATCTATCTAATCTATCTACTTATTTTGAGACAGGGCTTCCCACTGAACCAGTTAGGCCAGCAAGCTTCCAGATCTAGCTTAACCTACCCACCATTTCTAAGGTCACAGGCATGGGCAGCTATGCCTGGCTTTTTGTCATATGGGTGCTGTTTGTCCAGAAGGTACTATTACCTACTGAGCCATCTCTCTAAGCACTCATTTCAAAAAATGTTGAGGCAGGAAAATTCACAGGAGTGAGAGGAGAAAGCCACAGGAACATGGAACCTGAAGGTGGAGTTCTGTTGCTACAGGCCAAAGATCCAGAGCCTCCACAGCTGGGAAAAGCGGGGAAAGATGCTCTCTTAGAGTGTGTGGAAGATGTTTGACCTGTTCACGTGTTGGGTTCAGACTTCTAGGCTGAAGAACTGTGAGAGAACACTTTCTTTCACAACTAAGTTTGTGGTAGTTTATTACGACAGCTACAAGAAATGAGTACAACTCCCTGAGGGCTGCCCTGGTATTAGGCATTGTTCTGCTGCTGCTGAATCAAGATGTCTCTGCCATAGAGGAGTTCAGAGTTGACAGATTCCCCCAAGACGAATCATTTCCTCTGTTCAATAAAGACTTTCCAGCACTTTTCCATGCGTAGGGATAGAGGACTGAGCAAGACAGACCAGGTACCTCTTTTTCTAGTGCTTACAGCTAAGGTTGGTGTGGCCACAGTAAATAGGGGGTCTATGATCATAGCGTTTACAAGTCTTATGTCAAATCTGCTGCAGAAGTGACCGAGGCATATAGCAGGCATGTGGATCAACTCTGGGCACTCGGTGGCACTGTGCTGGTTTCAGAAGTAGCAGTAACTGGATTTGGATGAGAATTTTGTGGCTTACATGGTGGCATCACTGTGGCCACCCCCCCCCCCCCGACAAGACCTCTGATGGTTAATTTTAATCATCAGCTTGATTAGATTAGGAAGTTCAGCCACATGGTTAGGTATGTCTGTGAGGGCATTTCCACAGATGATTACCTGAGGTGATAAGAACTACGGTGCTCGCCCATGAGCCTGATTAAATAGAAACTGGGGGAAAAAAGCCACATGAGCTCCAGGATTCACCTCTCCCACCTTCCCATCTACCTGGATATGAGCAGGCAGCCTCATGCTCTTGTTACCATACTTTCTTTGCTTTGATGGACTGTGTGCTGTCAACCCATAAGCCAAAAATAAATCCCTGCTCCATTAAATTGATTTCTGTTGGATAATTCATTACAACAAAAACCAAGTAAAACTCAGGTGGAAAAGTCAAGGCCATTAGTCATTTAAGGTTGGTTTTACAATATTTATTGACTGTGCCATACTCCGGGGCTGCTGAATCTGAATTCAGGGACATTTTCAAAGTCCCACATGTTGGCGCTGATATAAGTAGGCAACATTTTAAAATGACATCTCAGGATCCTACTTTGTTATTCACAGATTGTCCTAGGCAATTTTGATGAGATCTTTGGGCTCTCAGAATTATTCTGTGTAGTGGGCTGGATAATGGCTCCTTGATGACCTCATGTCCTGATTAACACATGAATGTGCTACCTACTGGGAAGGAGGGGCTTCACAGCTGTGATAGTTAATGGTCTTTAAATGGGGAGACTATACTAGATCATCCCAGTTAGTTTGTTGTGACTACAGGGGTCTTATGAGAGAAATGTAAGAAAATCAGACGTTGGTTTTGAAAATGCTTGAAGAGGGCAAAGCCAAGGTGAGTCAGGTGGCCCTCAGAAGCCAGAAGTGGAAAGTTTCTAAGAAACTCCACGAGAAATGTGGACTTGCCTGCACCCTGACTAGGCTTCTGTACTGGTCACTTTTCTGTTGCTATGATACAATATCCTGACAAGAAGCAAGCTAGAGAGGAAAGGGTTTATTCTGGCTCCCTGTCCATCACGGCAGGAAGCCAGCCCAACAGACTAATCATACAGGGAAGCAGAAAGAGCAAAGAGGAGTGATCCAGGCAATAAAACATTAAAGGTTTAGTGATGTACTTCCTCCAGTAAGGTCTCTCCTGTAAGGAGTCCAGAACCTTCCCAAACAGCACTTACCACCGTCTTAGGGTTTTTATTGCTGTAATAAAACACTATGACCGGAAACAAGTTGGAAAGGAAAGAATCTTTTTTAGCCTGTATAATTTCATATCTCGGTCCATCTTCACAGGAAGTCAGGGCAGGAACTCAAGGCAGGAACCTGGAGGCAGGAACTGATGCAGAGGTCATGTTTACTGGCTTGCTCATCGTGGTTTCCTTAGCCTGCTTCCTTCTAGAACTCCAGACCGCCAGCCCAAGGATAGTACCAGCCACAGTGTGCTGGGCCCTCCCCCGTCAATCACTAATTAAGAAAATGCATAGCAGACCAGTTTTATGGAGGCATTTTCCCGACTTAGAGCCCATCTTCCCAAAGACTCTAGATTGTGTCAAGTTGACATAAAACATAAAAGCAGTACAACCACCAATTGGGACCCAAATATTCAAATACATGGACCAATGGGGGCTATTTCTCGTTAAAATCACAACAGCTTCTGACTTCCAGAGTGAGGCAAATCTGTGTTGTTTTGCTAGCTGAATCTGTTGTCACAGCAGTGGAAAACTAAGCCAAATGGTCTCTTTGCTTCTTAAGAGTAGTCCTTGAAGGCCGAGACCTGTGACTTCTTAGAAAGTTCACACACCAACTCACTGGTGCTGTTGCTGGAACCAGTCCCATGCAGGGCACATGTCTTTGCCTCTGGTGCCATCAGGCACTGAATTTTCCTGGCAAGGAAAACAATAGCCTTACCTTGTGTTACCAGTGGGCAATACTGGAATGGGAAACTCACTGAAGAGGAAGGAGACGCCTACATTTAAGCTTGCCTGGCAGACCTGGAGGGAATCACCGCGTGCCTTGCTGTTGGTAGCAATGGCAATGTCTGAAAATGTCTGCTGTGTTGCTGATATACCACCCATGCTACCATTTTGTAGATTCATTTAGATCTTTATAAGAGCTGGTAAGGAATCTGCTTTGCTTATCTCTGTTCTGGAACTTAAGGAGCTAAAATTGTTTGAAGCACAAAGTTAGAACCCATGACTGGACACAGCTGACATGAGAGCCTACTCTGGAATCAACTGGAATAAAGCATTTTCTTTTGTGTTGTTATAGATCACAGGAGGGAGAATCCTCACTTCTCCTGATCAGGTGAGAAAAATGAAGCCAAAAAAGCCAAGAAAATGCCAGGCATCCCTGTTAAATGCTCACACATGACCTAACCACCTGCACAGTCCTAGCTTAGTGTTATGGGGGAATAAATGTGGTAAGGAAGGGAGTAGCATGTATGGGATAACGACTGTGTACCCTCCAGGGAGGGTATTAAAGTCATGGTCACATGAGGTGACACGGGAGAGGCTATGTGACTTGTTTCGGGTCCCATATCTTGTAAGAGTGGGCAGCCAAGCCAAGGCAAGAGTGGTTTTTATTCTAGGCCTGAGAGGGTCCCAGGACTTAGTGCAAATGGTTTCCATGCCACTCTCTGTTTGTGAGCGGAAGCTGTTCTAGGGCTTCTGCCTTGGAAGGACCCACTACTGAGTGTCTCAGTGTCTGCAGGACATTTGCTCTGCACCATCTGCTGAATTCTCCTGCCAGGACCCTCCCAGGTATTGGAAGTTTGAATTATCTAGAATATATAAACTAAATGCCCAGAGAGCTCTTGTTAGAAAGAAGAATAAAGAGCAGCAGCAGCAGCAGCAGCTGAGGGGGCTTTTTGCAGTGAGATGCTAGCTTCTGTGGGAATGTGCTTCAGCTCTGTGTGTGTGGAAGGCCTGAAAGACTGTCTGCTGTTGCCAGGTGACTCTTCTGAACATCTATGTTCTCCACTCCTCCACTCACACCTCTCCCTCCCAGCCCACAAGCCTCCCTTGGCCAGCTACCAAGCTCTGCCCATTGGTCTTCCCAACACGATCCCCTAATTAAATCATCCGGACTCTCAATTATCACAAACATGGGCTGGAACATGAAGAAGGCTGAGAGAGGACCAGCCTTAACTAGAAGGGAAGGTCAGGCCTCGGACTTTCTCCAAGGTGAAGGCACAGCCCTGTGGCTCCTGAAACTCGAGTCAATGGCGTTACACAGCTCTTGGGTTAAGCCAACAGGAAGGATGACCTGGGAAGGGCTTCCTTAGACAATCTTAAAGTTGAGCTAAGAAAAACTCACTTTATACAAAAGACCAAGTGAAATCTCTTGCTTTGGTTAAGGCAGGCACCACAGCAGGCAGTCTGTCCACTCTGGGAACTGAGAAGTAAGAATTCACAGGTACTTTGTCACCTGTGCAGCACTGGAGACCAGCTCTAATGTGAATATACATAGAGACTCAGAAGAGAATTGGCCAAGAGATGCCTCTGCCTCTCCTCCATTTGATCTCTAAGGAGAAGCTGCTGGGAGGGCTCTCTGAAGCCCCAGGTACTTAGGCCAGCACAAGAGAAGCCTCAGGGGAAGGGATTTTTCCCTTTGCATTATTCTCAAAATATTGCTGTTTATACCTCTCCTCTCCTCCCACCACCCCCATCCCCGCTGTTTCCTCTCCCCTCAGGAACAAAACCTTCCAGCATATTTTAGCCTGAGACTAAGCAGTTCTGAGATTTTTGCAGCTTGCTCAGCACAGTGAGAGGTGAGAAAACTGACCATACAAAGCATCCAGTGTGAAAGAGAACACACCAGTGTCACCTTCAGCACAAGGAGGAGGATCTTGCCTGTCTAGTCAGGAGTAAGTTCACAAAAACAGGCCTGCTTATGGGTCCAGATCTTTAAAATATTGGCAACTAAAGATAAGCAGCCTGAGAGAGAAAACATGTATTCCTTCCTAGGGCGCTTCCCGGGGGTAGGCTTCACCAAGGATGGATGCTATATGAAAACTGGAAACTTCTGTCCTAGGTGGAAATGGGCCATTTTCTCAGAGAGAGGTGCCAAGTAAATACTGCATTCTCACTTCTAGTTTGCAAGGATGCGTATGAATGAGTTTGGGGGATGTTTGGGGTTGAATTTTACCCACCCTCACAGTTCAGATGCTAAAGTCCCACCTCCCAGCACTCTAGAATATGACCATATTCATCGCTAGGGTCTTTACAATGGTAATCAGGCGAAAATGATGTCAATATAGAGGATGCTATCCGAGGTGGCTGGTTTTTGTGAGATGAGAAAGTGTAAGGACAGGGAAATGACTCAGTCAAGTGTACCTGCCTTAAAGCCATTGGGGCCTGATTTTGATCCCCAGAACCCATGTGAAAACAATAACATCCTAGCACTGAGGTGGCAGACACAAGAAGATCCTTGGAGCTTTCTTGCTAGCCTGCCTACATTGTTCTAGGCCAACTAAGGAGCCTGACTCAAAAAACAAGGTCTACGGCACAGATGGATGACATTCAAGGTTCACCTCTGGCTTCCATATGCACACTTATACATGTGCACCTACCTATGAGTGGGGTTGGCCACTCCCCCTTCAGGAGCCTGGGACCCTGGATAAGCATCTTCTGTCAAACGGTAACGCAGGCGTCCTAAGGGTGGCTGGCTCAGTCTAGTGGTTAAGATTCTGTGCTCTCACCACTTTCCAGAAAGCTCTTCGAAGCTGCTTGGCTCCAACCTTTCCCACCAGCCTTTCTTCATGCGCAGAAAGCACAGATAGTTGGTCAAATTCAATTAAAAAACAAGAACAGGTTTTTTTTTTCTTCTTTCCATTAATTTTAAAAAGTAATCTCTAAGGCTTATTAAAAATTCTGTCATGTCTGTAGTTTAGAAGTGTGTTCTGGAGTCCTGTGTCTGTCTCCCTGATGTGAGAAAGATTCAGACAGGCTTAGAGCGCATAATCCACAAGGCATGACAACCCAGAACTCTCTAGCATTTATCATTGTCTACAAAGGATAACTGCTATTCTTTTCTAACTCTCTAAATCCTGACTAACAGATGCCTCTTTAATTTGCAGGTATTGATGGTGTGTGTGCACTTGTGTATACTGTATGTATGTACACATATATGTACATGCATGTGGAGGTCGCAGGTTGGGCATCTTCCTCAGGCACTCTCCATCTTTATTTTTGGACACACATTTCTCACTGAACCCGTTGTTCACAAATTCAGCTAGGCTATCAGAGCTAAGTGCCTAATTCAGTAAGCCCCACCTATCCTGTCTGTGCTAAGCCCTTCTTGCTAGAATTTCAGAAATAACACCCTCCCCTAAGTTCAAGTTGAATTTGAGCTTTCTAAATGCCTGAGAGAATTCTTGCCTTCTCTAACCTGGGCTCCAATTCCTGATTTGTCCTGACCACAGTTAACTCATTCTTGCCTCACTGCCCATGCCCTGCTGCAGTTTCCATTCCTGTGTGAGAGCCTCCTATGCAGACCCGAGATACCTGCAATGACTTTTGGCTCTCAGTCTCAGATCTTACAAGATTCTCCCACAAAGGAATCCAAGGAATCAGGGTGAGGCATGCTCTAATGAGCTCGATTCCAGATGTCTCTGTATTATTTAGGTTTCTGTCTGGGCCTTTCCAGCCTAGCGTCGAGGTTCGGACCCACTCAAAACCCCACTGCCTCTTAGCCCCAGTGTCCCAAATAATCACACAAAGGCTTATATTAATTTTTGCTGATCGGTCCATGGCTCAGTCATATAACTTGCTAACTCTTAATTTTTAAACTAACCCGTGATTCTTATCTTGTTTAGCTGTTCGGCTTGGCACCTTTTCTCAGAGCAGCATGATTGTCTTCTTTCTTCTGTGTCTGCTGGCTTCTCTGGCATCTCTGCTCTGCTCTTCCTGTTCCCAGAGTTTTCTTAGTCTGGTAGCCCCACCCACACTTCCTGTCTGCCTTCTGCCAATTAGCATTTTTATTAAACCAATAGGCGGGACAATCATTTACAATGTAACAGAACATAATCCCACTACATATCTCCTCCAACTAAAGTCCTCAAACGGACCCTAAACTCATATAGTTCCCACTGTTACTTTTCAATTTAGTCTTCAAATTATACCAATTATCTTCCTTCCCAACTGTTGGCCAGAGGCAACACCTCTATCCTTAAAGCTATGGCTGTGTATGTATATTATTGTCTGGGGAACATACCTGACTGAGCCGACTCTCAGGGCTAAGGTCCTCAGGAAGATACATTATCCCTGGGCATTCAGTCAGCATTCACAGTGCTCACAGACTATTGACTCTGCCAACACTGGAGAGTCCTTGCCACCTCCAGAATATTCTGATATTTTTCCTCCTATGGGCACACATTGTTTGGCTGTGCAGTGGTTTTTCAGTTTCCAGGGGAAAGAGACCCATCTGGAAGATTTAGTTAACTAAGCTGCTGCCTCTACTCTTAGAGTTTATAACTCAATAGTCTGTGCCTGAGTATGAGACCTTGCATTTCTGGGAATGTTATAGGTGGTGCTGATGCTGCTGGGCCAAGAATCACACTTTTAGACAGACTGCGGCAATGTAAACATAGAGTATTAATAGTCTGCCTAATTTGAATGTAGGCTAGCAATCCATTAACATAGACAATATGTTCATATTATTCATTCATTCAACAGATATTTACTGGCCATTCATAGACCACCAAGCCTTGAGGATTGTCTCATGTGTAACTTAGACTTGACATTGGTTTTGGCTGGTATGAGTATGACACTTGCTTAGAACATGCTGTCCACCCATTTTACTTTCAGTTTGTATATATCTTTGCCTGAGAACTGTGTTTCTTGCAGGCAGTAAATTGTAGAAATTTAAATCGACGAGCCAGTCCATACTTTTAAACTAGAGAATTAGGTCATTTACACCCAAGGTTTTGTTGTAGTAATGCCAGTTTCTTTTCTTTCTAATTTTTATTTGTTCTTCTGTTCTGGTGGACTCTTTCTCTTGTACAGACTCATAGTTTTGCTCACCTTCCTTTTCTGTGTACAGGGAACTTTAGGTACCATTTGAATTACTGTCTTTATGGTCAGAAAATCCTTTAGTCTATGCTTTTTTTTGGAAGCTCTTTATTTTTTTCTTTTGGTTCAGAAGAAAAATGGCTGTAATTTAAGTCAGCTGCTGTTTTCTCCCAGATACATCAATCTATGACCTCCCCGCTTTCAGGGTCTCTCCTGAGAAATCTATTATTCTAATGGATTTGCCATTTTAAGTGAGCTGGCACTTCTCTCTGGCAATTCTCAACAGATTTCTTTATTCCATCTTCTGGGCATTTTAGCTTAATTTGATGTGAATTTCTGGGTATGCCTTTTTGGAACTGTAAATGCCTCCTGCACTTAGATGTCCAACATTGCTTCAAGATTTGGGACTTTACTATTATTATTTCACTTGATAGATTTTCTAAGGCTTTAATTTGGGCTTTGATATCTTCTTCTGTGTCCAAAGTAAATATATTTGTCCCAGAGACTCATATATTCTGTATATAGTTTCTTATTTTTTATTGGTTTATGGGTGTAGTAATTAATGAACCTTATCCTCAACCCTCAGAATTCCCTTCTCCATGGTCTGTTTGTGATGCTTTAAACTGAGTTTTTTATTTGACTTCTTTTCACTTCTAAGAAGTGTACCTCTTCATTGAATTTCTCCCTTGCATCCTTTTTGTCTCTGCTCAGTTATTCTCTGTATTCTCCTGTGATCCCTATCTCTTGGAAAGTAGCCTCTTGAGCTGTTTGTCTGGTGTCTCATCTACTTCCATGTACTTGGGGGTTAGCTATTGTGAACTTTCAGAGGGGCCACGTTGTTTTGGCCTTTCATGTTTGGATTCATAGCTCTTCATCTTTTAGATCTGAGCTGTTCTAGGAGCCAGCCATCTCTTGTCAATGTGTTATGGGCTGACAGGATTTTTGGAAGTGTTGACTGCATCCCAGTTAGGTTTCTGTAAAGTTTTCCTTTGTTTCATTGATGACAATTTGTGCATTTGGACAGTCACAGTACATCCTGTGTGGGAGCCTAGGGGGGTTTTCATTCCCTGTGAATGTCACAAGAGTGGGATGCTTCTAAGCAATTAGGCAGATGTGGAGTAGACAGAGGAAGATATGGAGTATGCCTCGTGCTTACTCACCAAACCTTGCTGACAGTATACTATAGAGGGTGTGGATGTGGCCAATGCTTCAGTCCCTCGCAGGTGGTGTTCACAGTACCTTTTCTGTTCTCTCTCCTGTGAATGTGTAGGAATATGTCTTCAACATCATCCTTTCCTAAACTAGTCCTACTTGTTAGCTGTTTTCTAAAAATCTTGTTCATTGGGTTCAGGAACTGATGGAGTTTGTGTAAGGCAGGTCATGTACAGAGCGTCTAATAATCTTTGTATGGACGGAGAGCAAAGCTCAGAGTGGAGAATCCACACAGTGTACCTGAAATTGTGTTTGATCCCCAGCAGCAGGTAGAAAGGAGAAAACAGACAGCAGTATCCATAACACCTAGGGATGAACACATACAGAAAGAAAATAAAACCAAGCACCAAGTACAAGATCCATAACTCTGACGATGGCAGTAATGATAGAGGGCACAAACAACAGAGACAGAAATGTTTAAAAATATGAGCAAAGGAAGAAAGAGGCTTACTGCCAAGTGTGATGACCTCAGTTTAACTCCAAGACTCACACACAGTGGAAGGAGGTAACTGACTTCCACACACTGCCCTCTGACCTCCACACACAAATAGATGAGTATAAGGGGAAAAAAATTAAAGGCAAGGAAGAAAATTAGAAATATTACTTTAAAGAGAAAAGACTATTTCAAGAAATGACCATAGTATGGGAAGAGAAGGTCATAACACACTGAGACAGAGAGAGAATATAAACTAATCAGATAATTTGACTAAAACAAAGAGTAAGAACAATAATATTTATTTAAATAGACAAGAAATATGTGTTAGAAGCGGTCAGCTGTAGTGGATTTATGATGTTCCATTGTAAATAATTGTCCCCGCCTATGAGTTTAATAAAAATGCTGATTGGCCAAAGGCAGACAGGAAGTGTGGGTGGGACCACAAGACTAAGAAGACTCTGGGTACAGGAAGAACAGAGCAGAAATGCCAGAGAGAAGCCAGAAGATGCAGAGGACAACTATACTGCTCTGAGAAAAGGTACTGAGCCGCATGGCTGAACAGGATAAGAATCATGGGTTAGTTTAAGAGCAAGAGCTAGCAAGTTACATGCCTGGGTCCCCAGTCAATCAGCAAACAATTAATGTAAGCATCTGTGAGTCTCTGCGGGACTGTGGGTTTGCGGGTCTGCAGGTCTGTGGATCCAAACCACAAGGTTAGGCCCGAAAGTCTGGGCTAGAAACCTCATACTAAAGTCAGAAATTTAAAAAAAAAAAAAAAGAATCATAAGATCTTAACAGAAAATAACATCAAAAGAAAGAAAGGGTGTGTCATCACCTGCTGGAATAGCCACTTAAGAATAGTCACGACTTCTGCCATTCTGGCCATGGTTCTATGTCTTCTCAGGCTGTGCCTCCTGGAGATGATAAGAGCTGGGGCAGACCCCTGGCATTTTTTTTTCTGTACTGCTTTTTAGTAGGTCAGTACTAGTGGCTTGGGACTGGAGATGACTGCAATATCTTTGTCCCTCTGCTCTACAAGATAATAGCATGAAACTCAAATTCCCCTGACTGGAGCCTACTATTGACCTATCAGCTCTACCTACCCATGTGACCACACTGACAGCTGGGCTCTGCTGCACACAAGGGTCCCAAGAAACTCACACAGAAAGTAGTACAGCAAATTGCACACTGGCACCATGGTTGCTAGAAGCCCTGTTCTTACATGCACTATAGGACTTCTCAGTCTCCTGAAGCTATTTTATTGACTGGTCAGCTGAGCTACCATTCCTTAAAGGGAAAGCAAGCAAGCTCCCCTAGTCTATTGTGTGTCACCCACCCTAAACCATTGCACCAATTTTTTGGTGATTTTTCTTCAGTGTAGCCAAGCCAGAGCTACTCTAGATTATAATATAGAGACAAGCTGGCACAGCATGAAAATATTTGCTATGGATTCTAGGAGAAAGGAAAATGTAGGGCTATGGTTTTCAAGGCAGTGAGCCCAGGCTTGACCTTCTCAAGAAGGCACCCCATCACAGCTCCAGGTTTCTGCATTGAGACACGCATAGCCTCTTTCAAGCACAGATCGATGGTGAGTTACTGGGCTTCCAGGTCACCTAAGTTGATGCCTTTAATTCTTTGTTCTTCATATCTCAGCACCACGTATCCCAGCTATTCCTCTTCCTCTTCCCACCAGCCCATCCATCTGCTGCACCAGGAAGCTGGCATTGGCACAGTGCAATTTCTCTGCCCTCAGTTCCAATAACCTGCATCTTTGGGTCTCTCCATCTCTGTCTGTACAATATTGAACTCTAGTACGTTTCTTGCTGAGAACTGGTTTCTCGGTGTTTTGATTGAAAGCCACAGATAAACCAGAATGCACTGCTTGCTTCTAATCTTGGCTCTTCTTGGTCAGTCTAATTTCTTGACAAACGATTTGTTGTTATTCTAAGTTAATGTTTTTGAGTCCATGCTGTGAGTGCAGAAAGCCCTTCAATGATGATAGGAGAGATGGCTACAGAACCCATCCCTCCACATGTAGGGGTGCCTTCTACGGCTTAGCCGTGGAGAAGAGTATTCTTAGAAGAAGCCACCTGAGTGGGATAGCAAATAGTGGCAGATGAGCTGAGTGAAGACTACAGAGAATATTCTAGGCAGGGGACAGGCAGAGTTTAGAGCTGAGGCCATTGAGTGTGACCATGTGTTTAGGGAGATAGCGGCACTTAGGGAGGATGGATGAGACTAGAGTGACTGGAGATGGAGGGACTGAGGAGCCTGGACCATGTTCTTTATATATTCAAGAGAAGTAGAATCTTGGACATCATGGTAGTTAATCTTAATTGCTATCTATATAATTTTAAATTTAGGATCATCTAGGAGACACACCCTGGTTAGATCTATGAGGATATTTCCAAAAAGGTCTAACTGAGGGGGGAAGAGCAGCTCGAATGTGGATGGCACTTGGACTGGTGATAGTGAGTTGAACACTAGCGTTCATCTCTTTCTTCTTCCTGACGGCTGGTACAACAGGAGCAGCTGTCTCGTGCTCCTTTTCCACACCTTTCCATCCTGTGTACTGTCCCCCTATTCAACCAGGAACTAAAAAAAAAACCCTTTTTGCTTTTGCCAGACATTAACAAATAGGAAAATGTAACTAATACATATATCCCATGGGGAAATCCGAAAGCCCCCAAAATGGGGCTATCACAGATTTGCATTTTCCTTGGGCAGTAAATTAGAGGCCAGCAGTCTGCATGGAACCTATAGCAGTGCCCATTAATTACATTGCTGAGTATTATCTTTCACGAGGACTAGAACTTACCTGCAACACTGAAAAATTCTGCAGACCTTCCTTGCTGATTTGGATTTCTCCAGCCCTGCTTCTGAAGGCAATCACGGGCTGTCAGTCTCCTGAAGTTATTTTATTGACTGGTCGCCCGAGCTGCCATTCCTTAAAGGGAAAGCAGGCAAGTTCCCCTAGTCTATTGTGTGTCACCCACCCTAAACACTGCATGGATTTTTTTTCCAGTGAGTTTATTTCAGTGGAGCCAAGTCAGGGCCATTGTGGGCTACAAGGTAGGTGCTCTAATTAAGGGCAATTCCCGGAGCTCTAATTAAGACAACAAAAGGCTTTAACAGTGACAGAGGCACTTCTTTAATCCAGGTCTACAGGGATGAAAGACCAGAGAACCTTTCTTGCTTCTGGTTGGTGTTGGCATCCCTTCCTAACTTTTGGCTGGCCCAGGTCTGGGAAGACCTGCATTTGCAGATGTCCAGGCTCCTGTGCCTGGCAGAGTACCTCCTCAAATGTGTTTTTCTTGCTGCTACCCAGGAAGAATGTTGAGTCAGGTAGATAGCTAATGATGTCCCTCAAAGCCCTGTCCAAAGAGTGTGGTGTTAGGTAGATAGCTAGTGATGTCCCTCAGAGCTCTGTCCAAAGAGTGTGGTGTTAGGTAGATAGCTAGTGATGTCCCTCAGAGCTCTGTCCCCAGTTATTCAATCAAAGGCTAATCAAGGTTCTGCTGGGAAGGTACTCAGAAGATGTAATTAAAATTACTAATTAGCTGGCTTCCTCATAGGGAGGTGAGCCCCGGGTTGCCCAGGTGGGGCAAATGAAATGGCCTGGACAGAAAAGATTGCAAGCAGAAAAGTTGGATGTGCTTTTACCAGCCACAGACAAGGACCAGAAAGAAGTTTCTAGAAGTGAAGAGCACCTCAGCTCTTAGTAAAAACTGGGAACCTCAGCTGCACAGCCTCAAGCCAGCAGCTGAAGAATGGTAGAAAGTACCAAAGATAACATCTCTCAAAAGTCAGTAAACTGGCTGGGGAGATAGCCTGGCTGGTAAGTGCTTCCCAGGCAGTTATCAGGGCCTGAGTCAGATCTGGGCACCCATGTAAAAAGCCAGCTGTGACAGTACATGTTCCAAGTCTTAGGAAGGAGAAACAGATCCCTAGAGCTCACATCCAGGCAAACTACCCACATCAGTGAGGGGGAAAAATAATAGATGCAAAGCAATCAAGAAAGCATTGAACCCACATGCAGTCTCAATACCCTGTTACCCCTAAACACACACAGCCAACACCTTACAAAGTAGACTATTCCTGTTGTTCTTATGAGGGAGGGATGATGAGGGCTGATGCCCACTAAGGGATAAGCAAGAGCCGGTGCTGCTAACTGGCTGAGATGTAAGCAGCAGGATGCAAATCACCTGGGAAAAGATAGCCAAGTGAGTCCTTGAGCCTTACCTCAGACCTGCCTGCTAAATCAGAAAGGGGGAGGGAGAAGGGGCTGGGGAGGCAGGAGCTAAGCTTTCACAGGTCTCCTGAGTGATTCTGCTGCCCAGGCAATCATTATTGCGAGTTTCCACCTTAGGAACACTGGGAAGCTCTTAAAACTATAGCTGCCAAGATCATATGTGTAACTAACGTACTCCACATTTCTGGGAAATTAGGAATACCCAGTGTTCTCTGTGCCTGGGATGGCTACGGAGAACTGCTGCAGAGAAGCCTGACACATATTTAAAGCCTGACGATAGCTTCTTAGTCAGATGGTGGTCACTAGTAAATCATCTAGTTAATTAAGTTCAAATTCTTTATTTTACTCATTGATTTCCATCACAATGACCCCAAAGACCAGCTCTATGAGGTCTCAAGGTATTCTCTGTGCGTTTAGGGGTCACAGGGTATTGAGACTGCATGTGGGTACAACAATGTCTTTTCTTGTTCACTTTGAATGTATTGGAACATGAACTTTTACAGCTGGCTTTTTACTGGGTGCTCAGGTCTGACTCAGATCCCGGTGGATGGCAAGTCCTTTACCATGGGCTGTCTCCCCAGCCAGTTTGCAGACTTTTGAGAGACAATCTTTGGTACTTTCTACCATTCTTTCTCCAAGTACTTTAAAAACAGAAACGTCTAGTCTGGCCTACTTGTGTTTATTAGGAAGGGTCAGAGAAGAAATATGAGAATAGGAATGTACGTAAATAATAACAATTCCAATCTCGTCTTACTCCTGTGCTTTCCGTTCTGGCTTGTGGAAAGTCCTTGCTGCGTTGTAAGAGCTACACCATGCCAGCTCCTTTTTCACACTGCGGAACCTTCTCCATCTCATTCCAAGGCTGGGCAGAGTGGCTCGTCCATCCAGGCTACTGTCTTAGGGAATTTTTCTACATTCAGGTAAGCTGACAACCTTTGTGTCGTGGGACTTCATACACACACACACACACACACACACACACACACACACACACACACACACAAACAGGTCTTCATGAGATAAATAACAGAGAGACATGTTGACATGTTAACTCACAAACCTTCAGCTGCCGCTGCCCCCCTCCCCCAGGTCAGGCCATGTTCCTCCCCTCCAGCTTCCAGTCTCTTAAAAAACTGACAGGCCCTTTCAGAGGCTTCTTAGAACACACAGAGGTCTCAGTGGGAAAGGGAAGCCCACAAGCTTGGTGCCTCCCCCTTGCTGCTTCAAGAAAGGTTTATGCTCTGTGCCCTTGGCAAATGGACTAGGTTAGGCTAAATCACCTGTGGGACTTAGTCACCACCCTCTGAAAACCTATATGAGTAAGGACGGCATCTGTTTCCCAGGAGCTGAAGGGCCTGCTTCTAATTTCAGAATCTCTACCACGCTGTACATGGTGGATATCTCTCCTCATGAATATGACTTGAATCTGTCACAATACAACTCTTTTTGTGTTTTGAAAAGGAAGGTATTCTCACTCTCACTGCATTCCTTCCCCATCCCCTCTCCTCCTTCAGGGCCCCATCCTGCTGATGTCTCTGGTATGATATGGTGTTGGCTAGTTTAGTGTCATTTTGACTCCAGCTAAAATCAACTGAGTGGAAGAACCTCAGTTGAGAAGATGCCTCCATAAAATCGGGGTGTAGGCAAGCCTCTAGGGCATTTCCTTAATCAGTGATTGATGGGAGAAGGCCCAAGCCTATGTAGTGGTGCTATCCCTGAGCTGGCGGTCCTGGGTTTTACAAGAAAGCAGTGAGTAAGCCATGAGGAACAAGCTAGTAAGCAGCACCCTCCATGGCTTCTGCATCGGGTCCTGCCTCCGTGTTCCTGTCCTGTTTGAGTTCCTGTTCCGACTTCATTCAAGGAACAATGGTGTGGAGGTGTAAACCAAGTAAATCCTTTCTTTCCAGCTTGCTTTGGTCATGATGTTTGATTACAGTAACAGTAACCCCAAGAAGGACAGGAATTGGAACTATGATTGTGGGGTGTTGCTGTGGCAGACCTGACCACGGTGTGCTTGGGGGAGGGTTGCGAAAGGTCTTTGAAACCTTGGAATAGAAAAGCCATAGAGTGTTCAAAGCTTGGTGAGCTTTTCTTCGGGAACTTGGAAGATAAGGCTGTTAAGGGGAATGAAAGGACACAGGCCTGGCTTGTGAATTTCAGAGGGAAGCAAAGACTCCGCCGGGCCGTTTGCCTGAAGAACCTGCGGTGTCTGCTCAGCTGGAGCTGGAGTCAGTCATGATTAATGAGAGACCAGTATCACTGAAGTGAATACCTTCGTGTTACCTGGACAATTGATGATGTTGAGCTGCAGCTGAGAAATTAGCGGTGATTAAGAAGAGACCAGTATCACTGAAGTGAAACCCACTGGAAACTGTTTCCTCAGAACCTAACAGAAGCTGTGTGCCAGAGGCAGCCAAGGTCATACCTGGTGCTGACAGCCAGACTTGGTAGTGTAAGAGTTACCCATTTGGTAACTGAAGGCAGAAAGGGATCCTAGAGAACAGCTGAGACTTGGCACTGTGAGAGGCCAGAGGAGGCCACTGGTGCACCTTGCATGAAGGCTCAGTAGCAGCTGAAGGCCCAGGATTAAATGGGTCATGTAGAGAAGCTGAGAACTGGAACCCTGAAGAGTGCCAGGGAGAGACTATCTGTAAAAGTAAAGCCCAGCTGCAGCAGAAGACTCCAGCATTTTGTAGATGCTAGTATCGTAGGACGGCCACCAAGAACAGCATCCGTGGTGGAGTGGAGCCAGCCAGAGCGTAGAAGACAATCTGTGTGTGCTGTAGACCATGGAGCAGGAGAAGTGACCTAAGGCCCTTAGAGGAACCGAGAATATCCTGAGTGAGTCCCAGACATTGAACACTGAGTTATTTATACTGTTGGAATTTGGTCTTGCTTTGTCCAGACTGTGACTGCCCTAGTTTTTACCTCTTAAAATAAGAAAATATTTAATTTAGTTTTGATTTTACAGGAGCCCGTGGTTGAGAGGCCTTAAACCTTTAAAAAGGATATTAGATTTTGAAAGATACTGGATGTTTTTTTCCCAGAGACAACTTTTAAAGTGTTTAGGTTTGCAAGGGTGTGGAAACTTTTTAAGTTTATAAAATATTTTATATTGTAACTTTGAAAATGTTTTCCCTTTAATTGAAAAGAGACTCTTTCCTCATATGGTATATCCTGATAGTTTTCCCCTCACCTACTCCCCCAACTTCCAACCCATCTCCTCTGCCATCTGGATCCCCTCCCAGTGATGTCTTTATTAATGTGTGACCTTGGGAGATGAACAAGAAAAGAACGATTGTGCCCTAACAGTGATGTGTTTGTGAGTCAAGTTGACATAGGGTCAGTTGTCCTGGTTAGATTTATGTCATGTGACATAAACTAAAGCCATCTGAGAGAAGGGAACCTCAATTCAATTGCGCCCCCCCCCCTTAGAGCTGTGGGCAACACTATAGAGCATTTTCTTCATTAATGATTGATGGGGGAGGGCCCAGCTCATGTGGGCAGGGTACCACCTCAGGGCTGGTGTTCCTGTGTGTTGTGAGAAAGCGCACTGAGCAAGCCATGAGGAGCAGACCAGTAAGCAGCACCCCTCCACAGTCTCTGCACCAGCCAACGACCCTGTTTTGAGTTTCTGTCCTGACTTCCTTCAATGGTGAACTGTAATGTAGATGCATAGGCTGAGTAAATTCTTTCCTCCATGGTTCTTTTTTGGTCATGGTGTTTTATTACAGCAATAGTAACTCCAGGATAAACATTATATCTCTCCTCACTGTTCTGCCATTCCTGATCACAACCCCACGCCCATGATTAGGAGGCCCTCTCTCCTAATAAAGCTTGTGCTAAAGGGTACTTTTACGCCAGCTCCTTCCCATCAAAGCTGTTCTTGTTCATCTCTTTTCTGACTTACATGAGGACCCAGAAGGCATTACCCAGATATGGATGTCCATTGAGATGCTTCGGAAGGGCTTGGTAACAATTTATTGCACCGGGGTTACTATGTAGACCCACTAACAGGGATGCTGACAAGTGGATTTTTCTAATTCACCTCTTTTCCCCTTGTGGTGTTAAGATATTCATCTAGTTTGCTACCAAATACTATTCAAACTGCCTTTTTCACTCTTCAGTTCCTAGTCACAGCCACCAGTTGACTGTACCCCAGTTTATGAGAGGTGATGTGCTGCAAATCAATCTCCTTTATTCAGGATGGTTCTTGATTTCCTGTCTTAGGCCCCATCTCATTCTCAAGCGGTGAAGGAGCACTGTAAACAAACATTAGCGTTGTGTGATTTCACAAGGCCCGTTTCCCAATCTTAGCCCGTTTTGCTTGACTCACCAGTCCATATGCTAATTAGTTTCAAAGTCTCTCAAAGTTACAGCTTGTGTTGATGCTAATTTGGAAAACAAAGATAAGATTTACACACCAAATACTTCCCCCAATTCCCTTAGCAACCATCTCTAAATTTGTTCCCAAATTTCAGTGCATGTTTTACGAAAGTTTAAAGAATCTATCTGAACAGATGTAAACAAGGGCAGGCAACACCCTCTCTTTCATTCCTGGCACTGGGTAACGTCCTCAGGGCAGGACAACCCAGCCTTCTGCTTCCACTCCATCAGCTAAGAACCTTCTCCAGTGTGGAGGTCCAGACAGAGGACTAGAAACAAAATCCATGCCCATCTCTACCTGAAGACAGGTCTCTAGGCTGGTGTGACAAGGTGCTTTGTCAGTGAACCCCTCCTGGGAGGTTTCCACTAAGCTATAGCATCTTTTATAGCCCACAACTCAGCTGGCCAGCCCCAGCCCGACATCAGCTGTCTGTGGACTCATGGAGGCAGCAATGTGGAAACCATTATAAGCAAAGAACAGCTACAATGGCTTCCTTCTCTCCTACCTCATCTGAGGCTCCAAGACGCTGCTTCTGTTTGTTACCATGAGCTCTTGAGCTCACAAGTGTACACTCTGTGTGTCCCCCCCCACTCAAGCTGGGAGAAGTAATCCCTCTTGGAGAAGGCTCAGCCCATTTATAAAGCATGCCTGGGAAGGATCTTGGACAGTCACGGAAGCCAATCCTATCATGCAGGCAAAATGGTACCCAGAGAGGCCAAATCTCTTTGGCCTATGAAGTTTGCCTGATCATGGGGCAAGGATCAAATGCACACTGCCTTGTTAGGCCCATCCTAGGTAGATCCCTGAGGGCAGGTAATCTCCATGAACGTGGTATTTGAATCAGAATTCAGATTAAAGAGAATCTCACATGACCAAGCCCTACCATTTCTCCACCACAGATTCCCCTTTCTTTTTACTTAGACCCCCTCTTCCCGCTTTAACATTTATTTTGACAACTCCCAGTGGAACGCTAACTCCTCCAGGAGGGTAATGCTATGTCCCATCTCACCAACCACCATTCTTTTCTCATAATCTTGCTTGGTATATTCTGATTTGTTTGCTTCGTTTTTATAGGGAGAGGCTGTCTCTTCCACTAGAATTTAACACCACAAGAACAGAAAACCTGTCTGTTTGGCTTGACACTATTTCCCCAGTGTCCAGCATGCGACAGTTACTCGATAAACATATGCCAAAGAAATCCATGTTTAACAGTAGGAGCAGCCTTGACTCACCTGCAAATGCTCTACTAAGGATGATAAGCAGGTCGTTCTCAGTAAAAGAGAAAGGAACAGTTCTTATTGATGCCTTGAGGCATCATTTAGTTGACTCCCTCCTTGAGCGGGATGTTGTCATTTGGATCATGTTCCTTTTCACAGCATCCTTTTCGAGTTCTGATGGCTCTGCTCATGTTCTGTCCCTTGTGTGAAGTCACATAGCCAAGGACAATTTACTCTTGGTTGTAGCATACAGACTTAAAACCTGATTAACTCAAGGAAGATAATTGCAGTAATGTAGGGTATTGATTCATCTCTTCTTCGGGGAGGCCTCCTGCCATCACCTGTGTGGGACTATGACACATGCCTAATTGCTGCCATTGCTTACTCTCAGAGAGCCTGAATCCAATCCCCATTGTCCCTATCGCTGATCTCTGTGGTGGTTCTTGTTCAATAGAAATATATGACAAAGCATATTAGTAGCCACATAGAAATAGTGAAAGAAGGGATGGACCTTGTTTTCACAATATAATTTAACTTCGTATATTGCAATGTCATCATTTCAACACGCAGTCAACATAAAAATTACCAGTAACATAGTGATACATTGCAAAATGATGTGTTGAGGGAAAAGTAATTGCATATATGATGGTGGTTTCATAAGATTATCTTTTCTAATGACACCATGGCCATGTTAGCTTGTGTGCGTTCACTCACATTTTCTGAAATAGTGAAGTTAGTTAACTATATCCCTCAGAGCTTTCCACATTGCTAATGCTTGATTATATTTTATGGTTTTGGCATTACATCCTTTAAAGACTATGTGTATTATACTCTAATAGTACATGGTGTATTAACTATCTGCATATTCTATGGCTGGTAGCTATGTGTAGTTGATGGCTACCATATCCGGCAACTCAGTTTTAGAGTTTCTGGAGGTAAACCTGGTTTTGACCATGAGGTCCAGGTTTTATTAGGAACCAAGTAAATTCAAGAGCACTTGCTGGTCTTGGTGGCGTGGGGCGTCTGGGTGGGAGCTGAGGACAAAGGTTCTGATGAAGTTGAAGGATAAAGATGGCTAGGGATGTTGGAAGCTAGAGAGTGTCTTTAATGTCTTTGGAAGCATCTTTGATACTCGCAGGGATTGAAGTAGATGGACAAAATGTGAATTCCAGGCTGGAGTTCTCTGGGGAGCCAGGACCCCTTCCATCATAGCCAGTGGTTCCCATCTGTGCCTCACTCCTTAATAGTTAGAGAAGCTAATTATTTTTAATTCCAACTTTTCAACATGAAGATTTCAAAAAAAATAAGAAGTGATAAACATAACTTCTGCAGTGTGCTTCTTCTCGAGTGACTGAGTCCTCAGCAAGAGTGTGAAAGAAAGGTACACGTTTCCCAGTGACCTCTCTGAAGAGCACTTGTGGATTTTTATGTCTTATCCCCTTTGTGTCCCATGTGCCAATTAGCTGCACGATCACCTAACAGTGTTTTGATCTAGACTGTATTTTTGGTTTTAATGACAAGTGTTTTGTACCTTAGACTCTCTGTGAAAAGTAAGATAAATTACCTCTATTTTTTCCCGTTGATCAGCTACACACAGGCTCTGCAAACAAAATGATCAGATGCCTAGTTACCTGACTTTTGAACAAAATGTCATTACTCACTTGCTTCTCTGATGGGGAAACCAAAGACTTGAACAATTACTAAACTTCTCCAGTTGACTCACAAAAAAAAAAAAAAAAAAAAAAAAGGAAGCCGAAAACAGATTTTTTTTTTCCTAATGAAAATATATTGTTCTGTTGAGTACTGTGGTTGCTCAAATTCATTTGTGATAAGGTTAAGTCTATGAAATGGGCAAACTTTGTAAGGAAGAGACTTTGCTTTTAAGTTCTAACTATTCTGAAATGTTATATGTACATGCATTCTGATTTCCATTGCTATGACAAAATACCTGATATTAATAGCATAAAAGGAAGAGTTATTTATCTTGGCTGACTATTTCAGAGGCTTTAATTCAGAGTCCTTGGTTCTGTTGCTTCTGGGCCCACGGTAAGGCAAGAATATCATGGTGGCAATATGTGGGCGAAGCTTCTCATCAGGAAGCAGAAGAAGAGAGAAGAGGGGGCGAGACAGACAGAGACAGAGGGAAGACAGACATACACAGAGAGAATGCCTGCTCCTGCTCCCTTCCTCCCTCCCCCTTCTATTCCATCTTGACCCACAGCCCTCAGGATGTTGCTCCCACATTCAGGGCCTTCCTTTCCCGCATTAGCGAATCTTTGCAGAGTTCCTCACAGACTCACCCTTAAATGTGCTCCCTTCTCAAGGCAATCACATTAATAATAAAGAGCTAAGTGTCGTAGCACTCAAGGACCATTGCTGCTACCACTGCCATTGCTGTTGTTATTATTTTACTGCATTAAGGATCAATCCTAGGGCCTGGAACACACTAGGCAAGTGCTCTACTGCTGAGTGACACTCCCGGACCTAGAGAAACTTTTGAATCAAGGGATAAGTTGTATCATCTTATCATTTAGTTTTATTTCCGTGTAAAATTGTTTTTGGGGGTTAAAATGTTTTAAAGTGTAACATTCAAAAATAACTTCTCATATTAGGCATCCAAAACAGCAAGCTATTTTGGAGAATATTCAAAACAAATGTAAATCTCTCTCTCTCTCTCTCTCTCTCTCTCTCTCTCTCTCTCTCTCTCTCTCTCTCACACACACACACACACACACACACACACACACACACACACACACCCCTTCTGCCACTGTCTCTAAGTTTCAGAGGTCTATACTGTGGGATTATGTTCTGGTACATTGTAAATATCTGTCCCTCCTACTGGTTTAATAAAATGCCTATTGGCCAGAAGGCAGACAGGAAGTGTGGGTGGGGCTACAAGATTAAGAAAACCCTGGGAAGAGGATGAGCAGAGCAGAGATGGCAGGGAGATGCAGAGGAAAGGGGATGAGAACGCTGCCCTGAGAAAAGTTACTAAGCCATGTGGCTAATCATTGATTAATTTAAGAGAAAGAATTATCAAGTAATATTTGAGCCATAGGCCAATCAGCACATAATTAATATAAGACTTTGTGTGATTATTTGGAACTGTGGGTCCAGATATTGGGGCTAGGTCAGGCTAGAAACATCAGACTACAGTTCTATTCCAGGCATACATAATCTACATCACTCTTTTTTCCTATTACATCCTGGTTGGTGATGATGCTGTGTGCCCTTAGTGGCATTAGGCTTAGCTGTTCTGAGATGTGCTGTAAGGAACACCTCTGTCTGCTGCCTCAGAACTCCATTGTTATTTCTCTAGTTCCATGATGAGCAAATGAGTTTGTAGCTCATGGAACTGCCCCATTCAAGTCTCCTCTAACATTGCCAAAACACTTCATAAAGTAAAGCCACATGCATGCTTTACTACCCACCTGTCTACATCCTTGCCTATGTGGAATATTAACAAACATTTGCTCTTATCAGCCTATGGGGTAAAAATTATATTTATTTTAGTTTGGAGAGGTAAGCATAACCAATTATTATTGTAAATATATGTAAAATAATGAATATTATATGCATCTATACACATAATTTGAATACAAATTATAAAACAGTGCTCTAGTACTCAGCACTCAGTTGCATATTGATATTCTCTTAGAGTATTGTCTGCAGCCTTTCCCAACTGTGTTCTAGTCATTTGCTTATTACTCCAGTAAATGAGTATGCCATAATTTGTTTTTCTTGATTATTTCTATTTCTTCATTTTTATTTTTCATGATTCTATTTTATTATTGCCACAGTGATGAGCATTTAGGTGGTTTCTTTCTATTTCAGAATGCCATGGCATGCCTGTGATCTTTCTTGCCCATGCACAGGAGAGTTTCAAGGCTTGGGATAAAGTTTCAGATATCCATCAAAATGCCATCAGGGTACAGCAGACTCCCAGTCATCCGTAAGAATGTCCACCTGTTCCTTCCCACATTTCCTGGGCTCTCTTTCAGCTGAAGACCCTTAACAGCTTCCCATTCTGCTGATCTCAATCAGAGCCCACAGCAGACAGTGCGCTTCCTCCATGCTTTCTCCTCGTTCCTTAAAACCCAGAGGTACTCCATGGTCTACCTTCGATTTTACAGAAAAAAAGCTTTGGAAAGAGCTGTATCCCCACAAAGCTATGAGGATCAGGTTACCCAAGTAATCCAGATTTTGAATGTCAGAAGTGAGCTATGTGAGAAAAAAAATAAACTTTTTTTTTTTTTACCTCGAAGCCATGTTTTGTTCTTATTCTTGCAACGGCAGTCAGTGCTTCATGTAATTAAGGTGATGGGAAGACCTGTTTCCAAAACTTCGGGGACGATGGCCTCTTCCTTTCCAAAGCATTTGAACTGACTAACACTCCCAAGGCGCTTGGTGACAGCTCCCATAGCTGCTTGTCTGCTGGCTCTCATTATTCCTCATTTGATTATTTCTGCCTAGCAGTAGGTGAGAAGTCTCATCATGGTGTTGTTTGCATTTAGACATCTCTGAAGATATTGTTAGGACATTTGTATTTTATCTGGTGTCTATCTGAATTTCTCACTCGCCTCTTAATATCTTCTTTTATTGTGGTCACACCTTATCATCATACAGAATTTGAATTGAAATCATACTAAGTGTAAAATCCAGCAACCATTAATTATATGCACTGTGTTATGCACGCATCATCACCATCTATTTCCAAAGCTCCTTTGTCACGCCATACAGACACTATATTCACTAGGCCCTACCTCCTGATCATGCCCTCCCCACCAAAGTCCCTGACAAGCTCTTGTCTGTTCACAGTGTCTGTGAGTTTGCCAACATGATTTATTTCATATCTGTGGATCTTATAATATTTGTTCTTTTGGATGTGGTTTAGAAATATGGAAGGTGCCACAAATTTGCATAACATTTTAGCATGGGGATTATTCTAATCTCTACATGGTTCGAATTTTAGTGGGTGAGCTGCCAAGTGAATGCCTGGATGGCTTTAAACAGATGTTTCTCATTGGTTCATAGAAATTCTTTATATATTGTAGATGATAGTACTTTCTATCTTTTTTTAAAAATTGGGTCTAAATATTTTTTCCCACTGTTTTTAACTGTTGCTGCTGTTTTTAATCATGTTTCCTTTTTCTAGTAAGCATAGCTGTGCTTTCCTCCACAGGTTCTGCTTTAGGTAACTTTAGAACTTCCCCTTTACACCCTTGCCTCATTAATGTATTCTAGAATATTTTCTTCAAAAATATTTTAACATTTCACATTTTAAACACCCGCTTTTCAATATCCTGAAGGTGATTACATTTGGTGTGGGAGAGGAACTCAATAACAGTTCTAAATGCTTTCTGCAACATTTATTGGTGGCTTTTCTGCCCTTAATACTTGAAATGCTACCCTCGAGGGCAAGTTTTCTATATATGCATTGGCACTAAATTGCCTTGTAAATTGTGTATTTTTTTTTAAATTATGGGCATTATAAGTTTTGATAACTGGCAGAAGCATCCCATCCTGGTTTATTTCAGTCTGTTCTGCTTGGTCCTACCTTTTACCTTTGAACTTTATGACTAAATTGCCATTTCAATAACTTGAACTAAATTCCCAGGTAAAATTGGGGGAAGTGACTATGAACTCTTGTAGGGGGATTATGTTGTTCAGTTGTAATTGTCCCTCCCACTGGTTTAATAAAAATGCTGATTGGTCAAAGGCAGACAGGAAGTGTGGGCGGGGCTACCAGACTAAGAAAACTCTAGGAACAGGAAGAACAGGGCAGAAATGCCACAAAGAAGCCAGAAGATGCAGAGGACAAGTATGCTGCTCTGAGAAAGGTACCGAGCTGCATGGCTGAACAGGGTAAGAATCATGGGTTAGTTTAAGGGTAAAGAGTTAGCAAGTTACATGCCTGGGCCCCAGGTCAATCTGCATACAATTAATGTAAGCATCTGTGTGTCTCTGTGGGATTGCAGGACAGCAGGTCTATGGATCTGCGAGTCTGTGGATCCAAACCTTGAGGCTAGGACCAAAGGTCCAGGCCAGAAACCTCATACTACAAACTCTCTCCCTTTTGAGCCTAGTTTGGCTCTTTGGTTATTTTAAAAATATCAATAAAGTTTATCTAATGTGTCTACTTAGGCCTCTTAAAGCTTTCTAAAGAAAGCATTGTCCTAAAGATGCTTTAGATTCATTTCAAGAAATGTCTGAGCTTCGCAAATTGATACAAAAAAATGCTATATTATTAAAATAATTTGGTTTTGATTTGGCTAAAACCATTTTTTATTTTATTTTATTTTATTTTATTTTATTTTATTTTATTTTATTTTATTTTATTTTATTTTATTTTATTTTATTTTATTTTATTTTATTTTATTTTATTTTATTTTATTTTATTTTATTTTATTTATATATATTGACTTGGCAACCAGCATCTTTGCTGATGTCTTATGTGGTCTGATGGTTTATCTGTCCAACCACATGAGTTTTCTATGCATCACCTCACTGTCACCTGAGATGGATGACTACCCTCTCCTATGCCATACACTCTTTTCCATATTATCAAGTGGCTAAGCAGGCCCCTGCAGAGTGCTGAGAAGTGGGTGAGAGAGGAAGCACCATTCTCTTCCACCAACAGAGCAGACACTGATGGGTCCCTGCATAATAGGATTCTTACCTGAACTTTTGTATGTGTCTAATCCCAAGAAGTTTCTGTTCTTTGCTCACTTATTGCAATGCTATGACTTGAACTCAGGACCTCACACACACTAGGCAAGCATCTGACCATTGAGTTATATTCCCAACTCTTTTATTCAATATTTTTTAAAGTTCATTCTTCATTTTTATCCAAATTTGGTTCTCAGACTCTTGAGATGACCATATGTGTTTTGTCTTTTAGTGAATGAAGTGAATATATTTATCTAAAATTGGACTATTCTTTCTGTCCTGGGACAAGCCCAACGATGCTATATCTCCACCTCCTGACAAGGTTTGGGAGCCACACTGTTGAGTATTTGGAGTGGAATTCACTAGCAAAACATTTAGACTTAATGTCGTTTCCTTTTTCAGAGCCTGGTAGATTTAAATTGCTGATTCAAATTCTTTCATGGTAATCACTCTACTCAGTTATTTTTTTTTTTTTTTTGGTATGTGAATCAGATTTGATATGCTTTATTTTCTTCTCAGGAAACATTACTATTTCATTCAAGTGGCATAGTATTTCCAAGTTTACTTTGCATGCATATGCCCCTTTCATCCCCTAATATTTACTTTCTAGTGTCCCATTACACCCTATTCTTGGCAAACTGGTTCAATCTTGTTTAAAAAGGCCTGTCTCAACAATTAAGTAATATAAAATAAAATAAAGGGGGTTGGCAGTGAAAAACATTATGTCCATGTAGCCTAGTATGGCCTGAAACTACAAATCTGCCTTTCTCTACCCTGGGTGCTGGGACTGAACTCATTGAGTAGTTATACAGCAGTGCACAGCTCAGAACACTTTTAAAAAATGGCTTCTCTTCCTCAGGGTGGGATTTGAAATATGAGGATCTTAATAATTCATTCTCTATTTCTGTAATTTTCTATGTTTATCCCTCCCACAGTTAATCTCAGCCTTTCTGCCTTTTCTGAGTCCCCCCCCCCCCCCCAAGTGAGCTGCTTTTAACCTTCTGGTTGGTTTTCTGGATATTCCAATGTTCTGTTATCACTTTATACCATCATTTCAGTTCCCATAATGACGTTTCTTCAGCTTCTCCCATTATTGATTTCTAATTCGATGGCTTTGAGGTCAAGGTACTATCTAGGTGGCAAGTTTTGTGGTCTTCATTGCACTTTGTGGCCTCATGTAACATGAATTCTAGTTGTCACTAAATGAAAACTCAGAGCTAGATATCGGGGAAAAGCTGGAATGTCAGAGAGGAAACAGACCACGGTCAAATTTTACCCTGCCAAGCTATCTCCAGCTTCCTCAACCTGGCTCCTCATTGCTTCTACCAGATAATTCTGTCTTCCTACACCTGCCTTAAATACTTCCTTTGTCTAGTTGTTTCACTTCTGGGTTCAACTCTACATCATATTCTAGAGTTAAGAATAAGGGTGTGGACTACTACTATTTGGTAGTTAGCCTTGAACTCATAGAAACACAGAAAGATCTCTGTCCCTGGAGTTATGGGATTAAAGGCATAAATCATCACTTGATCTTTCCAATGTTGGGATTAAAGGTGTGAGTTACCACTCTCCGACTCTCCTGGATTGACTCTGGGTGGATCTGTTCTCTGATATTACAGACGGGTTTTATTAAATATATAATATATAATCATAGCCTCACAATGTATCAATAACTAAAGGAGGCATCGTAAAATTACTCTCTCTATTGACAGATCTATCAGCTCCTTCTTGAAAATCTGCTTGTTTTAAGGCTCTACCTTAGCTACATAGAAATTCAGGTTTGTATGTCATTCTCAAACAATTAGCTCTTTATTATTATATAGTGACCTTCTTTATTATTCATGATGCCTTTTCCTTATTTATTCTGTCTGGTTATAGTCTAGTGGTACCAGCATTTTAAAAATAATATTTGCCTATTATATTTTTCCCCTACCCATTTCCTTTGAACATGTGTGAGTCATTATGGCATTGGACATGTTTTCTTTTAAATGGTGGATAATGGGTTTCATTGGAGCCCGTATGACATTTGTCCTTTAGAATGATGTTTACTACATAGGATTTGTTCTTCTCACTAGTGTGTTTGGACTTCTTTCCATTATGTTTCCTCATGCTTCATGTCTGCTTTACTCAATTTCCACTTTCTTCCTTTCCTTGGTATTAACTTTCATTACCCCTCTTTGCTCCCACTGTTTATTTGGAAGTAGACATCATTAATACTTTAGGCATGGCTAGTTTATAACATATCTCATTATTTAATATTTCTGCATGCTCTTAGAATGGTTCTACTGTTTACAAAATTCTGGCTCTTTAACTCCCGTATCAAATCATTTTTCCCCCTGCATTTTAGTGACATCTTACTATTATAAACCACAATCCTTTACCCACCAACAGTTTCTTTGCTCATGTTTCTCTTTCCTTTGATGCTATTTATTCTCTCTCTCTTTCTTTCTTTCTCTCTCTCTCTTAAAATCATGACTTATTATTTCTGTGTGTGGATGTTTTTCTTGCATGAATGTCTGTGTACCATGTGCATACAGTGCCCATAGAAGCCAGAAGAGAGCATTGGACCCCCTGGGACTGGAGTTATAGATGTTGTGAGCTGCCATGTAGGTGCTGGGAATCTAACCGGGGTTGTCTGGAAGAGCAGCCAGTGTTCTTAACTGCTGAGCCATCTCTCCAGGCCTTCATTTTCCCCTCATTCCTGAATATTTGACTTGCTGGACCTTTTCCAGACAGAAACAGAGTGGTAAATTTCTTCAGTCTTGTTTGAAAAAAAATCTTTTCACTCTTAGTTGGAAATCAAAATTCAGATGGATCTAGGATTTTAGGGCATACATATTAAAGTGTAAAATTATATATATATATATGTAAAATAATATATATATAATTTTATTTTCTTTCTGCATTTACATTTTGCTGCAGGAAGCCTGTCATTTCTGCATATCTTTTAGTCAGGATTTGATTCATTCACACGTTATTGGAAGTATTTCTGAATTTCTTAGAAAATTTTATTGCTCCAATGGAAACTTTCTCTTGGTTTATTTATGCTTCTGTTCAATAGTTCTTTTACCATAAAGGTGACATTTTGCTTTTATTGTTTCCAATATTTTCAAAAGTGTTTCTCTACTTCTTCTAGGTATATACGTTTATTTAACCATGTTTAAATTTTAAACAATGTTTACCTTTTAAAACAATTTCAGTGTCTGCCAGATGCTCAAGTGAAAACATTTTTGAATCCTCCCCCACCCTGAGGAAGGCAGGGACCCCAGGTTGCTTGGTCAATACCCCTCCCTTCTCTCGCTGGCCTTAATTTCATGAAATCTGAACACGCAGAGTTAGGTTTCAGTAATATGAATTTTAAGAACAGATATGTACTTTTTGGATTTGAGACATTTTATTTCGGTATAAGAGGACACAAAATCAACACAACAATTAGTTGGTCTTTTTTCATGAAATAACAGCCGACCTGGAAAATAAATTGAGAAAAAAGACTCCCGTTAACAATTAAGAATAAAACACTTGGGAATAAATTCAATTCAAGAGATGAAAGATCTATGCGTTAAAGACTATAAAATGCTAATAAGAGAAACCAAAGAAGACACAAATATATGAGAAAATAGGCTATATTCACAGATTGAAAGAATGAATCATGTTGGAATATATATAATACCCAAAGTAATATATAGCTTCAGCATACGCTCTGTCAAGATTCCACCTCAAATTCATCATGGGAACAGAAGGGAGAAAAAGATTCTTAAATGTGTATGGATCCACAAAAGACCCCAGATATCTGAAGCAATCTTTAGCAAAGCAAAAGGAAATCAGAAGGAGCATATTTCCTGGTTTTAAATTGCCTGACAATTTATAGTGATTGAAACAGTATGGCTTAGGACTAGCTTGTGATTCAGTGTATCAACATATGCACAGAGGCTGACAAAACAGAGCAGGACCTCTAGACATAAGCCTATAAAGGTACAGGCTACTCAGTGTGGACAGATAGACGGAGAAAGCACCTATGTGATTTCTTTAATAAGTGGCCCTGAAAAAATTAAAAATACATGAATCAAGAACTTTCTTTTTACCACATACAATTCAGCTTGAGATGAATATATCATCCCAAATATAGACGTGGAACTCTAAAGAAAACAGGGTTAAAACAAAACAACTCTTGGCAGTGATGATTTGGCAATGAATGTCTCAGTCAGCTGAAGAAAAAGCAAATATCTGGAATGAGCAAACTAAATAGTTTTGCACAGAAAAGAAAACAACACAGTGAGAAGGCAACCTAG